>JBBMOE010000011.1:10846473-11025312 GCA_037975065.1 Chaetodon trifasciatus
GGGTTGGATGGAGGGAGAGGGTGCTGGTGAGTGGTGGGGGTGGGGGGTTGATATTTTTCTGAGGCACAGGAGGATGGCTGTGAGCGGAAAGGCAACGATGTCTAGTCATCTGACCCACAATCCCATTTAACCCGAGGACTTTGATTTGCCCTCCACTGTCAACTGTCAGCTTATTTAGCCTCTTTGTTTCTCTCCTGCAAATGGCTCATGTTTTCACCACCCCGAGATGATGCAAAGCAACGTGGCAATGGAGCAAAATTCCGTCCAATTGTAGCTTATTACAAAGCTACTGAAAGAAACACATTCAAAAATATATGAGCTTTTATTGTGAGCTTTTATTATTATTGTGCAGTACCACACTCTGTTTATCCATTGTGATGCAATTAAACCATATGAGATGTTTTTGTAATTACTTGCTAATACATTGCATATTAAACTGCACCATTATCAAGGTGTAAGAAAATGTATTCTACATTCATGTCTGTAAGGCCTGTAAATCAGTGTGAGTTAAGCATGATTAACACTCACTCTCTTGCATACACAAATTTGTAACTCAGTGCTCCTGTTTCCATGGTCATCACAGGCTTCAGGTAGGGGCTCTATGCACAAAATCACAAAATAGAAATAATAAAGACATTTTCTTTGTGAAAGTAATGTGGTTAATCTTGCATTTTTGCACGACTGAAAGGATGTAGTCACCTACTACCTTATTTGTCTTTTCAGGCATTCACATTCCTCACCTTTCACTGAAATTTGCAGTTTTTCTATTAATAACTAATAACTAATTATCGCTACTATAGCCACGGCATTACCTGGTCTCTATGGCAATGTTAGCTTACCTTATGATTGGTTTTGATCGGAATTTTGCTGATAAGCTTTATCACACCTGCTTTTCTTACTTGCGCATCTCACTCAACAGATACGCTCTCATTTTAGTCAATGCAGCAGTCTGCACCGGCTATATGCAGGCTCACATTTCAGCTCTGTCTCACGGGTGTAACCACGACCTGAAGTGTTTATTTACGCTTCAAGTCTATTTTTTCGACAGTACACACATAAAAGCAGGGTAGATGCCAAATAAAAAGGCACCGCATAAAGATATTTATCTTTATTTTGCAGCCTAGGTGAAGCAGAGTGTTCTGCTCTCTGGACAGGCACACACACACACACACACACACACACACACACACACACACACACACAGATACATTGTTTGCATCAAGTTTGCTGAAAGCTGAATCTATGGCAGTGGCCCACATTTCCCATCTTTCAGTGCTGGGCTGAGTAGTTTGTAAAGTTCACTGTTTTATATTCCAAAATGCACATTTTGTTTTGTGACATCAGTGTCTGTACAATCATTTTTATGATGTGTGTGTGTGTTCAGAACATGGTGCTTTCTGTTGATACTCTGTCATTTTTTGGCTTGTTTATAGTTTTAACCATTAGTGAAGTAGCTATTATGTTTCTTGATGCCAGTGGTATTTAACCACAATGTATGTGTCGAGTCATGGAAGGGTTGACAAGCTGGCCTTAGTGTGTAACCTGATATAATTAATTGCAAAAACTTTGTAATGCATTACCCCCACACTGTTCGTAGACATTCTGATTAATAATATTTGCTGTATAAAATGATGACAGTAGCTAGTTTGTGTTGGAGAAAAAACTCAAATGTAGCTTATTACCTAACTGTCAAGTTATTGGGTGATACAGGCAGAGTGACATACCATGTAACCAATCAGAGAGCTAGAATAAGCAGCCAAGCTGTGACAAACTGTGTGTCACTTGTTCTGAGTACAGATACGCTGTGGCAGCCAGCAGTTTAATTGACAGTAGGTAGCTAGCACTCTCTAGCACAGGGGTTTTCTAAAGTGACGTGGTGGAGAAGGTGCTAAAAGGTGTTCTCTGTGCTGTGTTTGTTGTGTTCTGTGGTAAACACCTGATTAGCTAGCTGTATTGGAGCTGTCCAAGAGCACATGAATGTAAATTGAGCATATTCCACATTCATTCTAGATTACATGCTTTGCGGGCTGTTTAACATCAAAACTAACCATACTGGTAAATATTCTGTCATTGCCTCCTGTAGTAGCTATATAATCAGTATCTGTATCCCACCTTATTACATTTCTGAAATTCAATTTTATTTGTCTAGCACCAAATCACAATAAAAGTTGTCTCAGGACACTTTCCATATAGAGCTGGTACAGGCCAAGCTCTATATAGCCAGTGCAGACAATGATGGTTGGGCGGGACCTTTTGTGTACTGTGAATTTTTTTAAATTCTTTTAAATTTAATCATGCTGATATCATGGATTTCCATAGCCCACAATAGCATAAGACTTCTATTTGTAATAAATATTTTATTTAACTCTATCTCAGTGTAGGCTAAGTGGAAACGTAGTAGCAGTAAAGTAATAGGTTATGCCAGATGTTACATGTCACATGTGATGTCTTGTGTTCCTTATGTTATTTTCACAGTGCAATAATTACCTGGCCAATAGAGTAGGCCAGATTTATGCTTTTAATCGCTAAAATTGACAAAGTTTTCTTCTGGGTGGCATATCCTCAGACCTCCCTAGTTGTACCCGGTTTTCTTTATCTGTTTTCCTTTTCCCTTTTTACCCCTAACCTGTTTACATGCGTGTCTTTTGCATGTTTTGAGAATGTATTCTGGAAAAACACATTTTCATGCAAATGGGAATACAGCATCTCCTTGCTTCCTCTGTGTGGGTTACTGGTTCATAACGTCAAACTGGGCCCAAAGAAGCTGGTGTATGTGTGCTTGTTACATAAACAGAGTTTTCATATCCCACACACTTGTGTTTGTGGAGAGGTGCCTTGCATGGAGTATTGGCAGGCCTCATGGTGCAGCTGCACTGATTGGACAGAAATATGAGTGAGAGCATTGTTTTCTCTGTTTGTTTTGGAATTCATTAGATGCAGCAGTTATGTGACGCTAACTATGTTTCCCAATTCATGTTTCCAGCATTTTTTTCTGTCTAAATGGACACACATCTGGGAGAAATTGACACATCACCTGTGTGTTAAATGGATACTTTTCATTTAAGGGGTCAAATCAAATAATGGCACACAGTCTGCACATATCAGTGCTGCCTGAGCTTAAGTAAACATTTCCCAGTCACATTTTGCCCTGTGGTTTGCTCATGTTGCATTTTTGACTCTCAGTCCTCCATGTCAACAGGTTTAGTCACCACTTGCCTTCAGTCATATGTCAAATCAAGTCAAGTATACATAAAATGCATTATATAAAGTAGAACAACACAAACAACACACTCACACACACAGACATAAACTCTCCCAGGCCTAGCCACTCCTGCACCCATCGTTACCCCTAAAAATGCAAAAGCACATACAGTAGATGTACACGATACCAATGCAAAGCTATATCTACACATTTACATATATGAACACATCAGAGATTAAAAAACATTAACATATAAAAACAATTTAAGGAAAAATAGGTTAGTCATTAAGAGTGCTCATTAGCAGAAAGCTTTGATGATACAAGTGTTTTAAATGACTAAGACCGCCCTCAAGTATAGGAATATTCTTCATTTAGCGCCCTGCTGTAGTGCTGGAATTCTCTGGAGAAATAACGCAAAACTCTGCTCAGATTTGCATTAAAAATGTAATTATTCCGTTGGGATGCATATGATACGTGTGTTTTGGCTATAGACTCCTGCGCTGTGCTGTAGTAAAATATGTAGATGATCTTCAGGCTGTCAGCCTTACTCCTTAAGATAATCTCCTCGTTCATCCCTCCCTGCTGGGTTTTAATGTCCTCCCTCTCAGCTCACCTGAGATCTACCTCGCCTCTCTCCCTCTCTGTCTATCAGCACAGTCAGAGTTGCATTTGACAGTATAGCAAGCAGAGGTGGGAGGAATTTTACTGAAACAGAAATAATGCCGCTCTTCCACTCTCTAAAAGCATGCACAGTGTATATTGTGCATTCAAGCACTGTTCAGACGTCAATAACGACAGAAGTCAATAACAGCTTTAACTAAAAAAAATTCTTACTAAAAAAAATTCTCAAGTACTTTGTTGAATGAGGAGGCAGGAACTAAAACTTTAGATCACCAATTTCACCACCTCCTGAAAAGTCTACATTTTGCTCATGTTAACATTATTGCCATGTCCAAGACAGTTAATCCATCAATGACTGAGTGATTGATGCCATTATGCTTTCATAAGTATAATTTTTATTATGTAAAACCAGAGGGTAAATACCTCAAACTAAAGGAATAGTTTAGCATTTTTATAGAAATACACTCAATGGATTTTTTGGTTCTGTAGATAACAGAACTGATACGTCATAGTATCTGTTTGGCAAATATGTAGCTGCTGCTAGCAGCTGGTTAGCTGGAAGTTATGTCTCACTTGTTTAAAACCAAAATTTAAAAACAACATTTTCCAGTTTGCAGTGGGTTATCTATCAGACTATTTCTTGGACAGGTGCAGTGACTTCACTGGTTCCCTGGCAACTTTCATGGTGACAGCAGGACCCCAGACTAAGCTAAGCTAACCGGCTGCTGGCTGTGTGTAAATTAATATTTACTGTGCAGACAAGAAACTAGTATCAGTCCTCCAGGGCTACTAACCTTTGACTTCAGCTTAGAGTGAGATATGTTCCAAATTCATAAAACAAATGAGCATAATTGTCAAGTTAATGTGAGCAAAATCTGTGGTTAGTGATTGAAATCCATGAGCCACCCCCACTACGTGCACACACGAAAAAAGACAATGCAATGTGCATTGCGGACCAATCAGAGTAATTTAAGAGCCTGTAGTCAGAGAATCTAGGGTTGTGGTTCATAACCAATGTTCACTTGGTTTAACCTGAATGAGTTTGACCATAGTGCATTTGCCTGTTCACCTCTGTTGCTGTTGCAGTGTTTTGGTGTGCAAATTATTTGGGCGACATGAGAGCATGAGACTGAAGGTGAAAGCATGTGTCACATGTCAGTAGGGTTATGGCCAGAATCTTTTACACCTGACACACTACAGCCATTTTCTCATATGAACTATGTCCGCAGACTCAGTTCTGGACATTGTCCAGTGTTGCCCTTTCACACATGCAACCTGTTTACACTTGGCATTAACATGCGTATTGGGTGACCCAATCACAAGTGGACAGCTGAGTCACATCTCCATTCACACGTGTGTCCATCATGTGTCTCCAAGTTGTGCAACGGACCACTATTCAGATTTCATTACTGCCCATGTTGCTTCCAATAGAAGGTCAAAGTTATTACATGTCGCCAGATTTGTTTCACACAGGCTAACAGCTATGTAAAAAAATTAAAATGTTTCAAGAACTAATATATATATATATATATACAGGCTATTCCACCTGTCCAGATTGGCAGGACAAGTCAGAACAAGACGAAAAAGGAAACCGGATCACCCAAGATGTATCTTAATGTCAGGTGTCAGGCACATTTTTGTGCGTCAGGTGGGTTCACATGTTACTGGAAATACTACTTTGTTTTAGGTGTGAGGTGGCACCTGAGTAGAGTGTGCAGGAGGAGAAAGACTGTTTTTGCATTGATATCAATACTACATGTGTTTGGACATATACACAATGTCAACCACAGATTTTATAGGAATATATATAATATATATATGTTTGCAGAAAAGAGTACAAAGCTACAACATGCCCGCTCACTCACGTGTAGCAGGGTAGCAAATATACACTGTCAACGATAGTGTGTAAATATGGCTTCAGGGATAGTCCTTGTAGTGGAAACCGTATTGCTGTGTCTCTCATGCATTAACATGCTAATATTCTGATGTTTAGCAAGTATAATGTTTACCATGTTTACCATCACAGGATAGTGTGTCAGCAAGCTGCAATTTTGTACAGTACAGATGAGGCTGATGGGCATGTCAACAGTTTTGCAGATACTTGGTAAACCAAGTACTCAACAAATTAACCAACAGACGGACTGACTGCCATCTATAGAGCCATGCCACTAGCTTTCACTCCGCTTGAGGAATACTCAGGGATTATTCATTGTTAGTTTATTACTTTGGCCTAAAGTAATTTAGGAAGATTTTAAATCCCATGGACAACAAAATCATACATGGCTGCTGTAAAGGCTATGGCTTTAAACTGACACTCTAATACAGTGTATGAGCTAACTTCTGTGGCTCTGGGTCTTTGGGATGTAACCAGCGTCTACATCAAGCTCTGATTCACTTGATATTCATGTGGAATAATATTAGAAGTTGCTAAATCTGATACATCCTGTCATTTCAATGCTGTGTCACTTAGGAAGGGTAATAGAGCATTATGAATATCTCATATGGTTGTTTTACCTCCTCCTCTTCTTTATCTTGATGTGCCTTTGCGTATTAGCTTCAGTGGCAGGAGCTAGAGTTTGTTTACATATTCACAGGAGTTTGTCCTCTTCCTCTTCTTAGCCATCCAGCTCTTTTATTTATTTCTCTCCCTCTATCTCAGCTGATTTGCAGTATTTGTCTATTTCCACCATGGTGATGTAACTGATTAAGGTCTTCAAAATAGCCAGTACATGGGAAAGCCCTCCTCCACTGTTGGCGTTCATGTAAATGAGCGTTCATATGCATCAACTAACCCACTCCACAGTGACTCTCGTCTCGCCCTCCAGAGAGTTGACATCAGAGGTGGGTATCATTGTTTTACATAGCAGCTTCATGGCACTGAGCGCACCCCTCAACATTATTCATGAGGGCAAAATGGGAGCCAGTGATTTGGGAGAGTGAGGGGACCCTGTTCTCTGATCTGCATCTCAGATCAGCGCAGCACTTCTCTTTACCGTTTATTGTGTAAACCCCTAGGGCAGGAGAGGAGGGGTTGGAGGTTGTGGGGGTGGAGGGGGGTCTGGATGCTTACTCACTGTCATCATGAGGCCGTCCTGTCCTCCACCCCATCTCCATCCCTCCCTCTCCCTCCCCCTTTTGTACTCCCCCACCCCCCAGTCTTTCCCTCCCTAGGCGGTCTCTGCAGAGCTCTGCCTTAATTACCTGCATTGCCTGCCATGAGCTGTCAGTGTGGCTCAGTGCTTGTTTGCCCCAGTGGAGTTGCCGTAATGTCTTGATGCCCGGGTGCCCACTGTAGCACCACAGAGATCCCTGACCTGGTGAGGGCCACACTGTGGCTGAGAGCCAATTGGACTGTAATGTTTAAATACATTAGTGGCCTTGGGCAGGGAAGACATGCTGTGGCTAATAGCTAATTCAATGTGATAAAATCATAGGAGGTAGGGTGAGTATTAGGCTGTTGCAAAAAGCCAAGTAGTCAACCAGGACATTATGAAATAATATGAAGCATCAATGAGTTTTTAGTCATTTCAATGCAAGAGGCTCATGACCACATTCATCTAAGGTTGATTAATGGTGTTTGGTTGAGGTAAACACAGGCCGAGCAAAAAGCCCTTGACACATCAGTGGGCTAATGCACAGGCTAATGCATAGGCCTATTTATGTTGTGTGTTAGTGGGATCTGTATTGATCAGACATTTACTTAAATAAATTGCCTGGGTGATTTGGAAGCAACCATTGATGGGCATTGTCAGAGTGGAGGTTCATGGGTCCTACTGGACACAGATTACAAGAGAAATAAAAGACTTGTTTGTTTATTCTTTTGGAATTAGAATATGAGGGAGATTCTTTATAACTGGTGCTTTTTCAAACCTGTTAAATTTCAACACATTTGAAGTTTATCTACATTTAAGAAATATTCCCTGGAATGGTGGCCGGCTAAACCAGCAACAATGCTGGCTGCACTGACTTCTCACTGTCTCTATTTTCATGGGCTCCTAGACATTAACACTCATCCCCCCACATCTCTCTGACACGCCCGCATGCACTCTCCTTGACCGAAGCGTGTCTGGTGCCCTTGAGCTCCAAACACAGTATCTGAAGGTCTGCTATGGGAGGATTGCATTAGGAGTCACCTGCAATCCATGCTTAGAGGCTTCAGCAGGGCGTGCCACCAATAGGTGCTGACATCTGGAGCTGTGCCAAGCATTATTTCACACAGCAAAAAGGGACCCACCTCTCTAACCCTACAGGACCCCTCTTCCTGCCCCCCTCTGAGCTTTGCTCAGACAGAAAACACAGAGAAAGAAGAGTCCATCTATTATGCATGTGTGAGATTCATAATTGAACAACATCACTTTTTCCTCTTTGTGGTTTTTGCTCAGGGAAAACTGATGTCAATTAAAACAAGGCTCTGGCACCGGCGGGCATATGGCAACTGTTAGTGAGAGCATATGTGTGTGTGTGTGGGCATGATAGGCATGGGAGTGCGTTGGTGTTCAGCATAATATTGCAATGGTATGTGTGCAATGCCAAAGCCATATCAAGAAGACTGAGATCGCTTTAAGGATTTGTACAATTTGTATGTTTTAGGAGTTAAAGTAAAAACAAGCATGCAACAACTTGTTTTCTCCAAAATCTTTTCAGTGTGGGACAGGACACAGGACCTTTTGGACACAGCAGAATCAGACTTTTTTGGTCTATTCAAAAAGTAACATCAACATCTAAAGAAGACAATTCATTTCGAAATAAGATTCAGAAAACCAGCACTATCAACTGAGACAGAAACCCTTTGAGATGTGGACCAAAGCATCGCCTTAATCTGCCAGCCAGGCTGACGACTGACCGACTATCGATAGGGTCCACATAAATCTTTGATCTCCTGTTTCAAGATTCATTCTGCTCCTGTTCTGATCTTACTCTTGTGTTCCCAGTATTATCAATAGATCCTCGTCTTCCCTCTGTTAAAACAATGCATTACGAATCTGTGAGATGCGCATTTGTATGTGTTACATCTTACTATTTTATGACAGCCGTTAATGAGATTATTATTTAACGGTGCTGTACACAAACACACTTGATGACAGCCAACAGCCTCCCACATACTGTCTCCTTTGCTTACAAGCACGCATTATGATAAATTGGGCTGGTTTGTCTTGGGATATTAATTTACAGCTGAACATTCAAATAATATCCCCAAAAATACAAATTATGTTTATGTAATTTCTGCTTCATTAGATAATTCTCAGTCAAGAGTCAAAGGAAATACACTGCAAGGAGTGTCTACCATTACTCTGATTTAAATGCATTATTGGACAAGTGCTCCAAGTAGGGATTTCTTTTTTATGAAATCCTGTGGTCCTGGAGTCCTGTTTCCTCTTTAACCAGGACACAGCAGAGTGTTTGTTGTTTCCTACAGTGTTTTGATTTGAGTTGTAGGGACTGTGAAGGTCCAGTGGATGACAGATACAGATCAGCAGCTTCAGTCAGTGGGTAGCTTAGTACAGTGTGATACACAAACTTCGTCTCTGGCTCTCTTCCTTCACGTGCATTGTTTTGTGCACGTATATCCTTGTGTAAGACAGACTGTGAGAGACGGGGTCAGAGAGCAGGGTGAAGGAGCCATGAAGGTTAGAAAGGAATAACAACAGACAAAGCAGAGCTTGGAAACGTAGCTTTGGAGAAAAAAGAATGAAGAGAAAGGGAATAAGCAAAAATGAAAGTATTCATTTGAAGGTAGTTGGGGGATACGGCTGAGTTGGATGCCTTTGACCTTCGTCAAGGCACCTCTCCTATCCTTCTCCCTTTTCTTTACATTCTTTTTCAGTCTCTCTCTTTTAATGGCAGCCTGCATGTCACTGTTGGAGTGCTTTCCAGCTTTGCCGCCTCCCCACTCAACCCCCACCCTTACTGTTTTCCTTGGTATTGCGCTGAAAAATAAATGCACTCCCACTGTATCTATCTGAACTATTGGGATCTGGCAGGTTTTTACATCCATCAGGCTTTCTCATCTTAAGGAATCAGCCACCCAGAAATGGGTGGTGGTGGAGGTGGTGGGGGTCTCAATTTTTTATGAGTTGGTGCAAAGCGGATTGAGACAAAAGCAGTTATGAGGCAGCCTCTCCTCTTCGCTCAGTCACCTTTCAAACACACTCAGACCAGAGGCTGCATGATGGCTGTTCGTCCTCATTTATAGAGCGTCAGCCACCACAGTACTAGTGCTGCTGCCTAGATAGATGTCCCTGATGGATGACTACAATAATATGTGGATTTTACTCAACTCAAATACTCAACTGCAATTGGGATGTAAACAAGCGTGAATACATGATTCTTATATTAGCAGATAATACACAAATGCCAACAGTGTCCAGCTTTGCCAGTTTTCTTTTCCTCATTGATGTGTTACCAGGTTTTCACAGCGTTTGTCAGTCAGAGCAGGATAAAGCTTGACTGATGGTGCACAGCTGCATTTTTTCCTCATGGTCTAATATTTAAGCTTGCATTCTTGATGACTTGACTGTTGACAAAGAAGTGCATGCAGAATGGTCAAGACAGCCTTTTTGTACATATTTCTTTCATTGCATGAATAACCTTGTTTTTATATGTAAAAATTCTGCAGCATGACCCAATGAGCTAAAATGGCCAATTCCCTGTCAATAGCTTTTCATGTTTTATCATAGAAACCTCAGATGTCAATCTGGGTTCCTCCCTATTGTGTATACAACTTTCACATATTACAGAAAAATCATGCAGCATAACCCAGTACAATTTTGACTGACACTTTCCCAAGATTAAGGCCTGCTGTTCTATTTCCACTCTGGGACAATTAACAGTTATGCAGCTTTTTTTTTTTTTAGACTGAGTAAAGACTTCCTTTTTTATCCTTCAAATACAAATCTTGCTTTATTACCTGTTAATTTACATACAGATGATAGCTTTTCATTTTACTGCTATACTGTATTTTACATTACTGCGTTTCACTGTATGTTTTGTTCTTTTAAAGTAAAAGACCTGCGCGAGGAACAGAACTGATCATGAAGTTATAATACGAGCACCACTAAAGGGTCGTCTGATGTTCAGAAGTACAATATGACATTACAGTAATATGAAATACCAGGAAACTTTCAGGTACAGCTGATGCATGTGAACACAGAGATTCAATGTGAAGCATTCATACTTCACTAAGAAAAATTCACAGTCTGTGTCAAAAACATGTAAAATGCATAACACACAAACACTCAATAGCTCTGTTGTTTTTTGGTTGTTTGGTTGTTTGTAGTTTTTGGCACTACGAATTTCATATTGTTGCACTGCATTAGGTATGAACAAAGAAGAGCCTTTAGATTACTCAGTTTGTGACAGTGGAGCTTTAAATTGCATCCCGTCTCAAAGCGATAAAGATCAACTACCACATTTTACTCTATGGATGAAACTACAAGGAATCACAATAACAAACTCTTATGTCTGTGTGTGTGTGTGTGTGTGTGTGTGTGTGTGTGTGTGTGTGTTCTGCATGTGTGTATGTTTTAAATAAGGACTCTGGTATTTAGGAGATCATCATTATAAAGTTATGTAGATGATGAAAAGTCTGTTTGGGGTCCAATTAAATAAATTGTAGTAAAAAAGTCATCTGCTGATCAGCACCCTGCTATTCATAACAGATGCTGAGATTTTATGATCTTCTTGATGGCAAATTTTCATACTTGAGACAACCGCCGACAAGCTGTTACTGTGTGATAACATGGCCATAAATGAATCCTTGATAAGTTCTGCATGTATCATTATGAGTAGTGAGCCAGTTAATTTTTGCGTGTACCCTGTGATAGTGCAGCTATATTTTAGCCATTTTCTATCATGAACATGTTTGTTTATCAAATATATAATTTTGAAAAAATAAGAAAAAGTGATGAGATAATCTGTCTTTATGAAGGTTAATGCAGTTGGTTGTATGAACCCAATCTTTGTATTTGTAAGATATTTTTAATGAACCTTCCAAACGGATGAGTGGTTGGTGTAAGAGTAGCCAAGTGAGTCATCACACAGCTGTTGAAGTATTTTTACAAATGCAGAGAAATATTAGTAGAGTCATGAGCTGAAACTTATTTATCTGTGTCAACTGCAAAACAGGATGGACTGTCACACAGTACACACAAAGCACAACCTCATACATGCACACTTAGAGGCAAACACAAGTGTGTGTGTGTTGTCACTTCTTTGTGAGGTGTCCACTGTTGTCAGGTTATTCAATTATTGGTAAAATGACACCTCAATGTCTTATTCTCTATCTAAACTCCCAAACGATCTGTGTTTTGAGGTCATTGTTATTCAGGTTTCAGCACGGCCCAACTGGTAGCCAATAAAAAATCTCTCAGATTTGACGTATCAGGGCTCCTCTGCCTTTTTTCCACCTCTTGGATAAGAAAATACCCTCTGGTTTTTGTCGACAACTACAGCCATTCGCCTTTCAACACCTCCAGGCCTGGCCCTCAGAGTACTGCATGTGTGAAGCGAGTGCAGCTCGAAATGTGTGGAAACATGTGTATGCCATGGTGTTTGTTTGTCGTAACAGGTTGAACGACCAGTGGGTGGAAGTGGCCGGTGATTTGAGTGTGCTCATTAGGAATTTATGAAGCGCTAAAATGTTTGGTCTCCGGGGAGGGGGGATTGGCAGCTGTCGCACAGGCAAGCAGGCAGGCAGGCAGGCGACAGGAGGGGAGAGCCCATGATAGAGAGAGCAGAGACTGCAGAGATGCAGAAGAGATGTCTTGAATATTTACAGTAGGTTATTGACAATGGCTGTTTGCAGAATACCACTGTGAACGTTAGCTTTCATGGTGCACCTGTATCGTCACTGTTCACTGTGGAATTATCGTTTGCAAATTAGCATTTCTTTCTGGTTCTGACATGAAAAGATTTACTCTAGATGTAACTCGCTTCAATTACTTTGTTTATCTACAGAGACATACTAAGGTAAAGCTGTTCAGCTATAATTTGTAGTATTTCAGCAGGCATTAAACAAAAATCTATTTCTAAAATGTGATTCTTCCTCACATTTGCATGTTAGTACCAATCTGCTGTTATTCTTGTATGGTCCTGAAAAGACAGAATTCAATTAGATCTGATCTTCTGAAACACAAACTATTACTGGCCAACTTTATAGCTCATATATCTAAGTGATGACAGACCCTGTCACTGTCCAAGCACATAGAGAAGACACAAGCAAATGAAGGTAACATCTTCTGTAACTAGCATTTAGAAAGAGAACCTTCATGAGGCTTACCATGTTCAGTTTTATAGAGTTGTTGATTTAAGTGTAGAGAGGTAATTTTGGAAGCTCCACTTTTTATTTTGTAGTCCTGACATGTTTCTAATACTTTATCCACCCCATTTATGTCAGTTGGGCTAAATCTGACCTGTCAACCCTGCTGTTTTTCAACCCTCCTTGTCGATTTTCCCATATTTTTCACTTCTCTGCCACTTTGTTCTTGTTTGAATATTTTGTAAACTGTTTACTGTAAACCTCTCATATTTTTTGCCTCTCTCAACATCACAATTGAAGCATAATGTGTAAGTGATGTGTACATATCCTAAGTAAATACAAGTGAGCTCTAAATCTATATGTCCCTTTGCTCCTTTTTAACCTGGTATCTGTCGGAACTAGTGAACTCAGTCCTTGTTGCTCTGATATTTTAAGGCATGTGGTTGTCTAGTGGTGATTTTAGGATTCATTGTGTGTGGGTGGTGGGATAGCCCAGGGTGGGGCAGTGGAAAATTTCCCTTGTTTTCAAATCCCAATGTTGACAGGTGTGTTCTAAATATAGACTGTGATACTTGCATGTTCAAGCATAAGTTTCTTTATTTTTTGACTCACCTCAGTTTAGTTGGGTACAACTTTCTGCATGTCTGGACAGTTTTCTCTATTTGCAGCTTGTTTTGTTATGCCTCATTGTCAAATAGGTGAAGATGTTTTCTTCATTGGATTGCATTTTCATCTATTTGCATGAATTAGTTGCAATGCACTAAGCTCTCAAGGCCATCATACATTAGGACAGTGGTCTGTCTGAACTGTGGAAACAAGTGAAAAGAATTCTGCAGAGAAATACCTGCTTCAACTTTTACCCATTGCTACTAATGGCAGCCCAGCATTTTGAGTGTAATTACAACTGCAATGGACATAAATTACATACCGTATTGCATTTACTATCAAAGAATTAGGTTTTGAGGACTAGGTTAAAACACAGGTTGTTTAAAGGTGTTCAAACAGTCAAACAACCTTGGAGTTCTTCCTCGCCCTAAAAAGCAATAGACAGAATACTGTTGTTGGATGTACTGGCACCTATTGGCATAATAATTAATCACGCTATTAATGTAGTGCTGAATGATTCAGTTAATCACCTGTCCATCAGAAAATTGGTGACTATGGCATCACTCATTTGTACATGCATGCCGTCTCCTCTCGTGCAGAGGAATCAAGACTGTGCAGAAGGCAGAGAGAGACAGTAGCTGCAAGAAGTGACACTAATGGTTGAGAAAGTGTCCTCGAAACTGCAGATTTATAGAAATTTGATACAATGGAGATTCTGCAGTTATCTCATATTATGCCTATTTATTTTCTCCGCAACTCAAATAACAGGGAAAATATTCCAAAAGGCAGTGGATGGATCAAACAAGTCCTTCACCCTTACTTGGGATCCAGCCAGTGTACATATCCTGGCTTCGGGCCAGCAGTGTGGGTTGTCCATTACAGCAAGGAGTTGCATTGTCAGTTTTTATCCAACACAGTAACTTACTACAGGAGAAGTGCATCACATTACATTGACTTGCTTCATCAGTTAAGATGACTTGGAAACATCCCCTGCTGCACACTGTGGAGATGAACATGACAAATTGACTGCATACCAGCTTTTAGGGCTTTTTTTTTTTTTTTTCTTTTGCCAATATCCAATTTTTAATTATGGAAACAGATTCTCAGAGTGAGTGTTTGACACCACAGCAACAATATAATTGTTACAGTGATAGATCACTTATTTAGATCCAAGAGTAAACCTGTTGGAAGCAATGGAAGCTGTGACGGCTTTTAATTCTGATGAAAGCATAGATGCAAATTAGTTTGTCAAGAGAGAATGTATGGTTGTTTGGCTGCGTGAGGGTAAACACAACAACAGTTAAACAGTAAAAAGAGGACATATAAAACCTTGAGACACCAATATGATCTTATGAACATTTTTGCTCACACAGAATGACATAGTTACTCCTGTTATACATGGACTATTTGTGTTTAAGATGATTATAAAGCTTGAGTAATAACGAGTTTTCCCATCATATGTTTACTCAGAACTGCCTCTATTGTTGGAACATTACCCCTGAACTGGCAACAAGAACTCACTGGATTTCCAAGAATTTTGTTGGGTTGTGTTTGCCCTTAAAGCTTTCTGCTCGGTGCAGAAAAGGATTGTGGATTTTTTTTTTTTTCATTCTGCAGGGCTGATTCATCTGCTGATTATTTAATGGACTAATAGTTTAGCCTATGAACAGCAACAAAAATAGGGACCAAAACCCAAAAAAACTGAGTTTTCAGTTATATACAGAAAAAAGCAGTAAATCCTTTCATGTGGGAAGAACCAGGAACCAGAGAATGTTTGTCATTTTTTCACAATTTTTGCTTGAAAAATGACTTTAATCGATTATCAAAAGTTGGCAGATTATTTCTCTCAATCGATGAACCAATTAGCTTTGTTGTCGTGTGCACAGATGTGCATGTTTAAGAGGAAGGGTGTGGCTACAGACATGCATGTTGTGCAGGCAGGTCTGGCACTCTGCTGGCTCTGTTATTTCACATCCTCTGCTGCTGTCCCAGAGCTTTGCTGCAATTTCTCTTCGTAGACAACAAGAGACACACTCCTGCAATCTCCCTCCACTGCAGTGAGCACAAACACAATGGTCAACCAGGGAAAAACACACTCGGCCTAAATTCAGAGAAAAGCAGAGATGCAGGATAGTACAATTTCAAATATAATAGTTATTCTGTTATGTGGTGAAGCTTAACAGTGGTGGGTACAGCTTGTCAGGTTGATTATTTAAAGACTTTTGCTTTGCAAAGTTTTTATAGGAAGTAAAAAAAAAAAAAATCTGATTACTGTCTAACCTCTCCTTTCTCTCCCTGCAGTTTTCTGTGAAGATCTACGTTCCAGCTTATATTTTGTCAATGCATCTGTGCAAGAGGTAGTGTTTGCCAGCACCACAGGGACATCGGTGCCCTGTCCCGCCGCAGGCGTGCCCCCTGTCTCACTGCGCTGGTACCTGGCCACCGGCGAGGAGATCTATGATGTGCCAGGGATCCGCCATGTGCACCCCAATGGCACCCTTCAGATCTTCCACATCCCCCCTTCCAGCTTCAGCAAACTCATCCATGACAACACCTACTATTGCACAGCGGAGAACCCCTCAGGGAGAATCAGGAGCCAAGATGTCCACATTAAGGCTGGTCAGTTTCTCTGCTGAATGTCATGAATGTCTACACCTGTGCTTTGTTGCAACCCAAACAATCATGGTCCATAATGAGGAGCAGCTTGTCTTCACTCAATATTGTTAGTTTTCAGTGTCTTTAACAACACGTTTGTGTGTCCCCTCCTCCCAGTCCTACGAGAGCCCTACACTGTCCGTGTGGAGGACCAGAAAGCCATGAGAGGCAATGTGGCGGTCTTCAAGTGCATTATCCCTGCCTCAGTGGAGGCCTACATCACTGTTGTGTCCTGGGAGAAAGACACAATGTCAATCAATGCTGAAAGTAAGTTGTGGCATCTTTCTTTAGTGCAGCAGCTAATGTGTGAAAGTTAAAAATCCAAGTGAACGTATCCGGTACTGTGACATCGGCATCAGTGTGTAGTTGCTGATGTGGATCTGTTTGCCTCTTTGCAAAGATATTCTTGTGAAATTATTATTCATTGATTGTTATGAGAGATTGATTGATTTGATTTAATTACAATGTAGTTCAGAATTTAGATGTTTTACCAGATTAATTTAGATATTGGTATACTAATACAGCACAACAGATGGGGACAAATCATTATGAGCCATGTCAGCTCTGGTTGGAAATCTCTTGAATGGTTTTACAGTGCAAAAGGAGATTTCTTTCTTTTTGCCATGTTTACAATGACATGAGTGAGTGATGTGAAAAAAAAGGAGATACATCCAGCAGTCACAGAATGAGACACAAGCCACGGCTGCATATTCTTCAGTTTATGGGAAACAGGGTCTTATTTTTGAGAAAAGCTGTAACATCAACAGTACTGCAGTGTGTGACAGAGGGTCCCAGTTTTGTTAATCATGATCATACTGTTCCCTAAAACACTGTTAGTTACACCATAAATGAAGTTTATTCTGGCCAAATTATAGGTGGTTTCTGTCATGTGGAGAGCTGTGTGACAGCAGAGGTGTGTCTGGTCTGACTTAACTGTAATGATCTAGCTAGCCAGACCCATTCTGTGTGTGTGAGCGTGTGTCTGTGTCTGTGTCTGTGTATCCACATCTGTCTGACCCAATGACAGTGAGGTCCCACTCCTCTTCCTCTGCCTGGTCTTCCACAAGAGCGCAGGCTGCCAGCCATGTCACTTAGTCTCAGTGTATTGACCCATTTCTCTGGCTGATAGGAAGCACTGCAGCACTCCGATCATTCAAATCACTTAAATGGAACGCTCGCCTGCGTGATTGTTTCCCAGCCCTGGGGGGCAAATTCACTTTATGTGGGGCATTTAGCAAACTCAATAGACAAGAGCTAATGTCATTTTGCTTTTGGATAGAGGGCAAATGCTGGCTAGCGACTGCTTTTTTGTTGACGTTTCACATTTGTCCGCTGAGGCGAAATCAGCCATGTTGAAATCTATAGCAATCTCTTAATTGTCCATAAATGGATTTGCCGCAAGCATGTTTCTCTGATATGGGCATATCCAAGGGTTATGTTGCTGATAGAATATCTGCTGTACTGTAGGTTTTCTCATTTTGAATAGATTTTTGGACTTTTTGAACCGAATCGTATTGAATTGTTTTACAATATGGCTGCAAGCTTTAACTGAATAGTTTGGATTGCTGGAAAAGAAAGTTTTAGCACTGTCAAAACAAAGTGTTTATCTCGAGCGCTAAAAATCTTCACATCTGTAGCCGTCAGCCATGTAAACGCTGTCAGAAAAATCATCCCACCACCAATCCACTGCTCTTCTCCATGCTAAATAATGGATGACGGAAGCCTATGAATCCACGAGCAAATGGTCTTTATTCACGTCTCAGTGCACGCATTCTACTGACACACCGTCCACTCCCCTCATCCTCTACTACACACATTTTTAGTGCACTTTGTGTGTGCGTGTATCCATTTCTGTGAGCCTGCATGCGCACTAACTGACATCTCAACACAAGATGGCCTAACTCCTCATCTGGATGACCTAGCTTGGACTTTTTAATTTTTAATGGACAAAAATAATATCAACACTTGGACTTCAAACAAAAAAGTTTTTTGAAATGTAGCTTTTCTGTCTCTGCCATGAATAATTAAATTGGCTTTTCAGATTGGAAGGTGTAGCATGATGTGCAGGGCGCATCAGACAGGCCCTCTGTAAGTCTCACTGGACGTAGAACCTTTTGAGATGTTCCAGGGTAGGCTAACAAAGAACCACTTAAAGAGCCCCAGTGTCCATTAGAAAAGAATGGAAAATTATGATGAAAAATGCATTCAGTCAGGACATCCAATAAAAGTAACAGTGGCGTATAGCTGTCTGATATATCTGTTGTATTGTGGTCAAGGATTTTAATGGAACTGCTGTTGAAAATATACAGTTCACGCTCCAATATTGACTCTAACTTGCTTTACTGGGGAAAACAAGATACCATCTGCTAATGAGGCCAGACATTTTTTTTCCCGTGCATTTGTATCAACAAACTTTGTGACACATTAATTTGCTTTGGTAACAAGTTTAATTATTTCCACATACAGGACACATTTTTCTCATTTCCATTCTTTTATAAACTACAGTACTACACTAAATCACTTCTTGATAAGGACCGATTTTGTTTTCTGTTGTATTCTGTGCAACAACCAAATGTGTGGAAGCAAGGATAAGGATAAACTGTTGCTAGCCATGACCCTTCAGCTAAACTCATTCATCATTGCTTTGTCCAATGAAATTGTCTTAAGATTGTAATTAATTGTAATTCAATTAAAGGTTCAGAACAGGAAAATATCTGAGTTTGAATGGTGGCCAGTAGTCTCACCTGTGACTCACTATAAAAACAGTTGTGTGTCATTTGCTACGTGCATCAGTGATCAGCAATATAAAATGCTTATCTATGTGGGTATCAAGGCAAGTTGGGGGAATGCATCAATTCAAGAGCTGCAAATTGTCCTGACTAAGAGGATTTCAGTTATTGTTTAGAGCCAATCGGGACCAAGTCTGATCGTGATGGATTTACTGGTTTTCGGCTCAATAGGATCATTGTGTAAAATCTGTCATTGTATGATAAGGCTCTTAAACCAGGCCCTTTGCCAGGAGGGATCCAAATGGCAAGATTGACTCCAACTTGTGATCAATGGTTGGCACCACCTATACATACTGTATACACTTAATTTACTTCAGTGACAGGACAATAAGTATATCTGCATGATATAAATTTGTTGTCATTATAACACATTTCTCTTCATAATCTTATTATGTCTATCATTGTTGGTGTAAACAGGGTGCAGTCAATGCATGTGGCCAATCAAAGCACCAGTAACATGTTCATTTCATCTGACTGCTGCCTGACCAGCAGAGTTAATCCTTGTCAAGATGCCAAACAGTAATCAGAAGTCAGGGCCCAAAAGAAGAGAATTTAAGAGGTCAGTGAGGGAAATGAAATGAGAGAAGCAGATGGGCGGTTGACAATGTCAGTTTTCACAACAGTATGAAAGTTGAGATGGTGTTTTAAACATGAGAAATATTTATCTTTACAGTAGCTCATGTAGGCGGATGTCTTGTTTTGGTTTATTTTTGTGCCTTTTCATCGTCTGTGGTAATGCAGTTAAAAGCTTAGATTGATTTATCATTGTGGTGTGCTCATGTGGTTGTGGTAAACTCTGACATCCAAGACTTGACAGCAGGCTGACGAACAGGAAAATCCAATCTGTCAGACAATGAGTAAACATGGAGGTCGGTAAACACAGGATGCACACTGAGAAGCTTCTTTCTGTCTGAACAACCTTGTTTTTTTTTTTTGCTTTTTTTTTTTTAGGTTATAGAGAAAAACAGAAAATGGTATGGTAATTTACTGTAACCTCATTTTGTGCATCTTGATCATATATGATGTATAAGAATAGCACAGAATTATGTTGATTTTTAACACTGGATTTATGTTGAGGTAGTGCTGAGAAGCCGTGTCCTATCCAGCATGTGTGTAGTACAGAGCTGTTTCCAAATGGTTGGCGATGGTGGAATGAAGCAATGCAAGTATTTGTGTGTGTGTGTGTGTGTGTGTGTGTGTGTGTGTGTGTGAGTAGGTTAAAAGTCATGTTGTCTGGTGAATGACCCATATCCTAAATCAGTAAAGACTGGGTTTCCTTTAAAATACCAGCTTGAAGCAGTGTCCGCTGTTAAAAAGATGAGAAGGCCTAGATGGTGACTGTGATTAGATTTTGAGTGAGACAGAGATTAAAAAATCACCCAAAAAACCTTGTACTTTTGTGAGGGACCATGTCTGGTGGAAATGTGTGCACTTCCTGTTGGGTTGTCTTATGAGATGCGTTGTGATGGACTGTAGCTGGCTGCGGCTGTGTTGCTGTGCAGGGCCATTCCCCAGGTGCAGCCTGTGCTGCAGTCACTGAGGAGGCCTTGTAGTCATTTGCCTTTGCCTGATGCTGCCTGTTCTGCATTCAGCGCCAGTACGGCCGAGAGGGGGCCGACCCCCCAGCACTACTGCAGAGACTCACACACATATAAAAACATGCACACCCACACGGGGGCTTCTTTTCATTCAGCACACGAGTTAAGCACAGGGGCCGTCGGCCATCACACAGATTCTCTTTGCTCTGCTCAGCCCTCCCTCATCTCTCCTCCGTTTCAGTCTTTCCTTTTTTTGCTCATGCTCTCCCCTTGCACAAATATATGAACTATTACATGGGTAAACATGCCTTCTACATCTACTTATTTCTTGCACAACAATGCTGAATGAGGACCAGTGATTATAGGTTACCCAGTTAATACTGCCGGAGTTGGTAGCATGTTGAGACATTTGTTTTATAATATTGCAGATTGCTCTAACACTTTCAGTCTGGCCATTTGCTAAGCCATATTGTGCATTTCACAGTTTCTTTCATGTTTGTTGACATTTGGAATGTGTGTTGGAGTTATTTCTGTAGCTAGTCTCGATCCCCGCAGACACTGCCGAGAGGGAGAAGAGCCAGCCACACTATGTTGGTTTAATTGGCTGTGTATAATGGGCCTTTGAAGTAAATATCAAGAGTTACTATCAAAAGGCTGCTGGACGTTATCATGTGTTTCCACAGTTCCCACTGTTTCTCCTCCATTCCTTCTCCTCCATTTCAAGGCACTACAAAGCCAGGCTGGTGTGGAGCCATGCAAATGTCTGTGGGTTTAGGGTCGCACAGTTGATGGCGGTTGATGTAAGCAAAACTGAAATGACCTGCGTGTTTTCAACTCATCCCTGAAGCTGTTGTGTTTGGCCACACTGTGTTAACAGTTAAAAATGTTATCAGTTTACATAAATATTTCATGAACATGTAACGGCAGCAGAGATGAAAATAAAGGGGAGATTATGTCACTGAATAAATTCAAATGTTTTGCCTCCCTACATCAGAACCTAAGTGGAGTCTTAGAGGATAGTGACTCCTGTATCACTGTTGCTGTACTGTAAACATTTATCTGGACGGTAGAATGGGAGGTAATCATTTGCCATATACTGTGTGTTGGAGCCTACAGGTAGTGTGGTGTAATGAATGTCTTTTGTTGGTTGCAGCCTTGCAGCTTGCTCACTGTCGGTTTTGCCCTTTTCTTAGAATGCTACGTAGGAAGCGCAGCCATTGGTGCAGCACAACCTTGAGCTGGGGGCTGGGGTGGGTGGGTAATGGTTTTACTGGTCCCTGTGTGGACATGTGAAGGAAGACGGAGGGGAGTTAAGGAGGGGGAGAGAAGAGAGGGGATAATTCTCTCTCTCTCGCTCTCTCTCCATCCCTACCTCACTCTGTCGACAGGCAGGCTTGGGACTCTGACGTGTGACAGGCTGGATGTAGAGTATTCGCCATTCTGTCTGCCCATGATTGGATGGAGTCTTGTTATTCACTCAGAAAAATGGGTCAGGTGGCCTGTGGAGAATGGAGTGTTTGTATGGACGGATGGACGGACATTACAAACACACACACACATACCTACACGTGCATCCCACACAGAGCAGGATTATACTCTGCAGCAGAGCAGTGGTGGCAGATAAATAACAGATAAATGAAAATAAGTCCAGGTTATGTGGTCAGCGTCTCTCATGTTGAATTCACTGTGTTCTCTCACAAGCTGCGAGCTGGTTCTCTCCGCACACCCAGTGGCAGGGGCTTAGCGAGATAAATAAAGGGTTGCACTGAAGGAAAAAAAAACTGGGAAGAAAATCAATACCTGTGTGCATGAATCTGGCTGCAGCTGCCACAAAGCATTATGGGAACATGACGGGTAGATACACTTGGGCTGGGCAGCGTACAGGCAGCATGATAGGCTGTAAGTGTAAAAAAAAAAACACACAAACACACCCACTGAGCCCCATAAAAGTGTACATAATATGAAATTGTTACTTGTGCAGATAGATAGATAGATAGATAGATAGATAGATAGATAGATAGATAGATAGATAGATAGATAGATAGATAGATAGATAGATAGATAGATGTTGATAGTGATAGATAGTGGATGTTGTTTAAACCACAAATAAAACAGAATGTGATAACTTGCTAATCCTTTTTTGACATATACTTAATTAACAAGAGTACAAAGACAGTGGGTTTAATATTTAACCTCATTAGTCTCAATGATTTTTGCAAATATCTGCTGATTCTGAATTTGATGCAGCAGCATGTTTCAAACAAGTTGGGACAGGAGCAACTAAAGACTGGGAAAGATGTGGAATGCTCCTAAAACACCTGTTTGGAACATTCCACAGGTAAACAGGTTGATTGGTAACAAGTGAGAGTACCATGATTGGTATGAATGGAGCATCCTGGAAAGACTCAAACGAGGATGGAGAGAGGTTCACCACTTTGTGAACACATGATTGTATAAAGGATATTACTGGATGGCCTCAGGAACACTTTGTCAGTGAACACAGTTTGTTTGCAAATGATTGCATTCTGGTTTCATTTTCATTACACACAGCGTCACAAAGCACAACTTTTTTGGAATCGTGGTTGTACAGTTAAATGTGAAATAATTGCAATTGTCCACCTCTCCACGGAGTAAATATGAGTGGCTTTCTGTAAGCGCAGAATACGTTTATTTTGTTTAAAGGTCCAGTGTATCAGACTTAGTGGCATCTAACGGTGAAGTTGCAGATAGCAACCAGCTGAATACCCTTTGCCTAACATGCGAAAAACGCAAAAGCTGCTCTCTGGAGTGAGTGTTTGGTTCGTCCATTCTGGGCTACTGCAGAAACATGGCGGACCCCATGGAAGAGGACCCGCTCCATCTCTATCTATCTGTAGATAGAAAGGGCTCATTCAAAGGTAATGAAAAAAGAGGTGATTATACACTAATGAAAACAAACTTGTGAATATTATATTCCATTTCTGTCAATAGATCTTACACGCTGGTCCTTTAAGAGCCCCCTGTATTGAATCCAAGCAGCTGAAGTCATTTCAGAAATGTCTAGTAAGTCATGTTTGGTGTGCTACCATGGTGTCATGATTGTGTCAGACCTTACACCGCAGAGAAGCATCGTAATGAATGCTTCATTATAACACTACAGGTAGAAAACATGACTGTGTATATGAGTTTGCGGTTGTAATGACATGCTTATCATATGTTACTAATGTGTCACAAGTGTCCAGTAGCACCGTAAAGCATCACCATTAGGTTATGCTCTGTGTGCTCACTACATCCCTCTCCACACGGCCTGCTGCTCCAGTCTTAGCCTGAGACTGACAGAGATATTAATTAAATTGGCTGATGCCCTTTCTCTCCCTTTACTGCACTGACACTGCAATGATCACACTCCCACCTCCGTACTGTGCTGTTTGCTCACCAATAACCGCAATTTGTTCTTTATTAAACTCTCGGGGCTGGGAACAATTAGGGTGTGAGCTGGAGGTGGTGGTGTATGTATGTGCGTGCGTGTGTGTCCACGCATGCGTATATTTGAGTGCAGGCAGGCGGAGGAGGAGGAGGAGGAGGGTCAGGGGAGATACTAAACACTGCTTAATCTTTGATAAACAGTGAGGTCTCCTTTGTGCCGCTGCAGTTTGGCACATCTTCTCCAGGCCGCTCAAAGCTGTGCTGGGCTAGTTCATGGCTGCTGCCTCCATGGCTCCCAGACCTGGATGGAAGCCAGGTCATGCATGGCTTCCTGCCAAGATACAGATTAGCTATAAGCACAACATGAGCTAATGGTGGAAGGAGCCACCAATTAATTGGCACTTAGATATTCTGTGGACTGTATGGATTTGGGGCTGGATGTTATCAGTGGATCAAAGTGACTGGCATGGGCGTCACTGGCAGTTAGATATATTCACATGTAGCATATTGAAAAAAAAAGAAAAAGATTTGTTGCGTGGGTGTATATATGATAAAGCTCTGAGGTTCCAGCTATATGTAAATCACTGAATATTAAACTGCTGAGAGGGCTGGGCTGGGGCAGATTGTGTGTGTTTGAGTTTGTGTGTGTTTGTATGGGAGGGATGTAAGACCACAGAGATCACTTCCTGTCTGGTTGGGAGGAGGCAACATGACATGGGTGATGCATTCAGGCCTAAATATCTCTGGGATTCACAGTGACGTGCAGTTTTAGTGCAGAGACAACGATTTTACCCACTTCACAGCAAATCATGACACACATGGCACAGAGATGACAGGACCTCGAATGCAGTGCAGAGATAGTAAATTAAACATCCTGCTGTCATCAAGGGGCAGTGCTTTTCAGGAATTTAAGCCATTCACTTTTGTATGTAAGGTCATCAGAGAACACCAGATAAAAGAAAAAAGAAACTTTAGAAATCATACTGTGTGGTGGACAGCTAGAGTCAGTCACAGCTCTGTAGAAACACCTGTGTTGCTGCCTGCTGAGCGCTATGCAATTGCTCACTGTCAGCGATAAAAAAAGAAAGGTGATTCCCCCCACACTTCTCCATCTCATCCACGTTCAACCCTGCCGTAGTTTGACGTCAGAGAAAATTTGGAAAAAAACAAAATGATTTGCAGGGAAGACCTTTGACTGGCAACAAAGGCTGCTAGAAATCACAGCATCTGTGTCGGAACCTGCAGAGAGGATGATGTGCATTTAAACGCATGAGTGTGTGTGTGTGTGTGTGTGTGTGTGTGTGTGTGTGTGTGTGTGTGTGTGTGTGCATGTGTGGTAGAGAGACAGAGAGAGAGAGAGAGAGAGCAGAGAAAAGTGTATTGGTGTGTGTGTTGGTGTGTAGGAGGAGGAAAAGGGGGAGTTGGCTGTGAATGGTTGCTCTTATCGCGTGCAGGCAGCTGCTGCAGTGTCTTTGAGAGACAGAGGGGCTGTCCATGCATGCCACTCACTCTGCCTATTCACAGCCTCCCTCCCTCCTTCTCTATATCCTTCTCTCTCTCGTTCTACCCCTGTCTGTGCTGCATTTTACAGCAAGGAAGTGAGTGAAAGAAAGAGGGGAAAAAGCTCTGACTTGAGCTTTAACGCAGACTCATGACCTGCAGGCCTTCAGATTCTCGTCCTCATGATGATTCGTATAACAGGAGACAGGCAAGAAATTAAATGTCATTGGGCATCGCCACGTCTCCCCGACAAATGTGTGATTGTTTATGCAAGTGCAGACCGGTGTCCCTCTTTGTTGACACGGACATTTTAACATTTCAATAAATCATGATTGTTTCCATGCAAAAGCTCAGCAGGCCTCGTCTGTGGCTTGTGCTGTTATCTTATTATTCATAGATTTAATTTCTTTCTTGAAAAGAAGTAAACATACAGTTAAATCAGGTTCAGGAAATACATTGCTTTAGAATTCAGATCAAATCTGCACAGACACAAAGAACAAGGTATCAACCTTACATGTCCCACAAGTCAATCATAACATAGTCGCAGTGACGATTCCTCCCCCTGCTCCATGATGCTAATCAAAACTACAAATAATGAAGTGAATTCATTCAGTGGGGAGCCGGTGCCAGTATAAAGGTGACCTGTGGAAAGGTATTTCCAAGACAAGCCGCCATGGGAAATCACCTTGATAGATGGACGTCTCTGGCAGCTAGGGAAGTGATATCCCCAAGCAATGCATGTTGCATGCAGAGTGCATGCCCCCCCCCCCCCCCCCCCGCCAGCTCACCCATCTTTACCCAGGTGCCCTGTCATGTATCGCTACACTCCTGCAGCAGTATTTTTCAAGCTGTGATATGTAACCTTGACTCTGGGAGAAGCAGATGGTGAGAAAGGATGATTAAGAATCAGTTTGGGCCAGAAGAAGTGAGAGGCCTGGAGACACACTCTCCATGTTTTTATTATAGGTGATTTGAAGAGAGATTTTTATTTTTAGCTCATTTTGCTAATCTAACATTTTTTCGCCGTTATAGTATTAATTTATCAGCTGAACCAACTGAACTAATAAACAAGAAACTGATGTTTTGTGGGCATCCCTTTCTTTTAGTTATGGTGAATTGAAAGATGAATTCTAAATAAATTCTAAATATTTTTTTAAATTAACTATCTAAATAAAAGTATTTTTCACAATACTATGTGGATGTTTTAAACATAATAGGAAGACCGAATCTGTTACTTACTCAAGCTAAAAGAGAAATTCCAAAGGTGCATATTTTCAGTTTTTCTAAAATGTGGATTAATGTGATTTATTTACTTTACAGTAAAAAAAAAAAAAAAAAGATTTTAGGAATGTACTGACTTCTTTTTTTCTTATTTAATATAATGAAACCTAAAACAGTTGTCTTTATAATTATTGGATGACACCTTATTGTGATAATAAGGCTTTCCTTTTATTTAAATGCAAGATTTAAAGATTATTTTGTTTCAAAATGATTCTGCAATATTTTCTTCAGGATATATTTATATGTTTGAACTGAATGGCTTGAAAGAATATCATTCAATATGCAAACTCCGAGTATTGAAAAGAAAATGTTCTATTGGTCTTGCCAACCAGCGCTTTACATTATTTTGTCTAAGGTGAGGAAACCTAATTTTTTGGAAATGCTTGCATAATCCTTTAGTTCCACTCGGCAGCTATAGAGAGAGATACAATGCAGAGGGAGTCTGTGTAAAAATAATTCAGAGGACAAAGAAACTAAACTGATAAGTGAACGCATGAAGGGTCCTTTGCATAATCCCAGTTAATCCATAATGTAGAATACAGAGTGAACTGTCTAAAAATATCTCTGACTCCCTTCAAAAAGCTAACATGTTAAGTTAACACATTCTGCTGCTTTTTCTGCAGCCAATGAAAATAATCTGACTATTACAGTTTGTTTTTTATGTTGCATTTTTCTGCAATTACTGACAAGAGTGCAGAAAAAATATTAAATGCAACCAAATGAAATAAATCTATTCTATTCATGAACACAGGCGGGTGAATTTGATGTTTTTCTGTGTGTGTTTTGTTGGACGAGTGGTGATGAACCCCAAATAGATTTTTCTCTTGCATACAGTAAATAGCCATGTTGTTGCTGAGGGCCTGAGTTGATGCTGTGAGCTCCGCCTGATTGGCTGGAGCTTGCTATGACTCGTTTTGCGTTTAGCCAATACGCTTTGCTCGGGTTCCGCTCCTTTTTTTCCCCCCACCCTAAATAAATTGCCTGGAGAAATTGAACAAAAAATTAGAGAAAGGGAGAGAGCCTTTCATCTAATTGAGAAGCTCATATTAGCTGTGGTAGGAAGATAAGCTCCTCTCTCTCAGCAGCTATTAAGCTCACTGTATGTCAGGCAGTTTCTTCTTCTTTCACTCTAGCTTGATTTTTTAAGCTGTCACCTCGGTGCACTGTGTCAGTGAGGTGCAGGTTTAAAGTTATGTGTGTGCGCTTGTGTCCCAGGTGTGTCTGACACGCTGCTGTACCTGCAAACATGTGCAGCACTTCAAAATGGAGACCAGATCATGTGACCTTGTGCAGCTAGGCACACGGAGAAAGACACAGATCAGCACACACACTCACATTTTCCTCAGTTCATCAGCTTTGTTTACTAATTTTGGCACCCTCCTACGCTTGTGAGCACACACACATTTATTGTAAGCGTATACTGTGTTTCACTATCAAATATGCGGTGAAATGAAATTGCCTTTGACACATCCATATATTCATGCAAACATGAAATACATTCAAAATAAGATCTGACATATTTCTTTTTCTTAATAAAGAAATGAATAATTAGATGTGAAATCTATTAATTGCATAAATGTAACTATAAAGATGTGTGTGTGTTGTCCTCAGTCTGTGTGTGTGATCAACATTCAGTGCGTCATGTGTCAATGAATGTGTTCCAACATATGTTCTAAATGACATTGTGGATAAACCTCTGCTTGGATTTATCTTGTGGTCTGATTCTTGGGGTGCAGACGTTCCTCCTGATTACGTTGTGTCTTCTCCTGCCTTGATCCCTTTAGCCCCCAAACCAGGATTACATTTCCACAATATAATCCTGGTTGGGCAGCCTGGGGGTCATACTGCAACCCCCAAATGTCTTGGTGTGATGGTTATACTGTAGGACTCTTGAAGGGGGGAGAAAAGCAATTAAGTGGTGGTTTACTGGCGATTTGTTAATCTTCTCTCAACAAGAGTGAGGAAAGAGGGAGACCGGTAAAAGGTTGGCTCTGTCTAGGCTGCTGCTGCTGCTGCTGCTGCTGCTGCTGCTGCTGCTGCTGCTGCTCTGTCTTACTGCCTCTTTCAGTCCAAGGCAGCCATTTTGTGTCAGCCAGTCTGTGTTGCTAGAACAATGCTGGTTCTCACTTCACATGGAGAAGACTAGCTGATGGGAAAAATATAGCATGATTCTGTTTAGATTCGCAACATATTTCAGAGAGAACATTTAATGAAGTGATGCATTTTTAATGTGGTGGAGCCCTTAAGATACTGTATCAAAGGACCAAGTGATAATGGATGTTTGAGTTGTATCTAGTCTGAGCGTTTGTTTGTTTCAGGAAACCTTTACATGCATTGAAACAGCTTTGCTCCAGCTTGCCATGCCAAAGTTGCGTAAAACAAGCAACAACAAAAAATAGCATCCACTGGATCCTTTCAAGTATAGCTGCAGTTTTTTTCATGTTCCAGTATCAAGCCTGTGTTTTCAGCTAGAGGTGAGAGGGCCCGTGTCAGTAAGCCCTCCCCTCCACACACACAGCACACACACATACAGCACACACACATACACTATCCTCTCTAGAGGCAGGTGCACTGCTCATCAGCTACAATCATTCTCCTGAAGCTCAAATAATTCCTTATCTGTGTGAAAATAGCGCCGCTGTAGTGTGTCCATGTAGGGCCTGAGCAAACAGTGTCTATCTAAGTGATCAGTGGGCCCATTCAAGAGGCCCTATAATGGCTAGTTTCTTCCAGCCTTGTTTGCTCTGTGTTTTGTGGCTTTGGCGTCTGGCAGATGGACCATCAGGGATTATACCTGCTAATGAAGAGAGGTGGAAGAGGTTGGTGGGTAGTGGGGGGGGGGGCGAAAGGGTGAAGGTTTATTACCAGTTATGATGTATCCAAGCAGAGGACAAAACTGCTGGTTCTCATGGGACTGGATGTGTTTTAGTTTGACACTTCATGAATTCTGCCATGCTAACTGAGATTATTGGTGATTTACAGGCTGTTGACTGTTTAGTTTACAGCTTTGGTGATGTAAGTTGCTTTGCTGTGAAATGAAGAAATTATGACTAGTTGCTGTTGCTGGAGCACACCAAAATAATTCTGACTTCATGAAACATGACACAGAGTGTATGTGTCTATTACACTTACAAGCATATGTACAATATTTTGTTTACACAATTGTCCATTTTCTTCTGTTTTAATGTACGTAGACTTTTTACATAGCTCTCTATTTTCTACACCATAAATCATGTTGTGTCAACAGGCTGATGCTCACAGCAGCCACTGTAGTCAGATTCAGTCAGTGTGTAGATGTGGGTGGGGGAGTATTTCATTTTTGGGGGGGAGAGGTGGTCATCACAGTTGTGACAGGGGAGGTTGGAGCCCACAGACCTGAACTGGACAGAGATGCACAATGACGAACCCTTCCAGCGTGATTACACAAGGCGTATGTCCAGACAGGATGGCCTAATCCCTCACAACCCCCCCATACACCCATACACCCATACACACACTCACACACAGACACCCCCCTCCACTGGTTAACATATGGAGATGTGAGGAATTAGTGCAGTGGAAGAAAATAAATGAGTTAAAGCGGCCAGCAGCTTAGATCCCATAATATTTATTCTTGGGTGACCCGTCTGTGGGTTTCTTGGAAGTGTTGCACTTCGAGGAGGACAGACTTTTCTCCTTTATTATGTTCTTACCGCTCAGAAACAAAATAACAACAAAAAACACACAGTCGGCATATCTTGATCTTTAGTTTGATTATATTGTTCGCAAGCACTTATTATGCATGTGTTTCAGTGATTAGGGATGAGCACAGGCGGAGAGGTGTGGTGTGCATTGTTTTTGAGATGCACAATGGGACCACACCTCCCACAAAGCCACAGTCTGACCCCAATGGGCTCCTCGTGTGACCCCACCAACATGCCCCACCCCAGATTCAGCCCAGATCTTGTTAAATAGGATTAAGCTGGCTACCTGCCATTCAGTGGCTTGGACAGGACCTCTTATCTCCTGTCTTCAGATGGCTGCCAAGAACAACATAATGCACACCGACCTACATTAAACAATGCCACACACAGGTTTTGTGTTAGGCCTATATCTTCTGGTCAGTGTAGGCATTGTCTTCCCATTGCTGATTTTCACAAGTAAGTGTAGGTCACAAGGCCACAACATGCTTAATTGGGATGTAATGACTGGCATCATGCTAAAAGGCACTTAAATGCAAATTGAATATTTTGATGCTGACCCTGGGCAGTCATATGTAGATCTGTGTGTGTGTGTGTGTGTATGTGTGTGTGTGTGTGTGTGTGTGCGTGTGTGTGTGTGTGTGTGTGTGTGTGTAAGTTTATGTGTGTGGACTTGTGTCTGTCTTGTATAGGTTCTTCTCCGTGCAAACAGAGTTGTATGCATGTATTCATATGAAACACTTCTTAATTTCCTTCCCTTGCACTGTTACTCTGATTCACAAGTTGTGTCTATGTATTTAGCCGGATGGAGCCCTGAAAGACCAGAGAGAGCACTGGAGTCTATGTCCTCCAAAGCACATGTGACATGTCTCGAGCACCCTCCCATACTCTCCCTCGAAGCAGGGACACCAATTCAGCAGTGTAAGAGGCTTTGTGGCCAAATCCCCAGTTGATCTTCATAAAGTTTGTGTCTTACAATTAAGTGCAGATGGTTTGCAGCTGGTTGTAAGGCTAGTAAATAACTTGGGCCTCTATTTTCGAAAGGGATTTGGTGGCGTAATCCCTCTCTCTGACAGTTTACCAGATTCAAATCAGTCTGGGCTTTGCTTTCCTTCCTCCACTTCTTCAACTGTTTTTTCCTCTCCTCCGATCCCCCTCATTCAATCAAAAGCTCCTTATCCTCATTTGAATATGCGATCATTTAGTGGGAGCACACACAGCATGACTGTATCTAAGAACAGGGATGTGGGTGAGGTATGAATCTCACTCAATTACACCTTGAAACCCCCTTTCAATCGGAAAAGTCCATAGTGTAGGTTGGAAATAGTGTTTATGGGACTATGGACATGTTGAGAAATACAGAGACAGTGTGGAACCCATAGCTTAGCAACTGCTGTAGCAGATTCTATTGGGGATCCAATAAAATAAATAAACAAATTGCAAGCTGCCACACTGTATGTTCATACAAATTTGTTCTCTTTTACTCGTCTATGGAACAGAGGATTTATAAAGGGAAACTCGTGATCAGAACTTTTTTATTTGTGATGTTGTATCCTGCAAATGCTCTGAAGTTAGAGATAGTCTTTTCAACATGTTGTCTGTCACTTTTCATGCTCACAATCTGTTCTGATAAATTGCAAGAAGCCAGAAGCTGCTGTTAGCGCATCACTTCCTGAACATCGAAGACTCTTTTCCCTGACCAAGACCTACCAGGTACTCAGTGTTTAGAATAATAGATGTAAATGGTTTCATTGAATGGCCACAGGTTTAATGGAATGTTATATACTGTATATTAACATCTTGTAAATTGTCTCGAGAAGTCAAATGCTCATTTTTTAAACATTGATACCAACAGAAATATTTAGTACAGAAGTACACAATCATGTCAGTACTCCATATCATTGCACCATATCTTTACAGCTCATATAATGCATGTCAGTTTGCATAGTGGACCCCTGTTAAGCAGATCTGTCTCCTGGGACAGGGTTGGGGCCCAAAGGAGGGCAACACCTAATGAGGACATAGTTACAGCACTCACACATCCTGAGAGAGCTGTGATCACTGGATGGTAAAAAGCAAGCACTCCCTAGCAAACAGCTTGACCCTGCTGCTCCTTGTTTCCTCATCCTGCCATTCCTATTATACAAATATATTTATATATTTATATCATTATTTATCCGCTGTAAGTGGAAGGAGTCGGCACAGCAACACCTCATCTGCATAAGACAGTAGCTAACTGCCCGAGTAGCGCCTCGGGATACGAACAGATGGGAGTGTTTAGCAGCCTTACCCACCTACCCCTCCCACCCAAAGCACACACACGTACCAGAACCCACACACACACACACACACACACACACACACACACACACACACACACCTCCTCCACGTCTTCTTCACCACCTCTCCTCTACCCTTTTTCTCCCTGTGCACCCCTACCACTCACTACCCCCCACCAAATGTTCAGTTAACCTGTCAGTTCTCATTGCCCAAAATTCAAGATGCCATATGCTACGCTTTGACTTCTAACCCTCCACCGCCTCTCTTCCCTGTCTCCTTCATGGTGACATGAAAGTCCCCCTTGAAACACGAGGATGTCTCCTCTGCTGTTTGATTCAGAACGCCTGGCTGAGATCACAGCGATTGTAGGCGTAGCTTGTCTTGTATAATGAAAGCAGTCACTTAGCGCTACCCGACACAGTAGGAGTACATTTACCATAGCAGCATCGATTGAGGATCTACCTGGTTAAATACAACAAATAACTTATGATGTCCCATCTTCAGATTGTAATATGCTGTGTCATTAAAGGGGAAAATGACTGATATGTGCAACATCTAATACACGTAATGAGGTCTCATTACCTGGATGAGGGATGAATTTAAATGTTTCATTTCTCACTGAAATTGACTGATGGTTGAAATGAGTGTACAGCAAAGCCCAGCAGCCCGAGAGCTTGTCCTTTGTTATAACATCTAATAACAGTCTCTTCTGCGAGCTTTGGCAGTCCTGTCCAGTGAATTCCGGGCCATTTGCCCTTGCACAGAGGGCAGCTCCCAGCAGGCCTGGGCATAGTGACAGTTTGTTGTTGTTTATAAGGTCATCCCCACCATAGGGGGCAGCATATTCATTACACCCACCCCATGGCTCTGTTTGTCTCTAGCAGTCTGTTTCTCTGTGGGCTCCTGTCATAAGGTCAGAGGGTACTTACTATCATCCTCCTCTTGTCTTCACAACAGGCCAGGAAAGTCATAATGCCTCTGGAAAGAGTTAAAAGGGTAATGGGTAATTGGCCTCATCGAAACAAAAATGCCAAGTTTACATTGAGAAATCACTAATAATCAAGCTGTTTTACAGGTAGATGTAGCAAGATTCAGTTAGATTATTGAAATCAGAATGACAGATTAGTCAATGACTTACTAGATCTATGGAAAACTAATCAGCAACTATTTTGATAGTCAGTTAATCTTTTAAAGTGGCGTTATGGAACTTTTGAAGGAAGAAATGACACATTTGTCTTGAAAAAAGTTGAAATCACAAGCCATAATACACAACATGCTCAGATCAACACACTGAGAGGTGTTGCTGCTACAGCAAAACGGCTCTCAACAATATCTCTCTGAAGTTAGCAAACCTTAGACGCCATAAGGTGCTACTCATACCAGACTAAATAACACAGCAAAACCCTTGAATATCTCGGATCGAGCAATGGCATTGCACATAAGTTCAACTTCAATCCTACAACTCATTTGTAAGATTTGTGTTGTTGTTCTTTCAGATGCTTTATTGGCTTGCTTTAAGCCATTTCTCATTCAAAACGTGCTCAACATTTGATCGCTCCGGCCTCTCCTTTTCATGGTTTGCTGCTATTTTATAGAAGAAATAATCACCTCTACATTCAAGTCAGTGTACATCAGTTATATTCATTTTAAGGCTGAAATTCAGCAGTTGAATCCCAGCATTTAACATTTATCAGTGATAAATTTCAATCTGAGAGTCACCTGCAATAGCATGTAGTCTTCTGAAAGAGAAACACAGAGAGACAGAGAAACACAGAGTAAGGAAGTGTCTGGGAGTGGGAGCAGCAAGCTAAGTGAGGTTGTTAGGAGGAAGCGCTGACAGTCCAATCCAGCACAGCGACCATTCAAAAGACAGCTCCTTTTGTTTCTGCCTCCCTTTCTTCTGCCAGGGTAGAAAAAGAGGGTGAATCTCTCTGTGTGCAGTAACCCACTGACACCTCCCTCTGATCTGCCTCCTGCACTCTACCTCCTCCACCTCCCCACCACCACCATCACCATCACCCCCACCCTCCTCTCCTTCTACTACATCCCTTCACTACCACTCTCCTCTCTCCACCTCCTCTCCCTCCACCGCTCTATCTCTCTCTCCCTCCCTATGCATATGCCATTGCCTAAGAGTCACTCTCCTGGTTGCCACAGTAACCAGCTCACCTCTCTCTCTCTCTCTCTCTCTCTCTCTCTCTCTCTCCCCCTCCCTCTGTCTTTCTCCCTCTCACAATGCACCTAAACAGGAGAATCTGTCTCAGTCTGACAGAGACAGAAAGAAGGGAAATTGGGGGGAGGCATATTTCAGAAAGATTGCTGTTGCACAATTGTCTTCCTTTCTACAATTCTTATCTCTGCACGCACCACATAGCAGACAAGGCAAGGCAAGAGAAAAAGAACAAGGGAAAAAACAAACATAAGGGAATAAAGACATGATATAAAAGAGAGTTGTGAATAACTGGGAGATCACATGTGTACAAAAAGCCAAGCGTTTCTAGAATGACAACCTTTATTTCTGTTGCATTTGCAGCACCAGTAGCACCACTGCTAACAAGCAATCTCCACCTGCTCCAGCCATATTTCCCCATCCCCCTCCTCCATATCAGTCCTCCCACCTCCTTCATCCCCCTCGCCTCTGCCTTGTCGTCTGTGAGGGGCAGTTAGGTGGTGGTGGAGGGTCTGCCCATACAGCATTGTCCTTTAGACAAGTCATTCTGCACCTGAGCACTCTGTCTGTCTGTCTGTCTGTCTGTCTGTCTGTCTGTCTGTCTGTCTGTCTGTCTGTCTGTCTGTCTGTCTGTCTGTCTGTCTCTAAATGTGCCCAATGCCCAGTTACACTCTCATTACCTCCTAATTACCCTGGACACAACAGCAACTGGTAGCACAATCACAAAGAGAGCAGAATGTAAATCAGTTACATTCGTTCTGACATTATTTGTGGGACTCTATTTTTTTTTCCTACTGGGTGGTGGCATGTTAAATGTTCCCCCGGTGATTGTGGTAATTTAGAGCAATATGGTAATTGAGGTGCTGATGGCTATTTCTCCTCTTGCCAGACGCTGTTTTTGTCCTTTCACGAGCTGTTGTCGGCTAAATTACATTGAAGGTTTAATTGGGTATTTTAGATCTCGTGCATCACAGTTGATGAATGATAAAAATCAGCTCAGTGATCATTGATTATCACTTTTCAGAGCATGCATCATAAATTAGATTGTCATTGGCTCATGCTGTTTTATTCATATAAGCTAAATAAGAATATCAGGGTACGATCTGTGATCTGGGAGCTATCACAGCCAAGCTAACAAATGTTTTTTGTTTTTTTTGTTTTTTTCAAATTTTTATTTACATCTGCAGGAAATTGACACATTTTTAATGCTGATCTTTGTTTATTATTTAGAAAGTATTTCTAAATAATTCACTTAATAAATGGATTTATAAATAATACTTTTGAACTATCAGCACTGTTTTGACTGATCCATCCACTCTGACTTCCGACCTCCATGGACTCTGCTGCCATTGGAAGTCTAAGTCACTTGAATGTGAACAAAAGTCATTTTTGAGCATTTGCTGAAACAAGTGATCCAACGTATTTTTTGTGCCCAGGGAAACAGTACATCTTAGTTCATCATTAAAATCGTTGTGTCATAATTAGAGTAAAACCATACAGTATCATTGAAAATGATGATCCATTTAGTCTCACAGTTGCATCTCTCTCAGCTGGTTTTTGTCCCTCTCTTTGGCTGAATCAGTGCATGTTCTGTTGTCTCAGAAGACCTTCCTGATCCGGTCAAGTTGCTTTCTGAGTACGCAGATTTGAAAGGTTTTTACTAAACAAAGTGCAGCCACTCTGCCCACACATTAGTGCTTTAATTGCACAGTTGATCTTTTGCCAGATACTACTCTCCCCCTCGATGAAGGCTGCACACCTTTATGTGTCTGACAAAAAAGTAGCCATGGAAAATTACATGGAACACCTGCCTCTGGTTTTGGTTATCCTTTATCTTCTCCCATTGGTTGAGCATTTTCTTTGTGGATAAGCGCGTCTCCAAACCTGTGAACTGCTTACAGAAACAAAAGACAGACTCCAAAATAGACACCAAGTATTGGCTCAAAAGAATGTTTCTGTTGTGTTCCATAAGGGCACTGGCCTTCACAGGCACTGGCCTTCACAGACCTCACTTACAACCTCAAAGAAGTTAATAGGACACACTAGGACAGTCTTGTAACTGTTGCTACTGAATCATTTCCTCATGAAAAATGTCATGTTTGCATTACTTCCCTCCTATGTGTTTCTAGGGATTGAGATTTCTTAACTCCTAGTGCAGTACGTCATACCTGTTACATTAGCTTTGCATCTCCCAGCTTTCAAGGAATGTCTCGGACAGTGACTCAGTTTAAGTTTTTGGCCATGCTAGGGCCATGGTTCCAATGATGGTAGCGCCAGTCTGTTGGTCTGCCAGTCCACCATTTTGGTCAAGACTGAAATATCAAAACTATTGAATGGATTGCCATGGAAGTTTGTACATACATTCATGCTCCACATGGGGATGAATCCGAATGACTTTAGTGATCCCTGACATTTTATCATGAGCATGTCCAAACCCTCACTTACCTCTTTTCAATAAAGTATCTGCATCTGCAAGATATATTGATGTGCATTTTGGTACATGTTGTCATGTTCCCCAGAGCATGAAGATGCTGATGAGCACATCATTTTGGTTTAAATACATATGAAACTAATCGCATTGCCATCACACTAAGCTGTACATTCATTTATTGAAAATAATTAAATGTTAGTATGATAACATGTTACATTAAGATGGTGAACATGGCAAACACTTCATCTTCTTAGCATCAGCATGTTAGAATTGGCATCGTGACCATGTCAGTATGCTGACATTAGCATTTAGTGGCAGAATGAAGAGTCTATAACCCCAATTCAAAAAACACTGAGACACTGTGTGAAATGTAAATAAAAACAGAATACAGTCTTTTCATTTCACAAAGTGGTGAACCTCTCTCCATCCTTGCCTCTGAACACTGAGCCTTTCCAGGATGCCCCTTTCATACCCAATCATGATACTGTCACCTGTTACCAATCAACCTGTTTACCTGTGGAATGTTCCAAACAGGTGTTTTTTTTGTTTCCCAGTCTTTAGTTGCTCCTGTCTCAAGGTGTTTGAAACGTGTTGCTGCATCAAATTCAGAATAAGATAATATTTACAAGAGTGAATGAAGCTGATGAAGTCCAGCATTAAATATATTGTTTTTACTGTTTTCAATTTCAATTGCCACATTCTATTTTATTCATGTTTTACATGGTGCCCCAACTTTTTAGAAATAGGGGTTGTACAGCAGTCACACTGGTTCCTGCTGAAAAAAGTCAATCAGTTATTTAAAACAGTGATCCTTCTTTTGAGTGTCCATCCATCCATCCGTCCCTCCTTCCTACACCCACGCAGGCTGGTTTCTGGTGTTTATGGGCTTCCTCAGCAGGCGGGGTTGTTTAACGAGGGCACGGGGACAGCATGGCACTAATTGCTGTGTGTGATTTATACCAGGCTGGGACCAGGCAGGAACACAGGCAGACGATGGTACTCTGAGAGCAGCTGCTTCGCCCAATATTTACTTAACCCTCCGCTGGCGGGCCTGGCACTAGTGCCACTGACGATGGGCCTGTGGGGAGTCATTTCACTGCTTAGTATTATGTATAGCAGCAGGGTTGGGGCCATGGTTGGGGACAGGCTCAAAGTGGGAGTGTGTGCCGTATGGGAAGGTAGATTGGAGCAATTAAAGGGAAAAATGTGATTGGTCTCCTGACAGTTTGGCTGGCCAGGAGGAATTGTTGCTCGGTGATTGCAATCGCAATCTATTTTCAAAATTGTGGGATTTCTTTTTGAAGACACCCCAGCCGCTGAGCTTCAAAAATGTCATGTTTTTTTTTTTTTTTGTTTTTGTTTTTTTTTTGGTATTTTATATATATAAAACAAAGTATTTCACCTTAAGTCTTTTTTCTGCATGAATCAACAGAGGAGTCCTTAATGGTGATTAGCAGCGCTTTGACTATGGTCCTATATTGAGCAGCATAATTTGTACAGTGCTCACTCTTCTGTCATGTGTTAGCAGTGATAGACACTTTCATCCCACGCCTGTCTGCCTGGCTCATCTGGAGTGATAGTCTGAGACATCGCAGGGTTTTGTATCCACAACTCAATTAGTCACACCTCAAATAAATTAGCAGGAAAAGGTGCCAAAGTATGCTCCTGTAGAACTTAAATAATATCCAAATTCACACCTTGTGCGAGCTTAATGATCCATTTACACTTTCCAGAGTGAAACAAACACTGGATCCTGTTCAGCCATGTGCAAGACCAATGGAAGAAAGAGAAGGGTGGAAAATAAAGGAGGGGAGCCTGATTCTGTCTCCACAGCAACATTGATTGATATTCTTCAGGTGGAGCAGCTGTCAAGCGGCCTGATCACTGCAAGCTAATGCTCTGTGGGGGGGGGGGGGGCACCAAGGAAAAGGCAAGAGATGAAAAGCAAGGAGGCAGAGGGGACAGCGACAAAGCAGGAGATGGGGAGGGGAGGGAGATGAAATTGAAAAGTGATGATATAAAGGGATGGAGACATATTTTTATGATGATTTTGAGCCCATTGTAGAAAAGGTGGAGGCTTCTGTGAGAATTTGATTACATGGTTGTCGAATCATCCCATGGACAAGGAGTATGTCTCCATTCTCTCCTCTGGAGATGTAAAGGGGATAAACGGTGTGTGGAGTCATGTTGTTAAAGACTCGCTGATGTTAGTCAGCTGACATGCGCTCAGTGTTGGCCTCTTATTAAAGATCTGATATCTTTCAGTTTGTGTCATCCTCTTCGAATGTACAGTACTTAATATGATTAGTACACAATCAACAATCTGTCTACAGCTTTTTTTGGTCCAAAATTATTGGTGTCTGAATCACCCTTAAAAATCATTCTCTTCAAACACTAATGTGCTCTTATGCTAATGTATGAGTGTGAGTGCGCATGTTCCTCTGAATCTGTCTAGCTTGGCCATAAATATTCAGCTGGACTAATAAATGAATGTAGGTCTGAGTGAAACGACCTTGTAATCTAATTGTTGCTACGGCACATTTTGAAACCTTTACAAGGAAGTTGGTCAAAAGCCAGTCCTGCTGAGAGATGAGTATCTACCTGCAGGAACCCTCCCCTCCTTCACATCAGCAACCATAATTACTCCAACAGGTAAACAGCATTATGATGTTCGAGCAGATCCTCAAGAATATTGTCTGTTTTTGCAACTCCAGGTTTTATCCTCACTAATCAGAAACATTGAAGCAGGTAAACCAGCAGCAGTTTGTATAAACAGCATAATAAGCTTGATAATCAGCTCCTCTGAGGTAGGATGGATTAAGTCTCTGTCTCTCTGTCACGCTGCATATTTTTCTGAGTGATATTGAAGTGTGTACATGACCATTTCATTTTGTGAAATAATATGGGGTATGGGAGTGCAATACTATTAGTTTTATTATTATTATTATTATTTTTTTGGCAGAGTTGGTAAAGTACTGTGATTAATTATTCTCATGAGGTGCTTGGACTTTACTTGAGTATTTCAATTTTCTGCTACTTTATACTTCTCCTCCACTACATTTACTGTCAGCTGTACTTTGCAGATTAAGAGTTTAGAAATCTATAATAAGCTCAGATAATATGATGCATTGTTTTACAGTACACAAAACCACCCAACAGCATATAAAATAGCTAGAATCAGCTCCACCTCATTCAACTGCCTGTCAATAACAGCAATAGTAATATTCCAACAGTATAGTATATAACTCTGACAGAGATCTGCATAGTGAATACTTTTACTTTGAAAAATCTGAATTCAGGACTTGTGCTCAAGTGTCTGAATATGTCTTCCATCACTTACTAGAACTGTGTGTGTGTGCATGTGTGTGTCGTCAGTTTTTTTTTTTTTTCTCAGTTTTTGAGATAACATGCAAATTTGAAGTGTTTCAAGCTTGTGTTGATAAAATTCAATTTTCTCTTTTCCCAGTTCAATTAATTTTAATTTTACAAGCAAGAACTTTAGATAACTTTCCCTAATCATCTGCAGTCCAAATGAACAGTGGTCGAAGGTTAAATAAAGTGTATTTACTCACTTGTACTAAAGTGAAGTTTTCAGGTACTTTATTTCCATTCTTAATTCTTCTACTGCACTACATTTCAGAGGAAAACATTGAACTTTTTACTTCATTTATGCAACAGCTACAGCTACTTTGATTTTGCATCACAATATATGATGAACTTATTAAATATCTTGTATTATTTTAGATTATACCCTGCGCATACACACCCAGGTATCTGTAGTTATTGTGGCTGATGAGACCTGCAGGTTGGAATTATGTAAAGCTGCAGTATGTTGGGATTTACATAAGGATATCATGTACTAATAAGAAGGATAAAGTTGTAACTCATCCTGCAGCAAAACTAACCATAGAGAGAGAGAGATGTCAGTCAGGCCCAGCCTGTGTACACCCACACAGTCTTGAGGAAAGGTCTAATCAGGGAAGTGAAAATACCTGTGGGGTGGCTCATGGCTGTGCAGGGTCTTTGAACTACCCAGCACTTTATATGTTTTTACGTATAGATTTTTTCTGTTTCACTTGTTTCCAAATATTTTTTCTGTCATTGTGTTTTAATGAATGAGGGCACACGAGGATGCACTGGGATATTAGGATTTGGGTAATGCTCGGAGGCCATGATCAGACAGGGTGACTCATTAGAGAGCAGCACTCTGTCTCCTCACTTCTGTCCACATAATCACTATAATGTGGTTTGTCTTTTGATTTGTAGTATACTTTTAAAATTACAGTATGTCAGGTTATTTTTTCAAAAATGAAACTAGTTTTATTAGTAAGTGTATTAACAGTTTGATCCAATGATAGATGAGTACTGTCAGTCTGATACAAAGCAGAAGATGATGTTTTTTCTCAGTTTGTGGATAAAATTGTCTTGAAATGACTTCTTATGTTTGATTTTAATAATCTGTATCTCTATCTTTATATCCCTTCAGCACTCATTGGTGAATGTGTTTTCAAGGTGGGACTAATGAAGCCAGCTGTGTGTGCAGGGTAGTTTTTGTTTTGTTTTTTTTCCTGTTGCTCAGCAGCGTGGTTCAGCACCACGGAGAGTTCCAGTCCCCTGTGGACGCTGCTTCAGCTGCAGTCTGGAGGTCTGAAGCAGAAATGTATGCTTGAGAACTATTAATTTGATCTTGTTTTTATTATTATTATTATTATTATTATTATTTGCAATTTGTCTCGAATAGTTCTCAAGAAAGAAGTTTTGGTGCTTTTGATTTTGCTTTGTTCATTGAACTCAGTGATCCAAAAGAGATGAAGTGACAAAAGGTCAAAAATAAGAGACCGTAGACATGCATGCTTGAGACAGTTTGGATTTGCTTATATACCTTTCCCAAAACAGGACTTGTATCATATAGATATATCCTGATCTACACTTGAATATGGGAAGGCAACAATGATGCAAATTATTAAAAACTTTGGCCATCATTTTTTAGACAATTCAGTAGTGCCTTGACATTGGTGGGGACATGTCCCTACCCTCTACACCCATATCTACACCCATGATGTGAGGGCATCCAAAAAAGAGACTTTTCTTCACAGTACATCACTGTTCAAAAGTTTGGAATTGTCTGCCACAAAAGTTTGGTTCAGTCCAGTCAGATGGCTGGGAGGACTACTCTCATGCTTTTAGGTTGTAGAAACTCCTCTTTACAAATAGATGTTATTTTGTGTGAGGGCTCTGCAAAAAAAGGTAATGTTTTGTACATGGAGAACAAAATGCTGTGCAATGATTCAACCAGACGGACAACTGAAAGGACAGAAAGAGACAAAGATCTAAATAGGAACAGGTTCCTGTTTCAGAGTCAAGTGCACAGTAATGCCAAATTAACAGGCGTGATGCTTTAGCAAAGCTATTCTTAAAAATACAAATGACAAGGTTAGCCATGCGTTAGCTCTATTGGAACTGGAATGACAGATCACAGTTTAAATCTGTTCATTGGAACCACTGAGCAGACTGCAGAGGGCCCAAAGAAAAACAGGCTCCCAGAATATTTAGAGCCCAGTCACACTGTTGTAGTTCAGTAATGATTGAAGGTCACTGGAAAAACAAATTCCAAATCGATCCCAGTCGTGCAACACTGTGAAGCAGTGTTGGGAAAGTTCACTTTCCACATGAACTATTTCAAAGTTCAGTTCACAAATTTTAAAATGAACTAGTTCAGTTCATAATTCATAGTTCAAAATTTTGAACTAAGTTCACCGTTCCAAAAATGAACTAGTTCATAGTTCTTTTTTTCTATATGTTGCTGCGAGCTATTATTTGTCAAAATTATTGCCACAGCCCATATAGAACCACAGACAGCAATTATTTTATCAGTTTTAACACTGTAACTATGCGTCACATTTCATCTTCATATCCAATTTTGAATCCTTATCCAACCAGGGTTTACATTAGCATTGAGGGGACAGCCTTTCCCCATTGTTGCTTTAACACTTTGTTGCTGTCCATTTAGTCCACACTAGTAGCAGCTGCAGCTTTCACCCCGTGTGACTGAAGTGTGGATTTTCTTTTTGAAAGCCGACGGGCAAAGTTTGCACAGAAATGTAAGATTTTTCTTATCCTCACCGACCTTGTCATAAAACTCATTTAATGTCATACAACGCCTCCTTGCTGCTTTTTGTTTTGATGACGCATGCGGCGGTGCGAGGCTGGTGGCTGGTGTTGCCAGATTGGGTGCTTTTTCCGCTACATATTAAGGCCTGTTTACAGTGTGTTTTAGCCTGGTTTTTCTCCTGGAAGGCTCTATAGAAATCTGGCACCCTATTAAACAAAGTTAAACTGAGAGAGAGTGCTGTTCACAGACACCAAAATGAACAAGTTCACAGTAACATTAATCAGGCAGTAATACAGTACGTTCAGTTCACGTTCGCCCAAAATATGAACGAGTTCATGAACTATCGTTCAATGAAAGCATTCAGGCACAACACTGCTGTTGAGGACATGAACAAAATGGAAGTTTTGATTGTTTAAGTATTCTTCTTTTGTGGCCAAAAGTTTTTCAAAGGTAAACAGTATATTTGGTGTTCGGATTATACTGTTTCTATAAATGGCCATCATTGAAGGAAAGAAGGAAAACATGAATAGAACAGGTGATTCCAAACTTTGAAAGTTTGAAAGTTTATCTGTGGAAAGCAGTGCCAGACGCCTCGTCTTGCCACCACTTCCTCCCACTCTCTTTCTTTCACTCCTCTCTACCTTCATCTTTCTCCCGCTGCTCCCTCCTTCCCTCCCCTCCTCAGTGTGGCTCCTGAATATTTAATAAGCCTGAATTACTGAGGCCCTCAACCATAATGACGGGGAAATCAGACAATTAAATCAGAAGGGCTCCGGCTTTAAGTCTCACCTCCCCCAGAGGAGCCAGAGATTATTTAAAGTGGCACACTGTTTGATTATCTAATCCTCCTCTTGCCCCCTCTGCTTTACTCACAGAGCAGCATCGCCTGCTCCACTTGCCACCACAAATTACCATGAAACACCAATGAGCACTGTATTTAAGTCCTTTTCCATAAGCAGGAATGTGGTGCAATGAAGTCTCAAGGGAACGGCACTATGGGAGTAACTCTTTTACGCTCAGGTTATCACAGTTTAGCAAGGGCTTGAAGGGTTGTCTCGTTCTCACTTAGGAAATGTAATTAACAACCATGTTGAGATGTGAACATTTGCATGAATAACATATTACTTTGCATTGAAAATGGCCCTTGTGTGTGCACAAACATAATTTCAATGTGTGTATCAGAGGTATTTAAAACAATGATGTTGCAGCACTTACTGCATATATACCTCTCCTCCCCAGGTGGCAGAGAGGATATTCAAGTGTTTTCTTTTTATGTTTAATCCTGAGCTTTCATCAAGCATGAGTCAAAGGGGAGCATGAAGTGTGTGTGAGTGCAAGCAAATGATTGTATGGGACCCACTAAGATAACTCTGACCTGCCACACAGCTCTTTGATGTGAAAAGCCACAGGACTGGAAACAGGCTCGGCTCTTCTTTTGCCTCCAAAACAAAGCGTGTTTTGTTTGGGTTTGGCGATAAGCAGAATTGTTGTCATCTTGACTTATTATCCAGACAAAGTGACTGTGATTGAGTAGATAGTAATAGCTTCCTTCATGCCTGCCAGTGCATAACACACACAGAGGTTCTCACAGAGAGATGAATATTCATGATTATACAGCTGAGGCTCAACACTGGCTCATTTAGTGTTGGCCAGAGAGAGGCCAATGATAGCATTGTAAACACACAACCATCAGGGGTTTAATAGCTCGACTCCAGTACTGGCTAATTACACTGCACATGCAGCCACAGACACACTGCAGATAGAAACACAAGGGAACAGATTTGAAAGCTATTGTGGCGGAGATTTCCCTACTCAGTTTTGACTTCAGCAGACAAACATTTGTCTGGTAGAAAAAAGTGCTCACACAGCTGCCTCGAAACAGTCTGGTGAAGAATAGAGACATCCTGTCATAGTATGTCACAGTCTGCCAAATAAGTCCTGTACAAATACACTCCATTCTTACACTGCCCATTGTTTGGTTCTGTTTATATTTGAGGAGATAGAGTTTCATTGGTCTGTCTACACCCGTTGGTCCCACAGTTTGCTGAACATAAGAGCAGTGCTTCATAATGGACAAAGCCAATGACAGTGACTTTAAAGTGTAATTCCACAGTTTTACACATCGAAGTGTGTTTATAGTTCCTGGGGTGTACTACTGCATGGTGGAAAAAACTGACTTTTGTGTCTCCAGAGGGAGATAAACTGTAAAACTGCCTTAAGTGATGTCATTTGAGTAAGTATCCCTGCAGCCTGTTCTGCATCTCTGCTTGAAGTTAGTGACTGAAGGCTAGCCACTCCTAGCAAAACAGCTAAATCTCACAACGGAACTGCCAGTGGCCAAGTTGTATTGTGGGTAATGTAGGAAGGAAGTTTTGGCAAGGAAGAGGATGTTCAGAGGAAAAAAAGGTAATATCTTCTTCTGTTGCATCAATTTTTATCTTTAAAAAAAATAAAATAAAAAATGCCCATCATGAGCTTGACAATGTTATAGGAGTCCAGTGTTTTATCAGTGGAATATCTTTTAATAGCCCAGAATCACAGCCACCCTGTGCTCTCATATTGGACTGACGTGCAGGTGGCCCTGATATGTTCAAAATGTAGTTTTAAACAAAATTATTTAGCTGAAAGACACTAGATCAAATATTCTTGAAGACTGTACCCTCTAGATGTTCAACCTGCCTTCCAAACTGCCTCGAATCATTGCTGATTTTTTGCTCCTTCTGGTACTGTTTTATATCTCAATCTCGGTTGTCTTGTACAACATCGGTCTGAAGACAGACAGTATCTAAAATCTGTCTTCCTTTTAACACGACAGAAAAATGTGGGGCAGCGTTGAGGCCAAGCGCCTCAGGGTTTAAGCTTCCCTATTGCCTCCTGATTTGAATATCGTTCAACGTCCATTTGCATCTAGTTTTAATAGTGGTTTACTCAGTCAAGCAGAAGATGACATCTTTATCTGTGGTTGACATATGAGGCCGTTAGCCTCAGGCTAGCGTGTGTCTAGTTAATGAGCAGAGGGATGCTGCCGCTGATTAGGAGCGGCAATAAAAAAGCTCAGCCTTCTACTCTGACTCAACTCTGTAACGAGCAGTTAGGGTCTAGACCCAGATAGGCTTCTTCAAGTTTGTAGTCCAGGTGTGATGAGAAAATTAGGGCAGCTGTTTGGTTTGTGTGTCTTTCTGTATTTTTGTATTTGTGTACTTATTGGGGCCTAACACAATTCAAACTCTTCATGGAATGGAGGGAGAGTTTTATTCTTTATCACAAGCAGAGTCAAACTAATTCAAGCGTGCCTTTTTATGTCTCTGGGTGGAGACTGAAGTTGCAGTGTGTTATAGTATGTTTAGTTCAGTCTGGTGTCTCTGAGATGAGCAGCAGCTTCTCAGAAACAGAAAGCTACACCTTCTCAAGCTGTAGTTATGACGGCATGTTTCAATTTCTACACAATAAAATATAGAAAATTCAGGAGGAGGGTTGCAAGTAAGATGTATTTTCATCATTGATTAATCTGCCAGTTATTTTCTCCATTAATGGATCAATTGTTTGGTCTATAAAATGACATGTAGTGGAAACAAAAACAAAAGACAAACTCAATTTCCTAAACTTAACGTCTTCAGGTGTCTTATTTTGTTCCTCCAAGAGTCCAGAACCCAAAGATATTTAGTTTAATATCAATGAAGAACTGTAGTTCTTCACATTTGAGAAGCTGGAACTAAACAAAGTTTGGCCTTTAGATTAATAGGCTAATAGATTAATCTCAGTTAATTGTTTCACCTCAAACCTTTATGTTCCCTCCTCCTTTATGTGCCATTTATGTACATGGCCATAAAGGATGTTTTTCATCTTATAATGAAATTGTGATATCTTATGTGTATTTATCCGAAACAGCTGCACAACATATGACACATTCTGTCCTTATACCCTGGATTTGGACATAGAGTAACTCCAGAAAAAAATGGAAGAATGGAAAGAATCTCACGAAGAGCAGTAACCATCCATGAAGAACAACAAGCATGTCTTTCAGGACAAACAGATTAAATACTGTAGACGTGTGTACAGAGTAGAGAGAAGTAACATTTAATAGTAAGATTTTATCATAAAAAATCAGAATGGGTTAGAAATATTTAGATAGATCTCAATCAGGTAATTCCTACATTTGATTATGTGTATTGATAATAAACATTTTTAAGGAGATGAGGTTTAAGTGATGAGGTTTAAAAATATCTTTCTTTGCACTGAAACATTTTACTGGACAGTATGTGTGTGTGTCTGTTTCCACCTCTCCACCATTTACAGTACTGGGAATATTGCTTGCTAAGCGAATGGTGGCCAGTGTGTTGCCATGGCAACCCCAGCAGCTGTCAGTGTGCCTCCTGTAAGAATGACAAATGATTTTTATTAGAGGGGCTCTAAATTGGTGGAATCCCCCTCTCCATAGAGATGCTTATCCCAGCCTGATCAAACTGGAGTCACTCTGCCAATAACTCTGACCAGGCCTAATTACAACACAGGCCCTCCTGGGCTCATCATACACTCATTATTACTCACCGACTACACCGGCAATTCTGGCGCCAGTCACTGTGTGACATTTTCATAGTGGGAAACAATGTGGCATCACATATGGTGCTATTATGGCTGCAGTTTCTTCATTACTTGCTAAATTTTAATCTTACCAAATGGGAATTAAATTTGGCAGTGCCTTTCAGAGATGGAGGGATGTAAGAAATCATTTGGTGAAATGTTAACTCTTACATAAAGAAAATAAATCCTTTTAACAGTTATCATCTGCCTGTCACATTCCTATTTATATTTGTTTCACCATGTGCTCACAATAACAGAAATAATCTCACTGCAAATCTAAGCTTTGACTATTTTTTTGTTGAAATCAAAACAGTACAGTATTGAGCAAAGCATACTACTTTTGTTGTAGGAAATGCAACTCTGCAACGCCTTTGCCATAATCTACACTCACCGAACCACCTCAGTAAGATATTCTCCAAGACACACACACTAATTTTTGTTCAGCTGATTAATTATAGTCCTACAGCGCAAATCTGACTTACATGTTCAGTTGTTAGGTTCATCTTAGAAGACATTGTTAAGACACATTTTCAAAAGGAATTATTTGAAGTGGAAAGCACAAGCTTATCTACCCATCACCTCACACAAGCTCTCTTTTTCTACTTATTTGCCACCTCAAGAAGACTTTGTAAAATCAATTCTTGATGCAGATAGGTGTTGGTTTGTTAGTGTGCAGCTGTACAAGCAGCATGGATTGTCTTTTTTGTCAAGCTCTATGACTTTGAGTGGCCAAGGTTACAGTGACACCGTAGGCCCCGGCTGTCTCCGGGGACCTCACTGCACTTGCTAATACACTCCAAGACAGTTGCACAGTGGGGACACTGCCAGCAGAGTGATGAGGAAGCAATTTTTATCTGCATTGTTTAGCTGACTCTACGGCTTTCCCGTAAGTGGCGTCCAGACTGTTGGTGTTGATAGGTCAGACCATTCAACATTCTTCAGTCAGAGGATTGCAAGTTCTTCAAGGTCATAAGAGAAAATGATAATTTTTTCTCAGTTAACAAACAGAGACAGGGATGTGGCAGTGGGATCTATACTACTAGACTATTCCCATGTTTGAACAGTATTTTCTTTGTTGAAATAGTACTTAGTAATAATACTAAAAAGACATGCACAGGTGTACTCAGTCAGTATTCATTGTCACGATATCTTTACATCATGTGAAGTACAGTGCTTTTGCAACAGCATATTTGGTTGGACACAGACACAGTGTAGGTACTGGGTTCCTGTTCAGATCTGTCAGACAGACAGGCCTGACTTTTTTTTTTTTTTTTTTGATAATTGCTCTGCCTAGCCATGATCTTGAATTAGCATATGAAAGTTGTGTCTTTTTTCTTTTTTTTTTTCCTTCACTGGGAGCGCATAGCTGTAAGCTAATTTGTAAGTCATTTTAGATGACAGAGAGTGGTTGTATCCCAGAGGTGCTCTTTCCCTCTTGATCCTTTATTTTCTCTGTCTCTCTCTCTCTCTCTCCTGCTTGCTCTCACTATCTCTTCTCTCCCTCCTCCCATCTCATCTCTCCTCCGCTCATGTCTCAATTATAGAATATTGAAATGACTCAGGCAACTGAGGCAACTCTTTCAGCTCTTTTGAGGCAGATGGTCGCCCAGCAAGCGTAGTTTAAAGTGCTCAACTATGTCATCGTGTGTCATTGTGTTCCACCTTGTTGGAAATCCTTCTCTCGCAGTCCCTGCCATGGGTCAACGTTTGTGTCCACATTAACGACACATCTACACCAATGCAAGCAGTCCTTGGGGTGCAACAGTAGTATTGTTGTATGGATACAGCCTTTTCTTACTGTTACTATTATACAATATGTCTCACATGTAATTTAGTTTTCAGTGAAACACTGCAAGGCCTCCCAGTTTGAATGAACAAAGAGTCTACTTGCAGGCTCAGCGTGGCTTATATGGGGATTAATTGAAGCTATTGAGTGTGGATCCACAGAAAGGGTCTTGTGTTTGTGGCACCTCAGATGCCAAAGCAGCTGGGCGGGCCGAGGAAGGGAAGAGTAGAAGACTGGTAGGCCAGCAAGCCACCTGTGGTGAAATGAAGCCATAGTTTCAGAAATATACACTAATGCACCCAGGTGTGGACACAAACGCATGCTCATATGACGAGCACGTTAACACACAAGTGCAAGAACAGTGCAGGCTGTCTCTCAGGCAGTGTTAGTATGCAGTAGATGGAGCAGAGAGGAGCAGGGTAAAGCGTAGTGGAGCGCCTTCGATCGTTATTATTGACCATTCCTCCATGCAGCTGTATGCTGCATAAACACATTCACACTCACTTGCATGCACACACACACATACACACACACATACAGAAACGCATGCGTTCACACACACAAAAGCTTTAATATGCAGACACACAAGCCAGTGGGATTTGAGATAACTGCAGTGGTACGAGAATAAACAGAAATGCCCTCAGCTTACAAGGACATGCACATATAATACAGCACTGTAGGCCTGCAGCTCTGTGTAAAACAATCAATTCTGTTTGTTGGTGGAGCACAAGCTTGTTCTGAGAAGAAAGAAATGGAGGGTAACTAAGAATCAACAATATGACCACATACAATTGCCCTGGACATTTTTTTATATTTTGAATTAATACCAACCAACTGCCTTCTGCAATGGTCCAAAAAAATGGTTTTACTCACATTGTAATTTACTTCCTGCTGAATAGATGCTCAACTGTGTTTGCAAAGTGTCAGGCACTACAGTGGACAAGAGTTTCCCTAGAAGCTGTTCAGATTTTCTTTGAATTTTTCAGGAGTTTTGATTCAAACCCTTGTGATGATGTACATTAATTATACAATGGAGGCAAATTGGAAAAGAGTGCCAAGATGCTTCTTTACTTTTTGCTACTTGTCTCGTGTCAGTACACTAAATATGTAGCTGAAGGCAGGAGGCAGGTAGATTGGCTTAGCATAAATACTGAACGACAGAGGAAACAGCTGGCCTTACTCACTAAATATCACATTATATCTCATTTGTTTAATCTGGCAAAAACCCAAATTCCAAAAACATTAAGTTGTGGTTTGAGCCTCAGAGGTGTTGGTGGGCAAACTTTTTACCTTTGGACAGAGCCAGGCTAGCTGTTTCACCCCACTACCATTCTTAATTCTAAGCTAACTGTCTTCATGCTCTGTAAGTAGCATGCAGACATGTATCAGTTTTTTTCATTTATTTTCTTGGCAAGACAGCAAATAGTCAATTTCTTAAACTGATATTGGAAACTGCAATGTTTCCAATATAAAACATAGACTAACATCTGATTCTACTCAGTGAGAAATTTAGTTATAATCCACTGCCAGTTCGCCAATAGACAAGAGACAAGCACACGTGTGTGTGTGTGTGTGTGTGTGTGTGTGTGTGTGTGTGTGTGTGTGTGTGTGTGTGTGTGTGTGTGTGTGTGTGTATGTGTGTGTCTGTGCCTATTTTAATGTGCATTCAAAACACAGGCTTACTCCCCTTTCCCAACCCTGGCCTTTTGTTACAGTGACAGGCAGTCTGTTCTAATGAAAGCTCCTCTCATTCCTAAGCTTGCCTTGTCAACTTTTGATGCCAGACAACTTTCAGAGGGAAAGAGGGGGGAAGAAGATGGAAAAATGAGAAAGGAAAGACTGGAGAGACAACCCCTTCTTCCTCTTCCCTTGATATCTGCTTTCTCTGAATTGTTTCCGTCCTTGAAAATGAACTACATCCGCTACCAGCAAAATTCAAATTTGATAATTCTCTATAGGCTTGTCTACATGGTTATATGATTAAGGACTACAGACACACATGTGTGGCTTGTACCACCTCTCCTGTCCCCCTCATTTTACCACTGGTTGTCTGTCACACTAGAACATCTCGACCACAAGCGGAAAAACCCCTTCAGGATATCAAATCCATGGTCTCTCATTTCTAACTAGGTCATCACTTGCTTACAATAGCATCTTCACTACCCTCCTCTGTGTATTGCTCTCTCTTCTTCTCTGTTTTCTCCCCCCATTTTTCTCTGTCCTTTCATTCATCCCTTACTTATTGCACCACTACTATAATCTGTAAACACACTCAAAGTCCTGTCGTTCACTCCATCCACTGTGTGCGACTGTAAGATACTCAAAGATTTGTTTCCAAATCTTTCCAAAGATTTAGCTCATTTTGTGCCGAAAGAGTTTATCTCTCTGAAGTGGCAGATCAGATTTTTTGTGATATTTAAAACAAATTCAGAGTGAACAAATGTCATTTGATGATATTTGCCGTAATTAATGATTTTATTGTTGGGTTGTTGCAGATAACAACTTAAACACAATGATCATAGCTTGCACCTTTAGTCCTCTTTATATTATTTTAGCATGCTCTGTGCAAGGCCTGTACCAGTCGTATTAATCTGTGTTAAACTGTCCTGACAGGGCTAAATGAGAGTAATTCAACACCCCATAAAGTCTGCTTATGATATCTCTACCAATATTGCCAGAATCCCTCAATGTACAGCAGCCCCATTTGATCCCTGTCCCAGATTGGCTTCTCCATCATCTGTGACATGGAATACCCCAGCAGCCACCGGCTATAGCACACATCACTCCTCATAAACACTGACTACCTCTCTCTACTTCCATGTGTTCACACAAATTAGCATAACATCAGCATGATATTAGCACATCCGACCTGCACAGCCATGCCTTATCAAAGCGCTCTGTGATCCCTGGCTCCCTGCGCTTTAGTCTGGAGCAGGGAAAGAAAGAGAAACTGAGAGAGAGAGAGAGAGAGAGAGAGAGAGAGACGGAGAGTTTCCCCCGAGAGAGAGAGAAAAAAGAGCGATGAGCTACATGATAACGAGCTGTGTTACTCCGCTACACAACACACAGCCTTGTCACAGTGCCTCAGAGCTGTGCTGAGCTAAATGGGCTCCAGCAGATGTTTGGTGACTACAATCACACAAAGCTGTGTACCTCACTTGACTTGCAAATATTTGCTAAGAGACTTCAAAATTGGATTTTCTGTGTTTTCTTCCTTTAGAATGTGTAAGGTAGTGATTCTAGGTTTATACGAATGAACACACACACTATGCTCTCTTCTCACACTGTGTGACTGCAGAATATTACTTGTTGTAAAACGCTAGTTGTCCCCTGCGATGAAATCCGGAGGCAATGATCCTTTGTTTATTCCTTTCACATGTCACATACAGTGTTCCAGACACCCCTAGATAGATTTTGGCAAAAGGGGAGGGGGGGTGGGGGGCTGGGGGGTACGCGGGGCATTTTCAGTATTACACTGATTGCTTGTGGGGGTCCAATATTACTGGTCAGAACAAAGTAATAATTGGTGATGGTTGATATTTGTGTTAGTGTTTGCTCCAGAGTCTCTACCTTCATCAGTGGGAGGCAATATGTTCTCTTACTTTGTCATTCAGAATGTCTATAGTGGTAATTGTGTTGTATAAAAGTGAATATTCACACTACGCTTTAATATTTCTTTGTATCAAACTCTCGTTGCACCAGAAAATCAATCTGTGGGGAAAGTCAGTGGGGACTAATGAAATGAGAAGAAATGATGGATTCTGCACTCTGGTGAGAAGGTTCAGTCTGCAGGCCATACACACTCTTCAAGATGTGTGTTGTAGAGAATCTACAAGCGACAGCTTTTGCAGAATGTTCAACATCATACTGACTGACCAGAGGCAATGAACAGCACTTACAGGTCACATGATGGGGGAATATTTGATGCTGATTGGCCCACCGGCAGTTAGAATGTTCATAGGAGCTGTCTTTTTAAATGTTACTTGGGTTTAATAGTTTTGTTAACACCTGTACTGTTACTGTTTAAGATTGCACCATACATCAGTGATGTACAGTGACTAAACAGGCTTTATTTATTCGTTTCCAGTGTCACGGTTTCTCATCACATCCACGGGAGCTTTGTATATCCTGGATGTGCAAATGGAAGACGGGTTGTACAACTACAGATGTATGACACGTCATCGGTACACAGGGGAGACCCGACAGAGCAATAGCGCCCGCCTCATTGTCTCAGGTAAGAGGAACTCCAAAGTATTCATCCTTTCCACACTGGATGCTTTGGACTTTCTTAACCTTTTAGGAAGTAGATGATATTTATGCTGGACTATAAATGACACAGCACAAGTAAACAAACAAATGTGAACCATAAAAAAGACATCAACTACAAAAAGCATGAAACCTAATTCTCTTATTATTAATATTTGTTTGTATTTCATTTAGTTTTGGGTATAACTGTTCATTTTGGTTGGTTTCAAAAATGATGTGTGCTAAATGACGGAGGACCATATGGAAATAAATTTGTACTTGTAAAAAAAAGATGTAGATAATGTGAATAGAATAGAGAGTGACAGAAAGGAACACATGAATTAAAGAGGGGATGACATGTGATAAAGGTCATTAGATCTGTGAACACAGTTTCGGGACAGGACAGGCTTCAGGCTTCAGGACAGAAGATGCCCTCCCTTTCCTTAAACCATGAAGGGACACTCATGAATATCCTCTTACTCATCAGTCGTATTTCTACTCAACCTTTGAAAACATCTGTATAGTGTCTTCTGTGGCTCTGAGCTTTAAAATGTGGTCCTGATGGTGCCTCAAGATTAGCTCGGATTGAGCCACCATGATAACCATGAAGCATTAGACACACACAATAGATATTTAAGACATATTAACCTTTTGCCAGAAACCAGAATTATGGGGGTAAATAAAAACATGTAATTTCACATAACCATGCCTCTTCAATCCCCATGAGTGACATTATATATGTCAGGATTTGGGATTGAAAATTGTTCAGAAGAGATCAAACAACAAAAATAACTCAAACCTCTGACAATATCCTGTTTCGCACCTGCAGACCCCACCAACTCAGCGCCCCACATCCTGGACAGCTTTGAGCGTCGTGAGGTGATGGCATCTCATCGAGTGGAGTTGCCCTGCAAGGCCTCTGGTCACCCTGCACCCAAATACCGCTGGCTAAAGGACAACCGGCCGCTGGAGCCCGACACACGCTTCAGGCAGAGTGTGACAGGCCTGCTGATAGAGAGAGCCCAGCCCAGCGACACAGGGACGTATGTGTGTGAGGTGTGGAACGGATATGGAAATGCTGAGGTGGTTGGCAGGCTGCAGGTAAAAGGTCAGTGCCCATGGGCCGGTGGCAAGTCATCAGGGTTGATTTTTATCAGTGGGATGCTTCAAAACAGGAACAAGCTAAGAACCAAAAGATGCTGCTTCAGATTTTTAGAGTGCTACATGTCATTTTGTCATTTTTTTTTTTTGTTGTATTCTGATACTTTGTTAGAACTGCAGAAAACAAATAAATAAATATTAATAAATACATACAATACAAATAAATATTCAAGTTCTCCGTTAAAAACAGCTGCTGATCTCTTACACCCCTAACCTACAGAGCCTCTGAAGGTCGTGGTGAGCCCACGGAAGGTGAAGGGCAGCGTGGGAAGCCAGGTTTCACTGTCCTGCAGTGTGACTGGCTCTGAGGAGTACCAGTTGTCCTGGTACCGCAACGGGGAGCTCATTTACCCAAGTAACAGCGTCCGCATGACAGGCCAGAACAGGGAGAACCTGGTCATGGCTGGTATGGCCAAGAGTGATGGAGGAGCCTATCAGTGCTTTGCCAGACATGGCAAGATGTCCGCCCAGGACTTTGTTCAAGTCATACTGGAAGGTCAGAATTGATGAATGTATAATCTCTTTGTTTATCTACAGATATGTGTGTATGAACATGTGAATCCAAACAGTGTGCTTATGTGTTCAAATCTAGATATGTATGTGATATTGAGTGCTGCAGCACAGCTTAGCTTTATTAGATTTTCTGAAAGAGTCTTGCTTACTGTCACACAAACTGAGTTGCTGCAGTGTCTGCCTTCCATGCCCACACCACTATAAGAAGAGTATTGATAATCAATGACATTGTGAAGCCAGTGAAGGGACCTGTATTAATCTGCTTTACAGTCTGATTATGCTTTTTATACAGCAGATATGAAAGTATTGCAATGAAAAAGCAAATTAGTTTTAATTATGACTAGATTTTTATTAAAAAAAAGGATCCAGATTTGTTTTTCTTGTGATCTATTTTTATGCTGATAGCATGTAATAATAAAATGCATCCTGCCCTGTGTATCTCCTTCCACTGCCCAGATGGCACCCCCAAGATTCTGGCTTCATTCAGTGAGAAGGTCTACAACATCAATGAGTTTGTGTCGCTGTCGTGCACGGTGAAGGGCACACCGGAGCCCCGGGTAACGTGGACTTTGGATGACGAACCCGTGGTACGGGACAGCCGCCACCGCATCTCCCACTACACCAACACTGAGGGCCATGTGGTCAGCCACCTCAACATCAGCCAGACCCAGGTGCCTGATGGAGGGGTGTATCGCTGCATCTGCAACAACTCGGCCGGGACAGTTTCCTACCAGGCGCGAATAAACGTAAGAGGTGCTTGTCAGATCAACTCTTCCAACACACCATCACATACACACATGAGCATGTCTTGATTTATTCTGTTTTTATACATTTTTTAATTGGCCCACAAGTGCAGATGTTGAAAGATTGCCTGACTAAGTTTGTCAAGAGGTTTTCATTTTTAGTCATCAAAAGTATTGCTAGTTTCTGTCACATTTAGAAACCTGATTTTGTAACTGCAGAATTACAGCATTTGTACAGCCTCCTGTAGTAGCACCTCCGACCATCAGTTACTGGTGTCAGCATTAACTTTTCTGATGCTCTGCTTCCTTGCCAACACCTGCTGATAGCTTTATATTGGAATGACATTAGTGTGATTTACTGTTAGCTCATCTGTATGACTGTAGTGCTATCTGCTCTCCACAGGGACATGGTTAGCTGGATTGCTGTTGTCATGTAGTAGTTATACTGGGCTGTTCAGGCTTTCTATGCTCGGTGCAAGGCTATTAGTATTTCTCTATTGCAGAGAGGGAAGTGCTTTCTGAACACTGATTGGTTTAATTTGATTGTGTTCATTCTTGCATGTTGTAAGGCTAAATAGGGCGATCTTCTAGCCCTTAAGCGAGGGTCCATGGATGCCGAATGCAGCCAAGCAATGAAGATAAATCTCCACAGGTGCCATTGCGGAGAAAGTGTAATGACTGTTTCTCACATCGTTGGCTCCTTAATCGTGCTAAAGAGAGTAGCAACCCAGGATATGCTTGTGCTCAAAGTACACTACAGAGCCTAGTTAAACTGTCTTCTACAGCGCTTTAAAGAGAAGCCTAATCGTCCATTTCCCTGATAGACACTGAGCTATGGAAGCCTATTGGTTATTCTGTTGGTTTTTCACAAGTGTGCACAAAAGCCGGTAACATGAGTAATGGTTTTGATAATAGCTTCATGAGTGGAGAAAGGGAACATTCCACTCTAATGCTTGTCAGAGGCAATCACAGTCGGCACCAAAGAGGTGGGAGCGAAAGGTAATATTCACTACAGGCACAAATAGAAGGGTTCACGAGTCCCTGGTTTTGACAAGGCAAAAAGCACATTTGATAAGAAGGAAATAGAGCAGAATGCATCTACTGGTAATGACTGAGCCTGATTTCCTCACTACAAGGATGTCTTAGTCAGGCAGTCTAAAACGTCTAAATAAATCTTGGTAATGTTTTGATTTCTTTCTATCAGAATTAATCAAGGCATGTAAACTTTGTGGTGTCTTGAAAAAACACACAACACAGCACAGCTATCTTTTATACCACCCCCCTGCCTCAAAATCATTTTAAGAGAGTTGTCTCTCCAATGTGTCCTTCAAGGGCCTGCCAGCATCAGACCAATGAAAAACCTCACTGCCATCGCTGGCCGGGACATGTACATCCACTGCCGTGTCATTGGCTACCCATACTACTCCATCAAGTGGTACAAGGACTCCAATTTGCTGCCATACAACCACCGCCAGCGGGCCTTCGAGAACAATGGCACCCTCAAGCTGTTTGATGTGCAGAAGGATGTGGATGAAGGAGAATACACGTGTAACGTGCTGGTGCAGCCTCAGCTCTCCACACACCAGAGTGTCTATGTTACTGTGAAAGGTATGAACCTCAGTTGTATCTGTCTTTAGTTACAGTTCACTGACATTCACTGGATAATAAGACTGGACTTTGTATTTAGAAAAACAACGTAAGATTCGATTGCTGTAGCTGTGTGTAATCATGGGTGCTGCATCAGGATCATTAGCAATCCGAAGTGTCAAGTAAGCAGTTGTATTTGAAAAGTACAGTACATTCACACTGTATCCCAGTATTTATTGAGTACATTTACAGGTAATCCATCATTATCTCTCAGTCTGTGGATACTAAGACAGAATAATTTTATCAGTTTGCGCACTGACCTTGTGTCTTTCTATCTCCTGTGCACACTACACATCATTTTTAAAAGATACATTAAAGCGTCACCGTAGTATCAACCTTCTTTTGTCACAGAAAACACAGATATGCAGAGGTATTTTTGTAGATCACAACCTGCAAAAAAACACTTTCATGTCACTGATAGCAAAGCACCATTTCCATCATCCCAGCCAGCTTATCTGGGGCGCATCTGAATATGCGGTGGCAGTGAGCTGAGCCAGATGATGATAACCTCAAATGGCTCTCTTTCTTCAATGACGCTGCATAATATGAAATGTCTGATGCCCCCCACCCCCCCACCCCCACCCGTGGTGGGTCTTGACATGCTAAGGAGTGTGCGAGGGGGAAAATCACACAGTGTAGACAAAGCTATGCCGCCATTCCGCCTCGGCTAATTTGCCTCTCGGCTGCTTAGCATTCCACCGCTGCCGAGAGGGAATCCCCAGGAGCCTATTATGCCTATTTTGTTGTGAATTAAATAAGCGCTGAAGTGCCGCTTATTCCAGTGTTATTTTAAATCATTAATTTTCCAAAGCATCTGGTTCTCACGGTGGCTACAGTGTCCCTAGAGAACAGAAGAGAGTGAGAGAGAATGCTATATGCATGTTGTTTGAGAGAGATTTCAGTTGCTCTACATTGGGAGAGGTAATTTCCCTCATTCCTGCAAAATCAAAGCATAATGTTTTAATATTGGGAACAAGGTGATGAAGAGAAAATTGTGATCTGTTGCTATTAGAATTCTATATAAAGTAGCTCAGCCCTGTTGTTTTTTGATATGCACCTGAATTGTGACTGATTTTGAGCAACATTTGTTACCGTTGAATTTGAATTGTAGACATGTATTGAAAAGCTTTTGAGGGGACAATGGATGTGCTTGTCTCTTCCCCAGTCCCACCTACCATCCAGCCATTTGAGTTCCCTAGGTTTTCCATCGGCCAGCGAGTCTTCATCCCTTGTGTAGTCATGTCTGGCGACCAACCCGTTTTCATCACCTGGCAGAAGGACGGTCGGTCAATCCCAGCCAGTCTGGGTGTCACCATAGACAATATAGATTTTACCAGCTCCCTACGTATCTCCAACCTCACGCTGATGCACAATGGCAACTACACCTGCATCGCACGCAACCAGGCTGCCGCCGTAGAGCACCAGAGCCAGCTCATTGTCCGAGGTGAGGAGAGGTTAAGATGGGTGAGAGAAGAATCAAAAGGAAACGATTAGGGGTGTGATTTTACTGAAGTATGCTGTGAGTTACAAGCCGAAATCTTGATGACAGATAAGATATTGATCACTCTCAGTGTCATCAGATTTTCAAATGACTAGAAATTGGTCACCCAGTTATTATTTTTAAGGTAATATTGTTCCTTGATTTTGACGTGATCTTTTTTTCCCCAACAACAATGAAAATCACAATGAACCACAATGAGAAATTTCTGCTTGACTTGCAGTTCCTCCCAAATTTGTGGTGCAACCTAAGGACCAAGATGGCATCTACGGAAAGGCAGTGATACTAAACTGCTCAGCAGAAGGCTATCCTGTTCCTACCATACAGTGGGAGTACTCTAAAGGTAAATGCACAGCATGACACACATGTTAATATACATGTGCATAATCTTTTGACAGTCATGCTGAAATGTATGTTAGGATTTTTTTGTCCTCAAGTAAGTTTATTCTCTGCAGTAGATGATCTTTTTGCAAAAACCAGCACAAAAGACATAATGTCCACAGCCTTGAGGTTGAATGCATAATAACACCCACCTCAAGTCCAAACAAGCACTGTGAGATTAGACACAGCAGCAGTTCAAGGAAGAGCTTTTTGTTTATCTGGAAGTAAGAAATAGCTGAAAGATTATGTAGCTACTATACTTAAATTATCTAACTGCAGCTGGACACAATTCAAGTGTTTCTTGAAAACATAAGGATCAGTATTGATTGGAATATCCATTGCTTTTATTCTTGTCAGTTCCGACATTACTTAGTTATTAGGTATTAGGATGTGCAGTGGTGAGTGTGATAGTTTCGATGAGATGTTCAAGAACGCTGAGAAAGATCATCCTGCAGAGCCTCCGTAGTTTTAGAAAGAGCAGTTTACAGACCCACGGCTTTGAAACATGAGTTTAAACAGTTCGTGACACATTGTACCCACAAAAATGTAGAAGGTGGGTTTTAGACTTGTGCATGCTCAAGTTTAAACTACAGTCATGACTATGTTATGCCCAGCGCTAGTTTGAGTGTCATTGTTAACATATTAATAACCATATACAGTGGTTAACTTATTGTTTACTTTTTGTTATTAACTACATGATGTGTGGTGGCTTCTGTGTGTATGCACTGAGCAGCAGTTCAAAACTCAAGAGCCCTGCATTTTAATAGGTCCCCCAGAAAGGAGACTCCTGGGAATCTGGCAGGAAGCTAGCCAACTCAGGAAGAGCAACTAGTGGGAGGCTGGCAGGCTTGTTGTTAGCTGACTCAGAAGTTGGAGCTGGTAGGAGGTTAGCAGGCCAGTGGCCAGCCAAGTCAGGAACAGGCAGGAGACTAGCAAGCCGGTGGCTATTTTAACTCAGGAGCTGGAGCTGGCAGAGGGTTAGCCACCCAGAGAGAGTCTGGCTGGCTGTTAGGGGTCTGCGAGGTTGGCTCAGGTTAGGAAGCATGCAGGCTCCCAAACACAAGCCTAACTGACGGGAGTGCTGGCTGGGAGCTAGCTTGCTGAAGGCTAGCAGACAGTGATGCAGACTGGAGGCCAGTGGCCTGGATGCTTGCAGAACAAAGTATAGACTGGACACTATTGGGCTGGCTGCTAGCAAGCAGGAGTAGAGACTGGTTGCTATCAGGCTGGATACTAGCTGGCGGAGGTGCAGACTGGAAGCTACTAGACTCGTTGGCAGGCTATCAGGCTCCATGCTAAGCTCAGCATGAAAGCTGTTGGAGGAATCCAGACTGACCAGCATTGTCTTTCTAAGATTATCAGTCCCAGATAACAGCTAAGTCATGCCAGGAGCTTCAAAAAACTGGGGCTTAGAGTAGATTGCTGCTTCGAAGAAGGTTATGGCCCTCATTTTATCCTTAATGTCTATTGTCCCTTATCAAACAAAAGGAGAATTTTCATGTCTGCTGAGTCCATTTCTGGTTAAGTCTTTCTGTCACAGTAAGAGCAGAACAGGTGGACCCAAACGCAGGAAACAGTGGGCAGACAGAATCAAATGCTAAAGTCCTTATTGAAAATAACAAAACTGAGACACAGGAACAGGCAAAAAAAGCAGACATGTCAAAGACTGAACTGAAAACTGGACAAAAATATAAACTAAACTAAAGGGATGAGGCACAGGTGGAGAGATTGGCAGAGAAGCACAGGTGAGGGGAATGAGGTGAATGAAACAGGAGACAAGGGAAGGAGCTAATTGGCCAGTGAAAACACTGGGAACAGGGCAGGGCTGGTGCAGGACAGGTGTGGAGAGAAAGTGTGGAGGGAAAAGCAGGCTGGGGAGGAACACAGAAGGGAAAAAGTGCAAACAAACAACAAAAACCTAGAAAACAAACAAAATCAGGCTGGCCATAACAGTAAAATTTTAATTTTCTCACAATGCAGCACCACAGGTTGTTGTAGCCACTCATCTGTAGATTCTCAGGTATAATACCCAATCAGTGACACGTTAAACAACTCATTTCTGAAAGACTTTATTTTTCTCCATAAATCCTTGACCTTGTCACAGTCATATAGCATGTGTACCCTTGTTTCAACCTCCTAATGACACCACCAACTTAAATTTTTATCTTCTTAGTTTAAGCAGAGCCATTGTGTTAGGAGTTGAGTACCACTGACTGAGGATCTTAGAAATGATTAATAGCATTTGGACTTCTTGAGCAGAGGTATGCTGACATGATATGGCCTCATTCCACTGTTGTTCTTCAGTAACCCCTCAATGTCTCTCTCCCCAACCTAATTTAAGACCATCTGTTTTAGGTGTGTTGGCATATAAGGTCATCCAAAATTGATGCACCACCCTTTTTATAGAAGACAAATTGTAGTAAGGTTTGAGTTTCAGTGATTGGGTTTGGGCTAACTCTAACCTTTGAGATATTTCTGAGGTAAGGGAATAAAATATTAAATAGCCAGTGTGTGTTTTCTTGTATTTTGGTCAAACTTGGATTAATACTCATCCTGTGTTCTCTGACAGGCGCCGGAGTCCCTCAATTCAAACCCATCGCCCTCAACTCAGGCTTTCGGATCGAGGTGTTGGTCAATGGCTCTTTGTTCATCAAGCATGTGCTGGAGGAAGACAGTGGGTTCTACCTGTGTCGAGTCAGCAATGATGTTGGAGCTGATGTCAGCAAGTCCATGTATCTCAATGTCAAAAGTAAGTCTCACGGGAAAACATCACCTAAAACCTGAGAATGTGAATTTAAAATTCGCCTTTAAGGTGCAATAGACAGTGGTGTCTGCATGTGGCTATGTCTGTACGTTATGTATGTAGTGTATTCTTTTATAGTCAATGTTCCACAAATAATTAGTCACTTTTGTCTTGTCAACTCTCCTTTTCCATCCTTTGGCTGTTAATGCTTAGTGCTGCTGATAACATTAAAGAAAAAGTTAACACTAATGCACAAAGGTTAAGTGAGTTGAACTGGAGTCGGCTTTGTCTGTGACAGTCAGGCCACTAGCAAGATGCCGTCATGGTGCTTGCTCTGTGCTTTCTGCCTGAATGAATCCCACGAAAGCAATGGGCACAGCTACCACATCTTTTGGAGAAAGTGCAGCATTTATCCGCTGTGTGACCAAGGATTTAACTCCCCTCCATTAAGCCCTGAATTCTGCATGCAGGCAGGAGCTGCCATGTGGAAAGGAAGGCTGAGGGGGTTGGAGTTACCATGTCCATTTCCCCACCATGTCATCTTCTCTCTATGTTTTAGTTGTTGGAGCACAGCTATGGTTTTACGTTTTACATTTTTTATCCAATTAGAAATCTTACCACAGCAAAAAAATTATTTTGATATTATTTAGGTGTGCCCTGTACAAACACAATCATTGCATACATGACACTGAATCAACTTTTTTCAATAGTATTACTGCTCTCCTTAGGTTGAAAAAGCACTTAATAAACCACGAGAGTCTAATATGTGATTTAATTCACTGAAGCGTCCCCAAGATAAAGATGCTGGAAGCTGGGATTTGACAGTTCACATACTTCTTCTGCGGCACCACAAGCAACGTGTATCTGAATTCCACAAAATCATTCAGTTCTATGAGTTGCTTGTGATTGTGGATTTGCATGTGTTTGCGTGTGTGTGTGTGTGTGTGTGTGTGTGTGTGTGTGTGTGTGTGTGTGTGTGTGTGTGTGTGTGTGTGATCTCCTGCCAGTCTGCTGTGGCTGTGTGCTCATTTTGATCAGTCATTGCTAGATGAGGCTTATGCCCCTGTGGCTCTTATCAAGCCAGACCAGAGTACTCCCTGCTGAGTGTCTCACTGTCTGCCAGCCACAGTCAAATAGGGTACCACTCCTTCATGACCCCTCCTGTCTGACTGTAGCCTATCATGCTCCCTCACAGACAAACATACTTACACAGAGACACAGAGGCAGCAACCCTCAGTACAGTCCCTTGTGTCATTCTAGTGTGATTTACAATTAAATATCTATGAATATATCCCTTTTATGTGTTTTTGTAATACTCTGTTAGCCCCACTGTAGGATGCTAGCAATGAAAAGTTCTCCATGATCTGATCTAATTGTTTCATTTGCTTCTAACTAGAGAAAGAGGTTCTCACTCTTAAAGTTCTTCAGTTCTCAACTTAAAAGCAAGCTTGTTCTTGCTTTTCTTCTATGCACTAACATTAAATAATAATAAAAATATAGTAATAATATAGCATAGATTGAATCATATGTTCTCCTTGTTGTTTAGCTCTTTTTTATTTAGCAAACTTCTGACGACAGTGACAACATCCTGTATAATCTGCAGGCCAATCAGAGTGCTGTCCGAGCACTGCATGGCATTACAGGCAATTGAGCACTTGATTTGACAAAGAAAATACAAACCCCATTGACAGCTGCAACAAGTGGAGAGACTCTCTGTGGCAAAAATGTCTTTGTACCCTGCTCAGAATAATTGGCATAAATTAGCCTGCAGAGTAGACTGCAACCATCAAAACCTGTAGACTACACCACAATCCAAAACAGTCACATAACGTGTTTACTATATGAGGACATGCTGCATTTGGCACAGTTTTCACAGTACAAAAACTGTCCTCTTTTAGGTGTGGTGTGTCACTTTGTAAGACATCTCACAGAATTTATGAACTGTTTTTTTTTTTTTTTTGAACCTCATCCTGAACAACATATGATCATGGAAACACAAACACACTGCAGTTGTCTGTGTATGTGTGTGTCAGCAGTCTCTCAGGTGCATGCTCTGCTCCTCAAGTGTCAGGCTGTTGTTGTGATAGTTGTGCTGTCCCAATTTGTGTCTCTTGCTCTCTGTAGTAACCTGAATCTCCCTGGGCACCAGGGGAGCTGTACCTCATCCTATCTCGTGTGTGTGTGTGTGTGTGTGTGTGTGCGCGCGCGCAGACAACTAGCTCATTAATTAACCCTTAAAGCCTCTCCATGTGCTTAATAGACACAGTGTTGCACCTGTACAGTCTGCTATAACTTCGGAGGCTGTAATGCTCAGTAATGTTGGACACTGTGATGTTCTGTACACTCTGTGCCATTTCTATGTTGTTTATCCAGGCCAGCCTACACCACTTGAGCAGTGGCAGCTACTTAAGAGGCTTAGGAGCCAATTATGGAGGCACACAAGCTGACACATGCTGAAGTACTCACGTGATGGATAGTATGATCTTCGCTGTGTATTATTGGCTGTCCAAGTGTGGCTTGATGTATCAGTAAACAAACAGTGGAAAATCAATAGATTAAATCAGAAACTCTGAGATGTGTAGTATAGACACATGCATAGTGAAGATGCTCTCAGGTCATATATGTGACACAGGTGAGCAAACAAGCTCAGAGGTACACACAAAGACAAACATTTGCACACAAAGCACTGTACACATTAATGCAAAGACATAATGTAAAGGCAGAGATACAGTGCAGCACAGTTGAGCCATTACAAAAGAATAATGGGCCAGGCGCCTAATGCAGTGGTTTAGATAGATCCTGCTCTGCCAGGCTATTGTGGTGGACTCCCCGGGAAATGAATTGCAGCCATTGTGATGTCCTAGCTTGGCACTTTCATTGTTATGAGTGTCTGTGCATAGGCTAATGTCTCGTCGTAATACACCATGCATCATCCTGTATGAACACCGCCACTGCCAACAGCCAGTAGAAATTGCTCGCACTCACTGCACCAGGATTAAGTTGTGTGTGTCTGCATGTGTGACTGTGTGTAGACGCACTTGTGTTTGTCTTTATTTTTCTTACACAAGCTCAGTAGTAGTAAGTAATAGTTTTTGGTCTGTCATGACACTGGTTGCAGGTGGAAGCTGGAACAAATGATTTTTATGCAATGTCAAGTCAAGCATCCCTACCTCCAAAACAGATGCAATTCAGTCAATTCATTACCAATCCACAGCGGATGCTATCAGAGTCAGTCAACAGCCACTCAATGTTTATCAGGGCCAATTAAGACCAATCAAGCCTATTAGACATCATAATGTCGGCAGACACAGTGATGAGGGCAGAGCACTTAATGAGGCTTCACTGAAGAGAAGTGGTAAATGGTCTTGTGGTCACTGAGCAGTCTCTCAAGCACAATGTCCTTCAGACAACCATAAGGAAGTCCCCTCTTCCTCTGATCTCTATTTCTTTCATCTTATTTACTCATCTGCATCCAAGCCCCCTCCCTCCCACCTCTGCACAGAAGCCTGCCCAGTCTGCAGGCATACATTTGGCATCATGCTTCATGCCCAAGCCAATTGTGCAGCTAAGGGAATTATTTCAGTACATTGCAGGCGGTCAGTGAACCAGTCATCTTTGTGCTTTTGCCACAGAGCTCTTCCCTTCCCCCCATCCACGCCGTTGCTTCCCCAGCGCCCACTTACAGTGTGCCTCCAGGGCAGGGAGCTATACGCATCCTAGCTCATCTTCTCTTGTCTGGCCCTCGTGGCCCCATCGAGCCAGGGTGCCCTGTGGCTTACACTGGCCAGCCAGGCAGCCAGTGACACAATGTGGGGTGAAATGCAGACTAGCAGCCCAGTGCTCTCAGCATGGCTGATGATGCCAGCTCATTTGCAGAAAAGATAGCACACCAGAGGGTTTTTTAAAGTCGAAATTATCAGCACTTAAAAATTGTTTGAAAAATGATTTATTGAATAAACTTTGGCAGCCCCAGAAATCCACTGGATCTGAGTAAAATATTTTACATTGTTAGCAACAGTTTTAGTGTAGTCAGACAGCTATTACTGAACAGCTGATCAAACATCACGTTAAGTCACACAGTTTAAATGCAATGCAAACGTGAGTGACCGCACAACCTCAGCTGTAGACTAAATGATTTTTGTCAATCATTTTCTTTTTGAAAAATGTTTGTGCGACTTCAAAAATGGAGCTTGATGCTTTTTGTTAATGACAACCTGACTTAAATGAAAATATCACATCTGACTGAACCTCTCAGATTGTCTCACAGCTTTATTGCTTTGATTGTAGATGTATAGCCCACCACTGAAGTAGCCATTCTGCTATAATCATCTTTTATTATAATTCTCCTGATTCCTCCTTTTGGTTAATTTTGATCACACTGACATCGCCAGTTAGAAACACAAGAAAAATTGTCTATTTGTGTCTTTATTTTTTGCCCTGCATTGCGACATTCGGGGCGTGATTGTGTAATCATCATCATACTCCTGTGAAAATCAATGGCAGGTCCATGTTCTATTCCTGGCTACTAGAAATGGCCCTTTTTCTAAGAGTGGAGACTAGACAGAGAGAGGAAGGAGGAGAGGGAGGAGGGAGGCAAGGTGGGGAGAGGAGCGAGAGGAGAGACTGTCCGATGCTGGTTGGCATGGTAACCTGGCCAGGTGAAAGGGAGCCTGGGAGAAGGGAGGGAGAGGGGGCTTTTGTCTCATGGGAGTAGCCTATCAGCAGCCAGCCTATCCCCCACAATCCCCTGCAGGCTTAAGCGTATCATCACTGCCCTCTGGGTTGTTCTGGAGGAACAGGGCTCTCCTCACCTCCACATTAAAGACACATTGTGCTGTGCAGTAAACATTCTGTACACTCCACACTCTGCCTGTTATTCTTTGCTTTTCTAAAAACTGTAATGCTGATGTGTTCTTTGTTTATGCATTGTGATTATTATCTATTCAGACACAGCGCCAGATTTCTATGAATAACCTTAGGATGAAGAGACATGTTTGGGACTGCAGCATACTAGTATACACAGTCATCATCCTCGCCTCTTCCTAACAAACACATCACATCTTACTGGTTTCTACAGAGAGCAATGCATGGATGTTTTTTGTGTCTAAGTGTGTGAGAAGGACAGTGAGCACTATTTAGTCATCTGTTTATGCTTCATTTGAACATGTCAGTATGTCTTATAAACCTAGATTTAGTCTTTTCCAGTCATTGTGCATACAGGAAATTATTAATAATACAGTGAAATCCAGCGAGACACACAAACAAAGATTTCTATGGTAAGATAAACTAGATTATTCAAAGTGACTCACAGTGATTGATATTATTTTAGATAAGATTTGCAATCAAATCAGCTTTTTATGTCCAGCAGCTTGCCATGTGTTCAAGGCTGATTTAGATATCAGCGGAATTGATGCCTAATGAGACAGAGGACTCCCTTTTTCCTCCCTCACCTCCTCTCTTTCTCTGTCTTTTTTTCTTTTTCTCTCTTCACTCCTCCCCGTAGCCCTGTTCCCATAATTGCACTGGATATTAAAGAAATACATCAACACAACAATTACAGGGCCACAAAGTATGCCTCAGGGCTGGCTCAGCTGGGCTGCTTGCACACACAAAGCCACACGTTTGTGCACAAATGCATATACATAGACATGAGCTGATGCATGTGCAAACACGTAGACACAGATGCATAAATTGCATGTGCCTCGTCTCTGAGCCCTCTTCATTGTTGCAAAGACATTCCCATTGCTGAGTATTTGTTTGTTTTTGGTCCCTGCCTTCTTTGACGTTAATGTCCAATCAAGATGTATTGTTGTAAAATGAATTTAGCTTGATGTTCAAAATGCATTACCTGCAGAGCTGCTGCATTGCTCACAGGTTAAAATGAAAGTGACTCGTTTGATCAGAGAACCACATAAAATAATATCCAAATCTGTAAAATGATTTTCTATTCCAAAAGGGAATTATGCTGCTGTATACAATGTAAATTAAAACAAAATGGAATTAGTTGCAAATCCTTTTTGACATATATTCAATTGAATACAGTAGAAAAACAAAATATTTAACATTTGACTTCATCAGCTTCATTGATTTTTGTAAATAGTTGCTTACTCTGAATTTAATGCTGCAACACATTTCAAACTAGTTTGGACAGGAGCAACGTAGGACTGGGAAAGATGTGGAATGCTCCAAAAACACCTGTTTGGAACATTCCACAGGTAAACAGGTTCATTAGTAACAAGTATCATGATAGTATCATGATTGGGCATCCTGGAAAGGCTCAGTCATTCACAAGCAAGGATGGAGAGAGGTGAGGTAGAAAGGGTTCAGGAACACTTCATAAAACAGTTGTCGATAAACATAGTTTGTTTGCAAATAATTGCAGTCTGTTTTATTTACAGTTTATACAGCGTCCCAACTTTTTTGGAATCAGAATATGTGCCGACATCAGTAACTGATTGAGGAAAATAAATGAACAGTGATGATGATTAACGATGCAACACTGAATTCACATTTCCTTTCCTGGTTGAATAGAAGATGGACAGGTTTTTGGAAAGTCTGGTTTGTCAGTACAACAATTTGAAATGGTGGAAATGGTGTTTCTAACAGTTTGCACAACTCGTAATTTACCTCTATATCCAGTAATTATCAGTCCAGCCTCATCTATTGTCATCACAGCTGTCTCTAGTTTTAGAATGAATTTGAAATTACATATAAACTTTATTATGTCCCTCAAGTGTGAAATTTTCTTTTTCTTTTTCCACACTTTCATTAGCTAACTTGAATCTGGAAACAAGGAGGAGCCACTGCTTTGATTAGTCAGTGCAAAAGCCTCCCCCTCAGCCTCCCCACACCAAACCTGTGATAGGTGATTGGTTTGGTCACATCAACAGCTGATCATGTTCAGATTTGCCCCTTAGAAAAACACACAAATATCACTATTGTACTGTTTTCATTTTAAAAACATTATCATATTGCCAGTGATATTTTTTTTATGATTGCATCAGTGAAATGTTTTAGAAATGGTCATTTTAAGCCACATCAAGCCCTTGTATCAGCGTATCAATAACAGCATCTGTTGAGCTGTAATATGTCAAAAAAAAAATTGGGAATGCTACAAATGAATGAAACAAAAATATACTGTAGCTTTAATATACGTCTCCTCCTGATCCTGGGCACTGAAATGTCTCTAATGTTTACAGTAGAGACCTTCTCTGCACACCTAATCTCCTCACTGTCTCTTTCTGTCACCTAGCACAGTGTCCCACTCTGCTGGGAGTGTCAACAACATCGCCCGTGCCACCTCTGAGCCTCTTACATGGCAAAATGAAAGTAGCTGTGCACTAAAATGATAACGTTTAAATAAAGCCTGAGCAGCTATTTTTTCCCCTCACTTTACCAAATGCATCTCACAAAAAAATTCATACTTGTCATGCAAAATAAATCAGCGTTCTTTTCCATAGCCGAGTCCCAAATGGCTTCAGAGTGAATAAGAGATGAGGCTTAAATGTTTGCAACCTCTTGCCTGACACTTCCCATCACATCACTGAGGTCACGCTTAGTGTGTTTCTGTGTGTGTGTGTGTATGCGCGAGCGAGCGAGCGCACACATTTGTCCGTGTGTGAGAGCTTGTGTACGTGCGTGGGTGTGAGTGTGTGTGAGCAACTGGGAGCAGAGGGTTGTTATACACTCTGCTGTGGGTGTAATGAGGCATGCATGTCGTTAGTGTGCGTTTAGTGTTGTGTCTTCAGAGTGTTGTTAGAGCATCACTGTACCATTAAGGACCCTCAGATACAAGATACATGCCAAGGCTGCTCGTTGCCTTCAACACTAAACAACACAAACATTAAAGGGAAGCTGCACATAATGCTAATACATTGAGTGCCTAATGTAAGCAAGTTTTTCCACTTAAACATAACGTCAAAATGTTTGTTTTTTGTTTTTAAAATGGCAGTTAATAAGCCAATAATAATAAGATAATCTGGCTTGCTCCTGTTAGCTACAACAACCAAAGTAGAAAGACTGTGTTTGTGCTTTTAATGAAATTGTTTGACTTTCTCTGAGGAACATCTTTGGATTTAACTGTACAGAGGTAACTCTGAAATACTCAGCTGGCTGCTGGCTCTTCACTTTGATGCTGAGTAAACTCACCAACCTGCCTAACGAGTTAGTTGGCAGGGTAGGTAGAGTTGCTGAGCTAAGTAGAACAAAAGGTTAGTTACTGTCACCCTGCAGTTGATTGATTCTGAATCACTCCTGTACTGTTGCTGTTCTGATTAACAGGAGCGACCAGAGGCATTATTGGCTGAAAGCTGTGGGGGTGTGACTGATGATAACTCCACTGTCAGAGGAAAATACTAATTTTAAATAAAGCAGACTTTAGAAAAATGGGCACTTTGAAATGAAAAATTATATAAAACAAATGAAACAGGAAGCCATAGAAAAACAGTAACATGAACACAAAGAAAACTGTTACAGTGAAAACCAGAATGATTCATAATAATAATAGTGAGTAGAGTTTTAATAATGTCTTAAATGATTTGTCAAGTTATTGGTTTAGTTATATGTTATTTGACTTCATTGAAATCATCATCTATTTCATAATGTCTCATTTGTTTAGTTAATGTTGACCACTTTGGGGCTCCACAGATTGAAAGTTATTTGAACTACTCAGTTATAACTCAAGTCGCAATGTGGGTCATCTAGAAAATAATATCGCCTTCTCTTTTTCTCCACCTTATTTTCACAACAGTTCCTGCCATGATCACTTCCTATCCCAACACCACGCTGGCCACGCAGGGTGAAGAGAAGAAGATGAGCTGCACAGCCCACGGTGAGAAACCCATCATGGTACGCTGGGAGAAAGAGGAACGCATCATCAACCCCGAGACCAGCCGCTACGTGGTTTCTGTCAAGGAGGTGGGCGATGAAGTCATCTCCACCCTGCAGGTAAGAGGCTGAGCAACTTGGAAGTGTAAAATTTAAGTCAGGGTCACCTATTGGATGTTTTCTGTACAAAACCACATCATACTTGAAGGTTCTGTCTTTATGTATTCTCACAGTTTGAGACAGACAAATAACTTGTTGAACTATTCACCACTCATGTCTACACTAAGGTGATGACCTGTGATGATGGGTAACAAGTAGACATCGCTTCATTTTAATTGGACACAAATCTAAAAGTTTTGGGAACTATAACTGAAGGGAGAGCTTCTTAATAAAAGTATAGATATCACATATTTGCCAATGAAAATCCACCCGCATATTATGTTTTACATCATTCCTGTGCATCCATTAGATCATGCCCACAGTGAGGGAGGACTCTGGCTTCTTCTCCTGCCATGCCATCAATTCCTTTGGTGAAGACAGAGGGATCATACAGCTCACAGTGCAAGGTATAACTGCATCCATTTCATCTGCTCAAACAAATAAAAACAAAACTGTAACTGAACTGTCCAACCTTCACACAAGTTCAGTAACACTGAAATAAGAAAATGTTTCTCAACTTTGTGCCTTGTAGAGCCCCCAGACCCCCCAGAGGTGGAGATCAGAGAAGTAAAGGACAGGACCATTGCATTACGTTGGACTATGGGTTTTGATGGCAACAGCCCAATCACAGGCTTTGATATTGAGAGCAAGAACAAATCAGGTAAAAGAAAATGTAGTTATATTGAAAATAAGATGCCCTGCGATCGACTGGCGACTGGTCCAGGGTGTACCCCACCTCTCGCCGGTTGCCCTTATCCCTGAAAGGGATAAGGCGGGTATAGAAGATGAATGAATGAATGAATGAAAATAAGATGGTGTGATCATATTCTAGCAAAAAAATATTTGTTTAGGATTGGTTAAAATTTGTAGAGAATGGTGTTTTGGTTGATGAATTATCCTTGTTTTCATTTTGTCTCAGCACTATAATGTAATATAGCCTGTCCTAATGCACTTAGCTAGATTTGACCTCTCCCCTGACATCAGCAACCCCAATAATCCTCGACCTCTCCCCTGTACAGCCTCCTGGGATACTGCTCAGAAGACCAAAGATGTCTCACCTCAGCTCAACCAAGCCACCATCATCGACCTGCACCCCTCCTCCACCTACAATATCCGCATGTTCGCCAAGAACCTGATCGGCAAGAGCGAGGCCAGCAACGAACTCACCATCACCACTGATGAAGCAGGTGAGAATGTACTGAAGGAGAATGAGTTTTTCTTTCTCCACCCCCCCACAAACATGTTTACAGTCTGTTTTGTATTCTGTCCAAAACTAAACTTGCTTTTCACTCCTTTTTTCAAGTACACAAAGAGTAACAGCAATAAGATTAAATCAAATTTGTTTCTGTGACCCAAAAAAAAGTGAGAGAAACAACAGTCAGACCTGACTGCAGGTGGTGAGTGAAAGACAAGAGGCAAAAGGATAAAGGGCCAACTGAGTCAATTCATTAACAGCCAGGTGACATCAGCACCATTGGCTCTGTTGCATTATTGAACACACGCTGACCTCGCACTAAAAGCAGAACTCTTCAATTAGCAGCCACAGTAGTAAATGTCACACTATGGTCAATAGACTGAGGCTGGACCCCTTCTGCAAATTAGCTCCTCATCCCTTCAGCTCCCATCTCTGCCACCCCCCACAGAGCACTTCTTCTCACCGTCAGCAGCCACTTATAAAAACTACCATCACATTTGTTAAAGTAGCCAGATTCAGACTCAGACTCACGTTTTGACATTCCTTTAGTGGGGCTCTGTGCAGAGCAGTGTTGTCTGCAGCAACCTTTTTAACATGTTTGACATGGTTGTTGAAAGTGTATGGTTTTAAAATACGTAAATGTTGGTGATGTGATCTCAGCTCCTGATGGACCACCTCAGGACGTGCAGCTGGAAGCTCTCTCCTCTCAGAGCATTCGAGTCACTTGGCGGGTAAGTTAATCCGACGCTATGTGCATAAAGTGAGTATGGAGATGTGTGCCGATAGGTAGAGTCAGAGATGACAGAGGCTTAAAGATTGCTCTTTTCAATGCTGTTTCAAATTAAGTAGTTTTCAATGAGTATTCAACATTTAACCTGCTACTGCACCAGTTGAGCTGGTCAGCAGAAAGCAGCAGAAGCTTGAAGCTGTCCTGGTCAGCTCCCAGGTGTGACTTTGTTTTACTGTATGAATGCAAAGCAGGATTTTGCAGGAAAACAGCATGTGTGCCCAATTAACTTTTCCTGTGTGTGTGCGTGCATCTACAGTATTTGTGGCCATTATCAGTCTTTATTTTCATGTGTGGTGGTTTAAGTGAGGTAACAAGCTATTGTTTCCATCATCTGCACAGACATTTTGGCCTTCTTTAAACTTTGGATCTCATCTTCCCGAGTTAATCAAATTGTGAGATGTACTAATTTTACACGTGGCACTAGAATGCATCTAAATATATGCCTCACGTGATGACTATCAATCACAGATTACTTCCTCTCTCATTCTGTTTTAACATGGCAAACTGTGGTTGATGCTGCTCTTCTCTTAGCCATGCAGTTTAAGAAGAGGATTGTGTTGGCTGCTGTATGTGGTGCCTCATTTTGGGTGCCAACTGTGGTACTTTCAGTGAATTATTATATGATGACTATGACAGCATTCATATACTGTACTACAAAAGTTTACACAGCCCTCCTTCAGCACAGTCAGGAATGCAAATGCTTTAATTTGTCTTGTAAATTGTGGAACTTTTGCACACAGGTAGCAGGGACTACTCTTAAGCACAGGGATATTCATTGCCATTATCTCAAATAACCCATCATTCCTTTGCCAGGCGCCCAAGAAGCACCTCCAGAATGGAGCCATCAGAGGCTACCAGGTAGGCTACAGAGAGTACAGCTCTGGTGGAAACTACCAGTTCAGTGTGATCAGCGTGGAAACCACAGGAGACAATGCAGAAAACCTGGTGCTGGACAACCTGAAGAAGTTCACCCAGTATGGGGTTGTGGTCCAAGCCAGCAACAGTGCTGGAACAGGGCCCTCTTCCACAGAGGTGGCTGCTACCACGCTGGAAGATGGTAAGACAGCAGGGAGACGAACCTGGAACATGATATCAAATTCAAGTGGTGATGATGTCAGAATATTATGAAAAAAATCTGAAGAAGAAAACATTAGTAAAGAAAGTCTGATACAACATAATGAAAAAGACATTTGCTAAAAGTGAAGTAGTGAGTAAGGGATGCTCCAAATACCAACACAGGATCCTACAAGATATTGGATTTGATATATTTTAATATATTCGGATTCATTTTACTCCTGTGTCCAAACAAAAATAATGCCAACAAAACTCATGCTGCTCTCAAAGAGGCACACGGCACGATGTGAGAGATTTGTGAGGATATATCACAGCCTAGTGGGGATCAGAGGGTGCTGCTGCATGCTGTCAGTTTCTGCTGAGAGTTCACTTTATTTACAGTCTGTCTCCTGGCTCTTCCCCCTCAGTACCAAGTCGTCCTCCAGAGAATGTCCAGGCCACTGCCACGTCTCCAGAGGTCATCTCTCTGTCCTGGCTGACCCCTCCCAAAGATGCTCTAAATGGCAATCTGCTGGGTTTTAGGGTCATCTACTGGGCCAACCTGCCTGATGGAGGTATTCATTTATATCTGTGTGCAGCATTAAGACATGCAGGACAGTTCACATTAGCATTAACATGAGCCTTTTACATAAGTGGATATGAATGCCTCTGTCCCCAGGAATCTGCCCTTTCATCCATACAGTGTACTATTAGCTCCTAGTAAATTGAATTTAACAGAGCAACGTTGTGATCTAACAGAGATTTAGATTAGGTATTGTCAAAGAAACATCACAAAACAGAACAACAACAGCAACAAACTAGCAAACAATGTTCAGAACTCAGGTGGTTGTGATCTGCTTCATTAAAGCTTCCCTGTGGAGTTTTTGACCTCTAGCAGCTGGATACTGCTGTTTTTCTATGAGTGGGTCCCTGTTTTGTTTATCTTGTGAATGTTTACCGGACACACCTGCACATGCTGAAGACACAGTCATGGTACACAGTCCTACCAATGGTTTCCCACATTTCTGAGGATATTTGTTAGTAACATTCCACAATATGCTGCAATGCACCAGCAAAGACATAGATGAAGACTGGTAGCAAGTAAAAATGGATGTTGAATTCAGATACTTAAAAAAAATCATCTTGTTTTACGAGGAAGGAAATGAAACACCTTTGTTTGACGTCAAGGACATAAACACTGTGTTTTTGTGAGTAATGCTGATCTTTTTTGCCTGAAAACACCACAGGGCCCCATTAAGAGTCCACTCTCTGAATCAGTCAGAGCAGAGCTGGATAGAGATAGATAAAATAAAAAAAAACTTAATTTTGAAAATGGGTAAATGACTGTGATTTTCTAACCAGCAACGCCATCACTATTGTATTACTAATAGATGTAGAAAACCACTGCAGATTCCCACACAGACCATGCACCTTACCTCGGTGTATCAGTTGGGTTAAACTGAAATGTAATTACTTTGATTGTCTCACATCAAATTAGGTTCTGTTTTACATACTGGCTGATGTCAGTAAGTGTGAGTCAGTATGTATTTATCCTGTAATCTCTGCTGAATGTAAAAGGTTGTGAGCTAAACACTGGATAATGCTTTATTATAAAATAATAAAGATTGTTATTGATGCTAGCAAGTAACATATAGCTTATACTTACCCAGGTCTGCTCTGGGTGTCTGAGTAACCCCCACTGCTGGCTGAAAGTCTGTGTGGTCCTGTGGAAGTCAGACAGAATGCCATGCCATTGTCACATGCCGGATTTGTGTCAGGGATTGGTTGTGACAGCATGATTACCTTTGACCCCTGCACTGTCACATCATGTTGGCATGCCTATAGAACATGAAGGCTCAGGACTTGACAGCCAGGATTAGTTTGCATGGTAACAGTCTGTAGCTTCATGGGCGAATGCTCAAAGTTAAATTTAAATGTTATTATTTGTAAATGGTTTGGCTTATGTTGTATGTAAATATAATATATATAATAGTCAACACTCTACACTTAACATGTGTCATTTGCAGTTGCTGTTCTGTAGTACTCAATCTCAGACAGGAGTAGTTGATCATTGTGAGAGAATGTGGTGTCAGTGACCAGCAGAGGGAGACACAAACCCTCTGTAACAGTGACAGTAAAGGTTCAGGGTTATACTAAGGTTGCACTTAATTTTTGACATTTACAGGAAGCTGTGTGTGAATAGGCTGCTGCACATGGGAATACATGTTGATATACAATGATGTGCAGAGCTTTTAAAGTTACAGAAATCATCAAATGGAGTGGATGAGTTAGGATTTTTTTGTGGAAGTCCAGACTTGAGAACAGTACAGTTTCAATTAGATGGAAATAAAACAAATGACAACTGCAGAATCAACAAAGCTTTGTGTTGTAGGCTGCAATGGCCCATAAACATGGCACACAGTGTAAAGGTAACAGAAGAATTTCACAGCTATAAACTGTGTAACTGTATACTGGGATGAGCCAACAACCAGAACTGAAACCACTGCAGAGCAGCTTCACTGAGTTCAACCCAATGAGAAACCAAGTGACAAGTTTGTTTGTACTGAACACAAAATATCAATAGCTCAGTTGTCAATACAGCAAATCCACTCAAATTAGAAATACTTTCAATGTTGTACAACCCCAATTCGTTTGGATGCTGTCTAAAACAGAAGGTGATAAATTGCTAATCATTTTTGACACATACTCAATTGAAAACAGTCCAAAGACAATATATTTGGACGGAGGATGGAGCGAGGTTCACCACTCTGTGAACATATGATTGGATGAAGGATATTACTGCATGGACTGAGGAACACTGTTGCAAAATTGTTGTTGTTAAATACAGCTTGTTTGCAAATGAATGCATTCTGTTTTATTTACGTTTTACACAGCATCCCAACTCTTTTGGAATCAGGGTCATATCTGGACAGCCTAACTGGATATATACATGCACACATGACACACACACGCGATGACGACACACAATCATGCCTAAAAAGCATTTACTGTATGTAAAACGTCTGCGGTGTGATGGGTATCCCAGGCGTTTAATTACTCATTAAAAATCAAAGAAGAGACGCAGCTGGTCTCGTAGATCTCTTGGGAGATGTGAAAAGAAGAGAAAAAAAACAGGGAGATGAAAACAGTTGTTACAAAGAGAAATGGACGGAGAGCTGGGACACAGAAAAACATCAATAATTCAAACCCTAACAGCTGAGGGCAGCAGGCTGCCAGTCAAGACCTGCTGCCGCTACAGCAGACCTTGAACGCAGAGCTGTTTAAACTTTGTGACTGAATATGACATTATATCCAAGGCTGTGCTATGACACCCTTGGGCCTGACATCAACTTTTATGTATGTGATCTGCTGTATAATGTATTAGTCACATGCTTGGACCAGTGGCAGCTTGTCATATCACTGGGTTATTTATGGTGAGAGACCTGATATGTCCTCACTAAATTTGACTTTATCCCCCTCCCTCCTCTCTCCTCTCCTGTCCTGTCCTCTGACCATCAGAGCTCGGAGAGATCAGGAATGTGACGACCTCTAAGCCCTCTCTGGAGCTGGATGGGCTGGAGAAGTATACCAACTACAGCATCCAGGTGTTGGCCTTCACCAGAGCAGGAGACGGTGTCCGCAGTGAACAGATTTACACCCGCACCAAGGAAGACGGTAGGAAGATTAAGTCACCTCTTCCAATAAAAGGCAGCTGTCACAATGCACTTGTCAAGGCGAGCTTGTGTCTTTTTATGAATATGCTCATACTTGTGCTGAAGTGTAAGTTTGATTCACTGCTGTAGGGCATCAAAGAATTACAATATCTCTCATATTTACAGTAAATGGTGAAGTGTCAGTTTTGCTAAATTGAGAATATTTTGTAGCAGTGAATGAACCCCTGCAGTAAAAATGAGTTAATGAGAAGGCGGCAGGGTCTTAAATATGCTCATTAAGTCGTGAGCTGTAACTCTTATACGTAGCAGGAAATCCTGAAGAATGTGACATTTGGCCGTCTGTTATCTTGTTTTATATTCAGTGTAAAAAGCACCATAAAAATCTGGTGAGTAATAATATTAGCTTAATGTGGGAAATATATCAACTAGATCATCTTTTTCTTTTAGTTCCTGGTCCTCCAGCAGGTGTGAAGGCAGCAGCAGCATCAAACTCTGTGGTGTTTGTGTCCTGGCTTCCTCCTCTTAAAGTGAATGGCATCATCAGGAAATACACTGTTTTCTGCTCCAACCCACACCCCACGGTAACATTTTTAATAAATCTGAAATAACATATGTAGTATTTTGACATGATCAAGTTCCAGTGTTTAGCATTTTGAACTGGGTGAAATTAAAGTGAACTGACCATTTAGGTCATCGAGTCATTTAACGAACATGACTTCAAGAAAAAACTGCCGTTATTCTGTCTTTTTCTCACTGTCACCAAATCCCATCTAAAAACCAAAACCACCAATACTTTAGTCTGCCTCTCAATACTTTCTGACCTCTCTACTGGCACTCAGCTCTGAGGCTATTCCTTCCTAAAGCATTTTCCAAAAAAAGCTGGACAAACTGGTTGTTAAAAAGCAACTCTGCAGTTCCCCTGAGCTCTACAGAGCTTTGTAGCATCTTTCATCTTATTGTTTTGGTTTGGCAGTCTACTGTACTCTACCTGCTCTGCACCAAACAGCAGACACACAATGTTAATGACTAGCCAGTAACCATAGTGACTATGGCACAGAGGAATAAGATATCAGATCAGGTGTTGATACACACACAGTACTTACTGATAAAGTCAGTTCATTCATGTTGGTTTTGGTATATTTATGGGATTTCTTGACACTAAGGAAAATATAGACTATCACCAGTATTTAATATTGATTGAAAACATGATATTATATGAGTTTGTAGCAACTTATGACAGTCCTGAATGTCTTCCGTTGCCCAGGTAAGCAGCGAGTTTGAGGCGGCCCCAGATGTGTTCTTCTACCGCATTCCCAACCTGAGCAGGAACCGTCAGTACAGTATCTGGGTGGTGGCCGTCACTGCTGCAGGCCGAGGAAATGCCAGTGAAATCATCACTGTCAAACCCATGGCTGAAGGTAGGTGGAGCTGATCATTAGTACAGTTTGACAGTCAGTGCTGAATAAAGATGAAATTCTTACACTGTTTCACATTTAATCTATAGACAGATTGCCTGATTTACTGGGAAATAAAAAGTAGAGAAGTAAGCTTCACCCTCTAAAAGCAGTAGGTAAGATCGAGAAGAGAGCAGACTTGGCCTGAAAATTTGAACCAACACAAATTCCATGTCACTCCCCCTCCCTCTCCACTGCCTCCAAGCCCCTCCTCCCAACTGCCGCGACAACCAGTAACGTTAGCCTTAGTATCGGAAACACTCTGCCCAGCTGCAACATCACAGTCGCTAACATACCGTACGCGCTGCGGAGTGTTACTGTAACAATCACCATATTAGCTTTCTGGTTATTTGTTGTCTTAGCCGTATATGCTGTTGTTGGCAGCGGCGGTATGGGCAGTTCTCCTTTGCGGGTGGCTGTTGCTCCACCATAGCTTTCACTAGCCTCCTGACGCCGCTCACAGAGCTGTTTGACTGAGCGGCAGCTGGCAGCATGAGTGGAGGGAGGGGGCGATTTGCAGCGTGTGTGAGTAGTGATTGACAGATGTCAGACACTCCCTCAGACGCTCCTCTGGCTCTGATTGGTTGTTTTGTGTCAGGCGTGGTGGATTCTTGCAAATCGCAGTAGGTGGGACCAATGGAGCCATTCTTTTCACAGATTACATGTTTTATGTACTGCTGTCTGGGCATAGGGACAGTTTTAGCAAATATGACAAAAAAAATACTTTTATACAAGTTACCTACTGCAGCTTTAAACCCAACTCACTTCACCCAGCTGGATGCAGAAAGAGTACCTAGTAGTTCCTAGTATTTCCTTATAAGAAGACTGTTCGTGGATCATCAGTTGAATATAAATAAGCCTTTGTTTGGCCCTGCCAACACGCTACATGCTTGGTGAGAGCCGATAAGCTGATGGTATATGCTGATAGACCCCATGGTGTCTGGAGTCAGGACCCACAACTCCTGTTAGGATGTTCACATCCTGTCTGATGTCCAGGTGATGGATGTCCTCCCTTCCCCCTCCACTGCTGAGATGGAGAGAGAAAGACCATCAGACTGTGGCCCCTCACCCTGTAGCCCTGACTCAGTGAGCTGAGGGTCAGGGAATAAACAAGAGGACAACAAACGTGTCAAACTTTTTCTGAAATGATTTAGAAAACAACAACACATCTGATTGTTACTGCATCTCCTCTGTGGGCTGATGAAGCATGTGTACATTTCTGCAGCTCCAGCTCGGATCCTGACCTTCAACAGAACAGTAACGACCCCCTGGATGAGGGACATTGTGCTCCCTTGTAAAGCAGTGGGTGATCCCTCGCCAACCATCAAGTGGCTGAAGGAGATGTGAGTACAGTACAAATACAAACACTCAGTGTGTGCTGTAATAAATAATGTATTTACATATATTCTCCTACAGTAGCTGACTTCATCTCTTCAAAGTTACTGAAAACATAACGTTAATTCTTAACTCATCCATTTTTCAGCAATGGAACCCCAGCACCTGTTGTGATTGACAGCCGGCGCAGTGTCCACGGCAATGGCAGCCTTGTTATTCGCACCGTGAAAGCAGAGGATTCTGGGAACTACACATGTGTGGCCAGTAATAGCTTTGGGTCGGACAAGATCGTCCTCAACCTGCAGGTTCAAGGTAAGAAATACAACAAGTGGAAAAAACAGCATCATCATGTTAGCAGCCCTTAACAACTAGTGCTACTCGCAGGTGCTGCACCTGTGCATTGGTTTAATGCATTTACACACCTTGTGACAGTAGAACTCCTCCTTGAACCGACACCTTATCGTGGTGGAGGAGTTTGAGTACCCAAATGATCCTAGAGGCTATGTTGTCCAGGGCTTACTGCCCCTGGTAGGGTCTCCCAAGGCAAACAGGTTCTAGGTGACGGCTCAGACTAAGAGCGGTTTCAAAAGCCCCTATGAAGGAAAAGAAATCGAGGAAGCGTACATCGCCCGGATTGGCGTTACCAGGGCTCCACCCTGGAGCCAGGCCTGGGGTTGGGGCTCGCAGGCGAGCCCAAAGGTGCGACATGGGCCTGCCTTCTCGTAGGCCCACCACCCGCAGGAAGGTTCAGAAGGGGCTGGTGCTTTGTGGTATGGGTGGCAGTCGTTGGAGGGGGCCCCGATGACCCAAACCCTGGACGACCACTCTGGCTATGGGGACATGGAATGTCACCTCGCTGGGAGGGAAAGAGCCTGAGCTAGTGCGTGAGGTTGAGCGGTACCGGCTAGAGATAGTTGGGCTCACCTCCATGCACAGTCTGGGCTCTGGAACCCAACTCCTTGAGAGAGGCTGGACTCTCTTCTACTTTGGAGTTGCATGCGGCGAGAGGCGGCGAGCTGGTGTGGGCTTGCTTACAGCCCCCCAGCTTAGCCGCCATGTGTTGGAGTTCTCCCCGCTGAGCGAGAGGGTTGCTTCCCTGCGCCTTCGGGTCGGGGATATGTCTCTCACTGTTGTTTTGGCTTACGGGCCGAACAGCAGTGTAGAGTACCCGGCCTTCTTGGAGTCCCTGGGAGGGGTACTGGAAAGTGCTCCAACCAGGGACTCCATTGCTCCTGAGGCAGCTGACGGGTACTGGAAGACCAAGCGTGCAGCAGCTCGGGCGGTTGTAGAAGCAAAAACTCGGGTCTGGGAGGAGTTCGGGGAGGCCATGGAGGAAGACTACCGGTCGGCCTCGAAGAAATTCTGGCAAACCGTTCGGCGCCTCAGGAAGGGGAAGCAGCTTTCTGTCAACACTGTTTACAGTGAAGGTTGGGAGCTGTTGACCTCGACTGGGGATATTGTCGGGCAGTGGAAGGAATACTTCGAGGATCTCCTCAATCCTACTGTCATGTCTTCTGTAGAGGAAGCAGAGACTGGGGACTCGGAGGTCGATTCATCCATCACCGGGACTGAAGTCACTGAGGTAGTTTGCAAGCTCCTCGGTGGCAAAGCACCGGGGGTGGATGAGATCCGCCCTGAGTACCTCAAGTCTCTGGATGTTGTAGGACTGTCTTGGTTGCCTCTGGACTGGCAGACTGGGGTGGTGGTCCCTCTTTTTAAAAGGGGGACCGGAGGGTGTGTTCCAAGTATTGGGGGATCACACTCCTCAGCCTCCCTGGGAAAGTCTATTCCAAGGTACTGGAGAGTAGAATCCGGCCAATAGTCAAACCCCGGATTCAGGAGGAACAATGCGGTTTTCGTCCTGGCCATGGAACACTGGACCAGCTCTATACCCTCCACAAGGTGCTTGAGGGTTCATGGGAGTTTGCCCAACCAGTCCACATGTGTTTTGTGGACTTGGAGAAGGCATTCAACCGTGTCCCTCGCGTCATTCTGTGGGAGGTGCTCCGGGAGAATGGGTTGGAGGCTGTACAGTCCCTGTACAACCGGAGCAGGAGCTTGGTCCGCATTGCCGGCAGTAAGTCAAACCTGTTCCCAGTGTATGTTGGAGTCCGGCAGGGACTCGCCAATTCTGTTCATCATTTTTATGGACAGAATTTCTAGGCACAGCCAGGGGCCGGAGGGGGTTCGGTTCGGGAGCCGGCAGATTTCGTCTCTGCTTTTTGCGGATGATGTTGTCTTGTTGGCTCTCTCGAGCCAGGACCTTCAGCATGCACTGGGGCGGTTCGCAGCCAAGTGTGAAGCAGCTGGGATGAGAGTCAGCACCTCCAAGTCCAAGGCCATGGTTCTCGACTGGAAAAAGGTGGCTTGCTCCCTCCAGGTTGGGGGAGAGTTTCTGCCTCAAATGGAGGAGTTTAAGTATCTTGGGTTCCTGTTCACGAGTGAGGGAAGGATGGAGCGTGAGATTGACAGGCGGATTGGTGCAGCGGCCACAGTAATGTGGTCGCTGTACCGGTCTGTCGTAGTGTAGAAGGAGCTGAGCTGAAAGGCAAAGCTCTCGATTTACCGGTCAATCTATGTTCCTACCCTCACCTATGGTCATGAACTTTGGGTCATGACCGAAAGAACAAGGTCCCGGATACAAGCGGCTGAAATGAGTTTCCTCCGCAGAGTGGCAGGGCGCTTCCTTAGAGATAGGATGAGGAGCTCTGTCACCCAGGAGGAGCTCAGAGTAGAGTCGCTGCTCCTCCACATCGAGAGGAGTCAGCTGAGGTGGCTCGGGCATCTCTATCGGATGCCCCCTGGACGCCTCCCTAGGGAGGTGTTCCAGGCAGGTCCCATCGGGAGGAGGCCCCGAGGAAGACCCAGGACATGCTGGAGCGACTATGTCGCTCAGCTGGCCTGGGAACGCCTCGGGATCCCCCTGGAAGAGCTAGGGGAAGTGTCCAGGGAGAGGGAAGTTTGGGTGTCCCACGACCCGGCCCCGGATGAAGCGGGAGAAAATGGATGGATGGATGGATGGATGGATGGATGGTGACAGTAGAAAACAATCCTTGTGGAATGCAAATGAGCTTTTTCTGTTATACACATTTCTTTCTGAGACTAGTCCTTATAATCGGTAAATTATGGGCTTTTGTGTTTTCTGTCCTTCAGTTCCACCTGACCAGCCACGCCTCACAGTGACCAAGACAACAACCACCTCAATAACACTTTCCTGGATCCCTGGAGACAACGGAGGCAGCTCCATCAGAGGTCAGACTGACACAACCCTCTTCTTCTTTTATTTTTTTATTTTTTGTCTCTTTCATTAACACCAGAAGGGTTCTTCCTCCACATTCATTTCCAAACGTGTTCTTTTTCAGGCTACATTCTGCAGTACTCAGAGGACAACAGTGAGCAGTGGGGTAACTTTGCCATCAGTCCCAGTGAGCGCTCCTATCGCCTGGAGAACCTCAAGTGTGGCACCTGGTACAAGTTCACACTCACAGCCCAGAATGCAGTGGGGCCAGGACGCATTAGTGAAATCATTGAAGCAAAGACCCATGGGAAAGGTATAAACAGAGAAGTTTTCTTTTCTTTTGGGCACATAATATTGTAGTCGATCATTTAGATTTTAACTGCACTCACTGCACCATAAAGGCTTTATTTGTTGCCATCACTTAATTTAAATGTTTTTCTCTAAGCATGTAGTCGTGATAAATACAGCATAGAATTGTTTCAAATATGGTGTCCTTCTAAATGGCTTGAAAAACACTTGTTATGATAATGAGTTATGATATAATCATAATTTCCTCAGACATACTCTACATTGCTTTTCTCTTTCCTAATAATTTATTATTAAATGAAAAACCAGTCCACTGCTAACTTGTTAAATTCACAAATTACATTACATTTTCAATTTTGAGGGACATTTTATTAGAGCTGAAATGATGAGTAGACTAATGAAATTAAAGGCCAGAAAATTAATCAGCAATTCTTTTGATAATCAATTCATTGTTAAAGCCATTTTTAAGCAAAAATGCCCAAAGGCTACAGCTGTACTTTTGATTCCAAATGTGAAGGTTTGTGAAGGTTGTTTTCTTAGTCTTAGAAACCAGGTTTTAGATTGTTGACTGGACAAAAAAACACATCAACTTGCACACTGTGAACATTTTCACTATTTTCTTACATTTGTTTCTACCAAATAATTAATCAAGTTAATAATTGTAAAATTTGTTGATGGCCTTGCATTTTTTCGTATTACATGGAATTGTTAAACGTTATATTATATATAAAGTTATATTATTTCAGTCATAACTAAGCATATCTGCCATGGCTTTCCTTCCCCTCCCTCTGCAGAACCTCAGTACTCTAAAGAACAGGAACTCTTCACTAGCATCAACGCCACTCGGGTCAAACTCAACCTGAATGGTTGGAATAACGGTGGCTGCCCCATCACCTCCTTCACCTTGGAGTATCGGCCTGTAGACTCACCCACGTGGACCACGGCACAGCGCACCTCCCTCACCAAGAGTTACATCCTGTACGACCTGCAGGAGGCCACCTGGTACGAGCTGCAGATGAAAGTCTACAACAGCGCCGGCTATGCTGAGAAGAGAGTCAAGTTTGCAACACTCAGCTATGATGGCAGTGAGTTAACACAAAAGCAGGAAACGATACGGTGTCCTACTCTTTTCTTTGCAGGAAATGGAGTCACTGAAATATCTGTCATGGGCCAATGAAACTGGCAGGGAACTGTATCTGTATGATTCACCGCCTGCTGAGGATGTAGTAAAATGTGAATGCTGACACTGACTGTGGAAGTAGAGAATGTGTGATGAAAGACCTAAGTTCCAGTAACTGTCGCATACTGAGTCTGGCGAACAGGGGCACTTTGAAGCAAAGAGGAATAAATCACTTCAGTGAATTGGGCAATAAAAATACATTTCATGCTGACTCCGGTGGCTGGAGCTGGTTTGTGTATTGCTGCTAATGACATCTCCATCACAAGCCTACTGAATGCCACCTCATGTGTTAAATAATTTCGTGATCTCCTTTGAGATAATGGACACTGACAGCTCGCATTGCACGCAGCGAGCTCAGTGGTAGTTTGCCATAACCAGTTCTGAAGACCAACCACTTCAGTCACTTCCTCCTTCACCAACATCCTGCAGCTGTTGAAGATTAATCAGGCCGAGCATTTCACTATGAAGGATGACTTCATTGACATTTATATACAGTTTAGCAGAGTGGGAACCAGGTATTGCCGCCATTTCTGAAAAAGGTCAAGTACAGATATTAGCAAAGTGCAGCAGGACGTGGTGGAGCACTGTACGTGACTATTTAGAATAAAATGTTAAACTCTTAAGCTTTGAGCTGCTGATGGTCTTGATCAAGTTCTACGCTGCATTCAGTTGCTACCATTCAAGGACACACATGGTTTTGTTTTTGGGATTCCTACAACAGCACTGACAATTATTCTCTGTCATTCAGATTATGTCTTAAAGTCCACGTGGGTGGAGCAACAGTATCTGTAATAACACATATGACTTCTGCACAGGTACCATCGCACCTTTGGTGAAGGCACCCAATGTGAGTGAGGACAACTCTGGTGGTGGCGAAGGTTTGAAGATGATGGTGACCATTTCCTGTGTGTTGGTTGGCATCGTTGTGATTTTCATCGGGCTGCTGGTGCTGAGGAGAAGGAGGAGGGAGCAGAGGCTCAAGAGGCTCAGAGGTGAGATGAGAGAGATCATCTGACATGACAGATTTAAGCTGTTCTCTTATCTCCAACGAGAAAGATGATGTTTCTTCTGTTTGTTTTCCAGATGCAAAAAGTTTGGCTGAGATGCTCATGAGGTAAGGATGTCCAGCGACTTCACTGCTCAGCCATTATCAAGACGAGTATCCTAGGCTGAGGAGAATTCATCATGGCAAGTTTCTGATCTCGTTTTGTTTTTTTTTCCCCAGCAAAAACACACGACCAGCAGAGCCAATTAACAAACAGCAACAGACGCTTCGCATGCACATTGACATCCCCAGAGCCCAACTCCTGATCGAGGAGAGAGACACCATGGAGACTGTTGGTAAGTTTAGGGCTAGTGTGTACTGCTGCCATATGGGAAGCTCCACATTTTTCAAAGCAATGCCTACAGCAAATAATCCTGGTAATTGATGTTCTAAGCTTGTTTTTGTTGCTGTTCCACAGACGATAGGTCCACTGTGTTACTTACTGATAACGACTTTGGGGAGACCCAGAAACAGAAGTCATCCACAGTCACCCACACAGTCCACTACCAGTCCCTGTCCCAGGCCACCGGTCCTCTGGTAGATGTCTCTGATGCCAGACCAGGAACCAGTAAGTCCAGTACGGACGCTTTTTTTTTTTTTTAACTTAATAACACTTAAAATGAGCATCTGTTTTCGTTGTCAGCTATGCTCTTTTTTCAAGCAGTTTTTCCTTTTGTTGATTTGCGTTTGTCCTCCATTGATGCGCCTTTTGTTTGCCTCTGGTGTGTGGTGAATGCTTTGGTATGAAATAAATGGCACATCCTTCATGCTGCAACAGACAGCATATCCAGCTCACCCTTGTGATCTTGCAGTGTGGAGTTTTCTTGTAAACCAACCAAAGTTATGTTTACATTCTGTGTTATTCAGCAGAATGCATCATATGTATCCTTCAGCTCTGACAAACATGCTGAATGCGTGTCCTTTGAAATCCTGCATTGTTTACTAGCTTGCAGTCTGCTGCACTGGTACATTGCTCCATATCTTCACACATTACCACCACCTGTATATGAGTGGAATAGTGTGAAACCATTGTCAAGTCTGGGTATTATGTCACCTGCCTTCAAGTGTGTGTACATCTGTCCATGTGTGCATTGTCTATAACATTAATAGAGGTCAAAACTCCACTGGGAGCCTTCAAGCAGTCGGTGTTCTGCTCACTGTTTTGTTCCACACCACTCATCTGAAAAGTGCTGCTGAGATTTGCTGCTACTGCTGCTGTTGCAAGTTATGTAGTATTAAGCCCCACCTCCACCCAACATCCAGCTGTAGGCTCTGAGTATATGTTCTCCTGCAGGGGAAGATTACCTTCACTCCCCACAACCTGCTGTGCTGAGTTTGGTGTTTCCTTGTGGGGAGTGATGAGGTCTGAGCTCAGACGCCAAAATTCTACATTTACATGAGTAAACTGTACAGCACAGTACAGTTGCACACTAGTCTTTCTTCAGTGACTGTAAATGTATAGTTTCTAGTAGAGAAGTAGAACACATAGTGATGATGACTAGTGTTCTGACTCACATGATGTGATAACACCATGTGTGATGTCTGAAAGGTGTGAGCTGAGCTGGTAGTGTTTGTCAAAGGCTCCATGTGTGTGCAGAAAAGAAAGATGCAGGTCTTGGAAATGTTGCTGGCAGCTGATATTAGATGCAGGGACTGTTACCATTGCTATCATGACCATTTCATTCACTTCAGTCATGTCCTTCCTACAGCCTGTGTAAACTCCCTTTGTTTTCCTCCTTGTTCTCAGACCCTACAGCTCGCCGCACAGCCAAAGCCGGCCCAGCTGCTCGCAACCGCTATGCCAGCCAGTGGACCCTAAACCGCCCACACCCCCCTGTCTCCTCCCACACTCTCAGCACTGACTGGAGGCTGCCCACACCCAGAGTTGCAGGCTCTGTTGACAAGGAAAGTGACAGCTACAGCGTCAGCCCATCTCAGGACACAGGTGAGCAACACATCTGGATACAGCTGTTTTAAAACATCACTATAACAGTATAACACAACTCCTCATTTCTAACAGTCAGTAATATTTGTCTGTCGATTTTAACAACATTACATCCCAATAATTTTGTCACTAACTCTTCTAATTCCTCTACTAACCGCGGCCCGTGTCCAGACCGAGCACGGAGCAGTATGGTGTCAACAGAAAGCGCGTCCTCCACCTACGAGGAGCTCGCCAGAGCCTATGAGCACGCCAAAATGGAGGAGCAGCTGCGCCACGCCAAATTCACCATCACCGAATGCTTCATCTCTGACACTTCCTCAGAGCAGATGACTGCAGGCACCAACGACTACACCGACAGCCTGACCTCCAGCACACCGTCCGAATCAGGCATCTGCCGCTTCACTGCTTCCCCACCCAAGCCTCAGGACGTCAGCCGGGTCATGAATATGGCCGTGCCCAAGGCCCACAGACCGGGTGAGGACATGTTGTCAGCTGTCACAGACCTGAACCCTGACCACATGCTAACCTTTTACTGTAACTGGCCTCATTTTGGTGCTAGTAACACGACTACCTACAATTCAACTTCCTGTCTCATTTTGATATCCAACCATTAACTAACATGAATCCAGATTAAGTGTTCAAATATCAAACAATATTTCACACCGCTGACTATAATCATGAGAACTCAGTACACATCGTGCAAATCTAAAGTAGGAATCCATGACTGCTGTGTTGAAATGGAATGAGAGTAAATTTGATTTCTTTTACCAACATGCGCAATTGAGGTTTTATCATTACATGGGCCTGACTTCATAGAGATGCCAACAGCCCTGAATGAGACACAACATCTAAAAGTACCCACTGCCAGTGAAGCAGATCCTAAATCTGCTGTCGAGGATGTTTCAAATTGAATACAATTTTGCTATCTTTCTCATCCTTCAAGGAGTTTTCTTCACAGTTTCAAGAAAGCATCATGAAACTAAGACCATTTGGACTTTCAGAAAAGTTATGAAACGATAACAGCAGTAAGATGAAGAGATCTTGTTCAGTCATAGTGATTGCTGAAGGGAGTTCAGTTTAAAGAAGTGACAAATAAGCTAAATCTGCAGTTAACGTGGGAATTTTGGTATGTGTAAATATAAGACGTGTGCATGGGACTAACATACTGGACATAAAAACACTGCTGTGCAGTGATATTATGTATTGATTTGAAGACTGATTCGTCTAAGAGTTCTATAATAGTAATATTCTAAGTCTAAATGAGTCAGCAGATATGGGATGAAGGTTGAGGATAAGACTGTTAAATTAGATGAGGTCAGTGTCAGAGCAAGGACACAGGAAGACAGCTTGCATGTCTGTGTGGTAGTACTGAATAAACTGTTGATTTATTGACAAAGCTCCATTTGCATCACACGTGAAGGTGAGTAAAAACACAGACTCTTTTGAGGATAAAGTCTAAAACAAATGTTGGTGGAAAGCAGCTCGCAGTTCAGAAATAAGATAATTATGAGAGTTCGCGTGATGCTGGGCAGGAATGTCTGCATGTGTTTTCTCTTATAACTGGCTGATGTGTGTGTTGACCTGCAGGGGGCGAGTTGGTTCACCTTCCTCCGTACCTGCGCATGGACTTCCTGTTAAACCGAGGCATGTCCTGCTCGGGGTCATCGAGGGGGACAGCTAGTGGGGAGAGAGCGGCCATGGGTCAGGCCTGTCTGGAGCCCCAGAAGAGTCGCTCACTGAAGCGGCCGTCCCGCATGGCGCCCCCAACGCCCACAGAGGCCCCTCAGGCCAGCAGGGACCCAGTGGCCCAGTGGCAGCCTGGCTCTGCAGCCACGCTCCCACACAGAGAGGGCTCAGAGCTGGCCCAGGCCGCCAAGCTCAGCACCTCCCAGGAATCCCTGCTTGACTCGCGAGGACATCTCAAACAGAGCAGCAACCCCTACGCAAAGTCCTACACACTGGTATAACAGCAGGGGCACCTAGGGCAGGACTAGAACTCACTCTAACACTGGACTTAACACTCAAGTGCAGTAAACTGACTTTCACCACGCAGTTCTGTATATACGTCCCCCCCTCCAAGGGCGGGGTCACTTTTACTAATCTCCTTTTATTTATTTTAGAGCTTTCTTTTTTCTCTTTTTTTTTTTTTTGTTTCACTTGGGAAAAAATTCACTCATCGGAAACGACTCCAGGCGGAGCTTTGCCAAACTAATTGAGTAACGAGGGAGCATTATTTATTCTTGATTATTGTTAAATCTTTATAATTAATCAGTGATTATTAATTGTTAGTTGTCAGCTATTAATGATCATTAATTATTGATTACCAAAAATCTATTATCACCATTACTACAATGTTTTCATAAGAACCCGGACAGCTTTTTTTTCTGGAGTGGAAGATGACGATTTGGAGTCATTTTTTTCCTATGGAATATTCTTCTGAAACACTGAATGAAACTTGGGAGAAATCTTGGAATGAAAGCAATTGACACAAGTCCAAACTTTTCAGCTGCTCTCAAATTGTTACTTTTTTTGAAGAAAAAAAATCTATTTCCTATGGATGCATGGGGACTGACCAATTAAAAGACAATGAGGATTACGATCGTGGCTGGACAGCCCAGTCAAGCATTTTGTCACACTATGAAATGATCCAATGTGAAGATTTATTATTCTTATTACTATAAATATATATATAAAAAGAGAAATCGCTTTTATTTGTGGATATTACAGGGAAGAATTGATTTGGTTAATAAAGTCCTTAGTCATGTTTGCACATATCTCGTTTTAATTAGGAAATGGAGTCTCTGTTGATCTTTCTCTGTGTCCCATTCTCTGATGGTGCAATATGAAAAAAGATATGAAAAGTATATGAAAAACTATTGCTCTATACTGTACTGTAATGATGAAAAATAACTATGTTGTGAGTATACTTACAGGGCCGGACACTCTCCAGCTATGTATTCAGGTGTAGTTTACCACTGCTTGTTTGCCAGGGTGGTAAATGATGTTAGCTAGAATAGGGAGGGCTTAGAGAACTAATGGTTTGCACTTCACAACACCCCAACTCAAGTGTGTCCAGATAGATCCCCCTTCTCTCAGTGCACTAGGTAGAGTCTTCAGGGCTCTCACTCTCCTCAGTAGATTTACTGTTGCTGCATTGCAGTGATGCTCCTCTACAGGGAAAAAAAAACGTGAGACAATCCAGCAGAATCCCCCCTTCAAACCAAACCTATAATGTCTATGGGAAATATAAAAAAAACAACAAAAAAATGTGGATATACGTAAGAAGCGTTTTTTTGTTCCTGTCTACCCTGGCCCATTTCTGTTCTTTCTGTTTCTTTGAGTTAGCCTGAAGGGAGAAGAGTTTGATCCAAAATGCTGTGAGGTCATTATGTCAGTTTCTATGATTAGTTTCTTTGATTGAACTGTCTTCATTATGATTATACATTTTAACAAAAAAATGTCACTTTTTATTTTTAACATGAGTGTTCACCATGGTGGCACTGGAATAAAGAGAAACTAACACAAAGTTCAAATTTGATTAATAAAATGGCTGTTCCCCAAAGTGTCCTCCACGGGTTTGACATGCGTGACTGATGATGATGTGGAGATGAAGCAGGCGCACAGAGAGTGGGCAGAGGCTCCAGTTTGAAGAGACCTCAAATGCTTAACTATCTTCATCATGACAGATGTCCTAAAGTTCGTCAGCAATGTCTCAGCAGAGACTTTTGTAATGTTGGTGAGTCAGATCATCTTCTGTGATTCTATAGCGTCCCTGCCTGCAGGTGGCAGTGTTGTAAAGAGTGAAGTTGCTTGCTGATCCGCTTCCATCTACTTTTACCCCAAATCACTGAAACATTTTAGAAACACTAAATAAAGTGTGCATTTCTGGGCCATTTTTTTTATTGGTGGGTTTTTTCCACCCACCAACAATTTCTTGTAGAAGCAGAGCAGGCATATCTAGCATGCCTTCTTCCAAAGTACATTGAGAGGGGAAAACATCTGGAACAGACACAACTCCAGCAATACTTATAGTATAAAGAACATCTTCATTGTCAGACCAACACGTTTCAGCTTGTGGCCTTCATCTGGGTCACTAATCATTTCTTCCTAGTGCATGTTGGGATAATCTCTCAACCCAGAAGAAGCAGGTGAGGAAAATGAATGAATAACTGAGCAAGTTTAGACAGATTTCACCTTAAGCAGCAGTAGGTAACTTGTATAAAAGTAATTTTTTTGTCATATTTGCTAAAACTGTCCCTATGCCCAGACAGCAGTACATGAAACATGTAATCTGTGAAAAAAAAAAAACGGCTCCATTGGTCCCACCTACTGCTCCTACTGTGATTTGCAAGAATCCACCGCGCCCGACACAAAACAACCAATCAGAGCCAGAGGAGTGTCTGACGGAATGTCTGACATCTGTCAATCCCTACTCACACACTGCAAATCGCCCCCTCCCTCTGCTCATGCTGCGGCTGCCGCTCAGTCAAACAGCTCTGTGAGCAACGTCAGGATGCTAGTGAAAGCTATGGTGGAGCAACAGCCACCCGCAAAGGAGAACTATTACTACTACTACCGCCGCTGCCAACAACAGCACATACGGCTAAGACAACAAATAACCAGAAAGCTAATATGGTGATCGTTACAGTAACACTCTGCAGCGCGTACGTTATGTTAGCAACTGTGATGTTGCAGCTGGGCAGAGTTAGCTTGTCTCTGATGCTAAGGCTAACATTACTGGTTGTCGCGGCAGCCACGCAGACGGAGCAGGGAGGAGGGGCTTGGAGGCAGGGCATGAGTGCAGCGGAGAGGGAGTGATGTGGAACTTGTGTTGGTTCAAATTTTCAGGCTAAGTCTGCTCTCTTCTCATTATTAACAGATCAGTAAACGTCCAGTTTAACTTTTGTGTCAGAAATAAAACACAGAAGCTGCAGAAGAACCTGAGAAATCAGTTTCCCCACCAACAAAGCCAGAATGCAACGAAATTAGAGACATGTTGGATTATAAGGGTATAAACTGATGCTGTGTGCCAAATCCATACTATAAACTAAGTCTAAGCAGTTTGGAGTATGTAATGCTGAAGTTCAAAAAATATAGTGTAGATTAGATTAGTCAGAATGCAGACTACAAGGAAAACAGTTGGTGGGAACTGCTCCCATAATGCAGAGCATATGGGAAATGGAAGAGCTCCTCACAGCTGGAATCAAAGAAAGCTATTGTGGATGATGATGAATCAGCTTTATAACTTACATTTTGGGAAAAACATTTCGCTGTTTTGTCCAGTTGAAGTGGCAGAGGCACTGTAAAATGTCAGTTTTACTGCTTTTGCATGGTGCACATTGCATCATTTTCTGTTAGCATGAAAATGAGTCCAGCTTGCTGATTTCTTGCATAATAACTAATAATAACTGCAAAAACAGGACACTGTACAGACCGATACATAATGTATACAATGTCTAAATGTAATGTCGAGGAGACAGGGTGGAATTTCTGTGGTATGTATTATGGAACTGAGAAAAGTTCCACATCCACCTGCTAGTCAGTAAACTGACATTATATCTCCACAAACCCACAAGCCCACAAGCCCCTCAAGTGACGGCACTTCACTGCCATTTATGGTGTAGCTGTCAAAAGGCACCCTGTGTAATGTGGGCAATCATGAGGCAAGATTAAGTTACAATCATGAATTACAAAATGTGCTAAACATTACAGGTTGATTAAATCCATCAGTTTAAGAGAGTCTGAGAGTAAATCTCTCCTTTAATAAAGTCAGTGTAAATTTAAAATGTCACCACTTCTAGACCCAGAGCTTATAAATATTAATTCTCAATCTAATCATAGGTGCAAAGAGTGTAGTCATAGAATTTTGAGAGTTATAAAGAATTTTCCTCAACTGGTTTAGTAATTGAAGACTTTCCAGCCTGCCACTCTGAAGCTTGTGCCTGAACCTCACATGTCTTACCTGCTAAATTTCTTTCATGCTCTTATATCACAAGACAGGGGGTTAGCAGGAGGGCATATTACTCAGCATGACAACTGTATCTGCCATCCACCTCTGAAGTCCACAACAAATTAAGCGTGGTCACAGAGATTTACTTGCCGTCACACTTGGTGGTTAATAACTGCTGTCATAAATAAGGCGAACTGAATTCTTCCCTCTGATCAGCCGGAGAAATACGAAGCTGTCACTCGCAGCAGCACTGGGGAAATGATTCTGAAAATGTAAAGTAATGAACATGTCCCAGTGCAGAGCAGAGTACTGCACCTTCCTCAACAGTTTGCAGCCATTTGCTGGGTTATGCACAGAAGGACAGAGGATTTCTTTGAGATGTTGTCTGACGTGTCTACAGTGAGGTACAGTATAATCTGTTCAACTCATTAACTGGTTATAACGGCACACTCATTCATACCATTCACATATTTAAGACTGATAGAAAGTGAGCAACTCAGTCAACAGATCAGATCAGATCAGATCAGATCAGTCAACAGATCAGTTAACAGTGATCAAATCAGTCAACAGAAATACCTGCACACTGCACACGTTTATTCCTCTGAAGTTCCCCCTGTGAGCATTCAGTTTGTATGGTCTTCAGAATTGTCACAGTGTAACACACCTGTGTATGGACTGTTGATGAAACAGGAAATGGTATCACTTCCTGGTGAGATCATTGGCTATTATGGCCATCTTCTTCCACTCAGATTTCACGCATGTACAATATTAACTGAATGAATCTAAGTATTTGATTACATCTTTATTTCTTTGTACTTGCTTGCTCATTTTTTAAACGTGAGACACTTTTACTCTCAGATGACCTCCTGTCCTCTGAAGCATGGATTAATATCACAGGGCCTTTGACCCAGGAGATAAAGCACTACCTGGAATTTACCACCTCTTACTGTGGACCTGCCAGACTACAAGAGTGGATTTTGTGAAATATCTAAGCTGTGCTGTTCTCTAAATGGCAACTATTGTGGTGTCATTCCTCTGCGTGGCTCCATAGCTGACAGAGCACAGATTCTTCTGGTGAATTCTGTGCGTATGTTCTGGGGCCAGTTTCACAAGGAGACTGATCTGCTGTGTTAGGCCAGTCCTCATTTTGCTTCACTGGTCAAAAAAAAAATTGTTGTTTGCCAACGCTGTTGTGAATTCCACCTCAGAGTTTTTAGAGAGTGCAGTAACCTTTTGGTAGCACGGTGGCACAAGTGGTAACACTGTCAGCTCACAGCAAGAAGGTTCCCGGTTCGAATCCCGCTGTGGGCGGCGTGTCCTCCACCATGCCTTCAGTGCCTGCTGCTCGAGGAAAAAAGGGGCCTTTCTGTGTGGAGTTTGCATGTTCTCCCCGTGTTCGTGTTCACCTGGGGTTTCCTCCTTAAATAACCCCCACTAAAAACATGCAAAGAAGATCACCACCTGACATATGGTGACGACAAGGATGGGTCCCCGGGCGCTGCTGTTGGCTGGCAGCTGGCAGCCCACTGCTCCTGGTCTGCCGCGGAGGATCGACAGACCGAGGGTGGGTCAAAAAGCAATTCAAGTCTGTCTTTGCAGAACCGGTCCCAGGTCCTTGTGGGATGCTCTGAAACCTGAGCCTTAACAGTCAGTGGCTGGAAAGTATCATAATCACAAGCTACAAATTACTAAAAATCAGTTAATGTGCAATACATTTGCAGTTTGCTGTAAAAGGGCATGAAAAGCCATCAGTATAGTGCATCAGGATCAGGAACAGCATGTGGTGATCTAGTGCAGCAGCGAGTTCATTGTAAGAATAATTAAATAATCCGATCACTTTTCATTTTTCTGAAGCTTGAATGCTTCAGAAAAAGCTTATAAGCTTGTAATAAAGCTTGTAATAAATCAATTTTAATATGCCCATGCTGCTATATATACTAGAGTGGACAACAGGACTCATTGCAGCACATTAATTCGAAATGACAAAAAGGAAATCAGTTTGCACTCCTTTCAATGTCTTTATTTATTTCTCTGTATACGTGTATATGCACGTGTGTGTATGTGTGTGTGCATGTTTTTCATCTGTGCAAGTCTGCATGCATAATTGCGTGTGCTTGTACAGTATACATGTGTGAGCCAACGGAACAATGACATTATTTAAATCACGACTGAACGAGAGCAAGGAAAGAAACACAACTGGAATCAAATCACAAGCACAGCATCTAAAGCCTCTATAAAGACACACAAGTCAGAGAGGTTCATGCCATCAGGTGAAAAAACATGATGGAGGGGAGACCTCCAACATCGAAGAACAAATTAAACATTGATTTGATTTTCAAAGCAACACTCATACAGTGTGAAAGCACTGGTAACTGTATGGGATCAGTTTATCCAGCCAGAGGGAAATGTCATTAAAAGATCTCCAGGAGAGCAGAAGACTCTTTTGATTATGACGCCTTGCTAAGATTGTCGATGAAATCATCACCCAGGTGAAAGTGTCAATCACAGTAATGGATGTGGCTTTATATTCCCCCTGAATTAAAGATAATCACTGTTGGACAAGACTTAGTTAAGTTTGTTGTTAACATGGGTATATTACACTGAATATAACAAAAGACAAACTATTCAAACTTTAAGCTCTACTGCAGCTACACTGTGAAGTGCCATTGAAGTAAAAAACAGCAAAATCATAGGAAAGATTTAAATACACACACAATCATCACACAATCTGATAAATGTCTAATTTTTGTATAACATCATTAATAAGTTAATAATACACACTTTCACAAAGATACTATTTATCCCCCGACCACCCAACAGCCGACCTCCACCTCTAGGAATACCACCCCACCCTTCCATTTCAGTTCATGACGGTGCAGTTTGATTGACATGCAAGAGCGTTCCCACATCAAGTGACAGCGTAGCTGACAGCGCCCTCTCTAAGACTTCACACCCTGCTTCTTTTTCTGGAATTTCCTGAACTGCGACTGGATGGCCACAGCGGCCTTCTCAGTCTCCGGGTTTTCCATGTCGATGTCAAAGTCCTGGGGGAGGTTGTTCTTCTTTTCATCTGAGGGGAGGAGAGAGGGTGAGATGTTAGGATTGATGTATCTCAGTAGCTGGATGAATCTCCTGAACTCAAACCCTTTATGATGACAGCATTCTTGCAGGCACTTGTGGCTTCCTGTGAGTGATGGTCTAATATTTCCATCCCAGTGCTGTACTTGTTTAGTACTAACTAGCACATGTTAGCACGCTAACATGACCTGCTGCCTTGTCACTGTGAGCATGTTAGCATGATGACATTAGCATTTAGCTCAAAACACTGGGCTCACTGTGCACACTGTGCTCGAGTGCAGCCTCACAGAGCTGCTAGTGTTGCTGCACACTCTTGTTGTAGTCGGAGTACTGACTCCATTAAGGGCTGCCAAAAAGGGCTTGACAAATGCATATCTTTACCTCCACCAAAGAGCAGCACAAAGCTTCTTCCCTGAGCTTTTCTGTGGGGACCATGCACAGGCTGAGACAGTCCCAAACAGGGCAACTGATAACTAACATTTATTCCTTAAGTTTTATCCTCCTCAGGGTGAAAATGTCTTTATCATTGAGTTGAGACACTTATTTTATCCTTACGATGTCCTAAAATGTGCAAAGAAAACGAAATTTCACTGCAGGTTTTTTTTTTTTTTCTCTGTTGCAGTGTCAGAGTGTCCTCATTCATGTCAGATGTAAATGTCATTACTGATGCCTGACATTCAATAAAAGGACAGTAGAGAAGAAGGCTAATGAGGCAGCTGCTCTCCACAGTCTGGTGGAGAAGAAGGTCTTTTATGACAGAAGACAAACTCTTCATCCATTTAGAAATAAGGTGCCATGTTTTCAATACAAACTGACTTATAGTCAGACTAGTTTTATATATATATTTATATGCAGAGAGAGAATATTCATACTACATACTATTCCCTTCAATCTACATGTGAAGATAATCAGACATGCGTAATTGAGAGGAAAAGATGATGTCAAAGGTCAGTATCACAAATACATGAGCATATACAGCAAAGCCACATTCTCTGCGCTGAAGAGTACAAGCAGTGAGTGAACAGTGAAGACTGACGTCAATGTTGACTGCTCACAAACACATAAAGCCGATGTGTAATAAAAACAAGTCAAAAGGTTCAGTTTTATGGGATGTGGCACAGTCAGTTGTTTATTCAAGCAACATAGCTGTCATGCAGGACGGTTTTCCATACATGACTGTGCTGACCTACTGTGCAAGGTGTGTGTGCTCGCATAAAATGAGATTTTTCTAAATGGCCTACTTACGTTTAGCTGGAACCTTTTGTTGACCTTGAAGCCCTTGGATGACACACGTGACAATGAAAACAAATTCATATTTCATGACTGCAGAAGCCACACAAACCTCTCTGTGTCTGTCTGTCTGTCTGTCTGTCTGTCTGCCTGCCTGCCTCTCTCTCTTTCTCAAACACACACGCACACACACACAGCTTCCTTCTCTAAAATCACACCTGCTCCACAGGGTCGATGCCCTTTATACCACAGAGGACGCGAGACTCTGTAAGGCAGACACATCACAGTTTCAGTAATGTGTTGTGCTGCTGCATGAATGAATCAAATTGCCACAATGGATGATGGGATTATTTCCATAAAGGGTTTCTGAAAGGTCATGTTCAAATTGCTTCCTTTGAGATTTAAATCTCCCTAAGAATACATGGACAATGATTGATGAAGGCCCAGTCTAAAGAACACTGAGCAACCAAATCTCAGAGAGGTGAGCCGTGAAGCCAAGCAAGTCAGTTATTTCCTCCCTCCACACAGGGAGTGTGTGTGAGGTACTGTCTATAGGAAAAGGGTGAGTTATTGATTTTCATGCCCTTTCAGTCAATTGCAACAGGTCATGAGGCCTTGACTCAGTATCAGAAGTTATTGTTAGCTTGTGAGCTAGTTGGCAGGTGGACAACAGACTCCCATCCACTCGGTATTAAAACAAAGTATCTTAACACTGAAATTGTGAAATGCTGTGTTCGCTGTGTTAGGAAGTAACAACTTTGCCTTTAAAATTAAAGTGTAGATAGATGTAGATAGTTTTACATTGCTGAGTACCTTCCACTAAAAATTACAAGCTACAGTAATAGAATTATTTCAGGGTTATTGCCATGAAATTACTTCTGGTATCATATATTGTGCATCACTTTGCAAAATGGCAATGTACAGTTTTTAAATAAAGAGTAATTATTATCATGTACACCCTATGGGTAAGTGTAACGTGTTGTTTAATCCTTCCACCTACCAGCAGGCACAAAATGTTTCATTGGTACGGCATGTGTACAAAATATTTACAGAGAATAGAATTTGTGAGCTTTAATTGAAGACACTACTGTACAATTTTGAAGCACGATAATTGTGAAAGAACCAGGCCAGTTTTACCAGGGCTGCTATCGATATATATTAAGATGACTCATCAAGAAAACACATGCTGTTTAATTTGATCTATGAAAAACCTACTACACAATGGAATGGAGAAACTGGAAAGGCTCAATGCCAGAGTACAGTATGTGACCTAATAAAATGACAGTGGGGGCACAGTGAGCTGGAAGGATGCTGATGTTTCTGTTTCTGGAGTAAGTGAAGGATAGTCTCTAAACATGGTTAAAAGATGTCCTTCTTTACATCTTTACTGTACAAGGGAGCAATATTTTTATCACCTAGTTCTTTATTTTTCATCCTTTTCCCCTCTCTTATAACTCATTGCATTTGTTCGAATGAGTTAGACTTCAGTAACTCTCCTAAACCAAAAACAATGGAAAGAAGAAAGAAGTGTGAAAATGGGAAAATCTCAAATGGATGCAAATCACGCTTCTATCACATTTAATGAAGCTGCCTAAAATCCCTCCCGCTCACAACCGGGATGTTTCTCTGCAGACTGAGCCTGAGCTGCGATACTTCATCATCCCACAAGTTGGGACAGGAATCCATTTCAACACGGAGTCTTAACAGTGTTATCAGCAGCCCCAGAGACAAGGGATAGGTGACACATTGGTCTGCTGGTACACACGGCTGCTTTTACTGCTAAATGGGACTAAGGAGCCATTTCACAGTGAAGGGGCCCCTATTAACCTGCTGCATCCATTGTGTGAGGAGAAGGTTGACTTAAAGGAGTGGAGGAGATTACATTCAGTGATTCATCAGTGTACTGTATCATATGCTGCCACGAAACCTAATTTTGTAAATGTGCAGTCTGCAAAAAGCACTTACAAGACATGTGGTATCTGCTTGCATGGTTGAAACTATAAAACCCAGTAACACGACACAACCTGCCAAAAGCATATTCATGTTGACATATGAGCTTTTTTTTTTTTTTTTTTTTCCAAGCTGTTAATTCTACAGACCAGACAGGAAATGTCAGACTGATTTACATTCATCTCACCTGAGCTGAGGTCATTCACTGGTCTGAGGTTCATTAGAAATGGGCCTTTTTGTTCTTGCATACTGTAATTTTGCCAGGATGACAGGTCTGCACTTAGCACACTTATGAATTTCAAAGGATCCTGCCAAGTACTGCAAGCCCAATTTTACCATTTATAACTCAAGGGATTTGAATTGCATTATTATGCCAACAATACCATGGCCCAGTTTGCAAAGTAGGTCTTCCTGTGCATCCCTACCATGGTAGAGGAAGCCTTTCTATCGCCATAGCCACTGTGGTATCTTGTTGCTTTTGCAAAAGCTTCACAGAGACATTCAAATCAGATATTCTGTGAAATTCTCTCTGATCTTACTGTGAAATACAGCAAATGTTGGGATGTTAACACATTTTAGAAAGTATAAGTGTGAGAGGTGCACGATTTCAACAAACTGAGCAAACACACAGAACCCCCTGAGAGGCATCATCTCGTTTTCAAGAGGGTCCTGACAAGTCAGGCATGCTACCAACTATTAGCTGGTGCACACAGAAACAAAGAAGAAGAAGAAAAAAAAAACACTAGTAAGAAACATTTCAAGAGAAAAGATGGACCTACTTATAGTTTGATATCAGCCTCATCTAACAAGAGCAATAGCTGGAAGAAAAGTCTTTTTCTAACATTTAATGAAAACCACACTTGGACCTATATGGTACAAAGAGTTCCCAGACCTTGGTTTACTCTTTTTATAGCAGCATCTATATAGAATTACAAAGAAAGCTCAGAGTCAAAAATAATACAAAAGCACTGTATGGGATCAACTTCATATGATGAAGACTCATCACTTCATGTAACTGAAGGTGAATTTAAGGATCTGCTAATTGCTGTTTAGCGCCAAGACAAAAAAGATTTATTTTAATGAAGAGGCCGCTTGTTGGCATGAAAGCAGGTCTGCATATCAAACCAAGTGAATACCGAATTAATTCATATGAGATTGTGATATGCACATAACTGTGTCATCTGCAAACAGGTGAGTATTATAGTCATGGCTGACCAGAAGATCATTCATGAATACAGAAAATAAAAGCAATCAGAGGATTGACCTTTGGCAGGTTTCACTTTAATGTGTGTAGTTTTACGGTGTTTCTCTCAGTATTTGGTTGTAAGCCACGAGGTTGCTCTCTTGTTGTTTAAGAAGTCGTCAAAATGTTTAACACTTGTTATTATCTGAAATGGGTCTTAGTGAGCTGTGAAATCAACTTATGTGTAGATAGTTTTAATTCTAATATATATAAAACAATCATGATGATAATTGAAAATCATGCTTTTCATTGTCACTAAAGGGCAAAAAGTAAGTATACTAAGTATAGCTTTGCCTTGTGACTGTCTGTAATGCAAATGCTGTATGTACCACACAAGCTTTGGTTAAAACAACACAGTTAATTTTGCATGGTTGAACTTTGCTGACAGTACATGATGATTTGAAAATACCTTGGCCAGCAGATGGTTTGCTGTTTCCAGTTGTTGCTCCAGATGCTTGTCTCTGCAAAGAAAACAGAGCAAAACATGGTCACCATTTTTTTTTTAAAGACGAAGACAAAAACCCACATGTAAATATGGGACACTAAAAACGTTCCTCTTGTTAGAATTTACTTGCGATTCATTCCACAAAATGCTCATTTGTAAGATGAACATTTTAATTCCAAGATCTTTGTTGATAACACAATGAGATTTAACATAGTTGTTGTGACCTGACAGAGAAAGCATCATAGGAAGTCATCCTCACATTGAATCCCGTTACACTGAACATGTTACAGGACAGTCTCTGCTCCGTGTGAGGAGAGCTGGGGTGAGATAGGATCATCAATAATCCATGTTTCTGCAGCAGAGGCATGCTCTCTCCGTCTGCTGTAACAGCGGCTGACAGTTTCCCCCCAACAGACTGGTGCTGCTCTCCAACATTACAACATGCACTCAGCTCTGAAAATAAGGGCTTCCAAACGCAGACACTACAGTGTGTGTGTGAGAAGGTTTGCTGCTGTTGCATCATTCAGATCATAAATTTGTTTGCTTGCAGAAAGATAATTTTGCAACACACTGAGCTTTAGTCTGTGGATGACATTTCACAATTATTCAATCCTGTTTCCTCTAAGATCAATGTGTTATCAATACAAAAGCATAATTCATACAACTGAGCGTTGTGGGTATATTTCACATATTCATCTGCCCAGCAGAGACCATCTCTCCATCTTGCCTAACTCAGCCTGAATTTTTAATCCTGTGCTTTCAATGAATTTTAAATTGCCAAAGTAGTTTTCATGTATGTGAGCCAAGCGGGAAAAAAGCTAAATAAAACTGGCAAAAGAAATCTTACGTCTTCCTCTCATGTCCCCATGTGCTGTCAAGGGAGCCAGTGGAAGAGAAACTTGTCGGGCAGCTTGGCCATCTGTTTTTCTGTTTACACACAGAACTCAAACTGAGTCAGTGCCGCTGGGATTCCCAGCACCACACTGACTCTCATCTGCTTGATTGTGTTCTGGTATTCAGCAGGGCAGGAGTGGTGCCACGCAGTGATGGTGCCATACATCACACCTCCACCCACCAGGACACAAGTGAGCATTCAGCAGCAGCCAGAGAGGACATCCGGGAGCAGAACAACAATAATGTTTGAGTGAGTGTCTTGGTGCAGTTGGAAGATGCAGTGCAATATTGAGAAACCAAGACAAATGTACAACCAGCTGAAATCAATAAGCAGCTGCAGGGTGAACTTTCTGATGCTTTTTTCTAACATGTAACTCCATTTTCCGTTTTTGTTTTTTTTTTTCCACATCTATTCTCTGCTCTTCTCCTTTTCCATCCTTTTTGTCTCTCCTTTTTTTAGCCTTTAGCTTCAACTAGCCCTCTTCCACATGAAGGATATGGGCCATGGCTGCAGGGCCACCAACAGGTCTGAGAGCAGCTAATCCAGTTCAAAGAGTGAGGCTTCTTCCACATTAGGCCATGTTTCAGCTACAAAATCTTTGTAGACTTCACGAGGGGGTGAAAAATCTCCCTGATCACAGCAACAGGACATGTGTGTGCTATTTGTGTGGGTGGCTCTGTTGTGATAAAAGTATCCTGAGTATGATTATTTTTGTCTCTAACCGTGACAAAAAGTCATAACGAGTCTAAGTCAGAACATTTGCTCTGATCTGTATTTATACAATAAAGCTACAAAACAGTTCAAACATATTTGCATCAGATTCATGAGTATTTGTCATCTTCATCACGAGACATCAGATACTGAGGCGTAGTATAAAAAATATATTCAACTGTGTTAGCAGATGAGATATGAACCAAGTATTTGCTTGTTGATGCTGTAAAATACTTGGGTGCTTGCAAATCTAATCCGTTCTTCTAATCTTTGATTTTCAGATTACAGCGAGGTCAGAGGTCAGAAGTCACCAACTGGACAGCAGCTCTGCAGCTGGCAGAGCTGAAAAAGCCAACAGATATGATGAGGGGGACAAATTTACGAGTGAAAAGCAACAATAGTGTACATATAAACATTGAGGAAGTGAGTCCTCTGCTGCTCTTCTTTTCTTCCCTCCCCCCCCCCCGATACAGTCACAGCTTGCATAACGAGTTCTGTCCTAATGTGCACATGCACGGGGATAACTCTCCACGCAGTAGCACATCTTCCCCACACTATTCCCTTTACTGCTCAATTTTTCCTCTCCAGTGGAGGCTCCATCTAACTAATTCCATCACATTCTTTGCTTTACTGTGCAGAATAAACAAGGCAGAAATGGCGAGAAGAAAGGAGCATTTGCATAAAAATTCATATGAGGACTTCCAAAAGCAATGAGTGAATTTCAAATGAGGTGTTTGTCATAGCCCATCTCGGTCGTTACTCGAGCTCGGCACTGTTTGATTCCCATCACTTGCTCACAGTTGAGGAGGGACTGTCGCTCTGTTTTCCAGCAGCATTTTAAACAAAGGACTAGGAATATTGAACGGTAAAGGAGAAAACAGTAGTTGAGCAGGTGAAGCAGTGCTGATGTTGTTTGCTTTTTTTTTTTAGCGTGACTTAAAATCAAATAGATTGTAGGATATCACATCTGAATCATGTGTCCTCATATCAAGAACTGCACTGCCTCTGAACTTGAGCCTGAACAAGAAACTGTCAAAAGCAAAGGCTTCACCATGTTTCCTCCCTGACTGGACGGTTGTTTCAGTCTTTTTAAGCTAAGGGAAACATTACAGCCTTTGTCCTTCCCTTTATGTGTTTCTTAAAAACACATACAACACTGTGCTGTGGTCATTGCATACATTAAAAATCATCAAGGATGAAAACACAATAAAGCCTGAAGACATATTTCCACTGTGGTCCAGTATTATAATACAGCACAAGATAAAGAGAAAACACAAACAGGATAAGCAAAGACAGTCAACACATGAATAGAAATAGCAGGCAGTGGGCCAGCTATGTTAAAAGCATGCTCATGTTTCCTTGGCCATGAAAAGTCAAATCTTTTAACTTTTGTAACCATTACTTCAGGTCTGCTAAAAAACACGCTCTGCTAAACACTCAATTTCAGATTTGTGGGTAAATTATTCCAGTGTGCTGCTGCAGAGAAATGTGCTTTTGCCCATTAGGCTCCTAAATTAAAAAGGTATGAAGTTTGTCAAGATGCCTCTTGTAAAGTAGCTATGACAAGCTATGTCTCTTAGTAGTGAGAAATAATTAATTACATTCTTTGGTAGTGAGCAGCATCTTAATAGAAATGGTTCTTTATTCCACCGCCAGTTAAAACATGCAAGATTGAGACATGCATATGGATGGTCTTTTAATATTAATCTTATCAATATATAATAAGATCATATATTTTACATTTATAGATATATAGTTTTGTAGCAGTTTTATGATAACCCAGTTTACCAGGAGATGGTAGCTTATTCAAAATGACTTTGCACAAGAGCTCCAACTACTGTGATAGGAGCTGAGGTGTCTAAAATGGAAGCTTTTCTGGCAGGAAACTACTTCTATGAGTTATCTTGGTGAGGCCTTTTAAAGCCATACTTTCACTTGACAAAAACCTGTCTGAAATGCAGTCTTGATAATGTACACTGTAGTATTTAAATGGAACTCTTCAACTTTAACCTACCTTGCTAATTTTATTTTAGAACCAAAAAGGAAGACTTCAGGCTTTCCCAGATGCACGGACAGTCTGTTATCTGGTGGCCATGTGCTTACATTTACAAGTTCCTTACTGAGAGTGTTCTCAACAACGGTTTTAACTTTATGTATAACAATAAAACACCAATATGCAATCTAGCCAATGTTTAAAAAAAAAAAAAAAAAGATTTCACGACAAAGCTGCTTTTAATTTATTAATATATCATTAAAAGAAAAAAAAGGGGCCTGGTATACTCCCCTGTGGCATCCCACATCCTATAATGCTTGACTGTTAAAATTTCCCCTTAACGTCAATCTTTTGAGTATGGTTTGATAGATATGAGTGGAAGCAATTTAGCTTCAGCCCACAGAAACCCATTGTTCTTAATTTCATGAATAAAATGCTGTGATCTACTGCATCAAATGCTTTCTGCAAATCCAGCATGAGCATACCACAAAACGTCACTTCATCCACTTCTCTTCTAATCAGGTCTGTCAGATACAGCAAGCATGTTTCAGTAGAATGAGATGATGATTGCAGCTCATATGAAATGTTTGAAATATATTCATTTATCTGTTCTTGTATAATTCTTTCAATTAGCTTTGAAAGAGCACTTGGATGGATACAGGTCTGTAATTGCTAGGGTCATATTTCCTTCTTTTTTAATGTAATGGAATTATTCTTGCCATTTTTAGCTCATCTGGAAGTCTACCTGACTGAATAGAACATTTTAATTACATGAGCAATAGGAGGAGTGATCACTTCTACAGCATCTCTAAGATATCCTGCCAGGAACTGTTCTGATCCAGTGCCTTTAATACGATTCAATCCACTGAGCATTTCAAACACAACAACATCAGTAGACTTGGAAAAAATAAAAGAGTTCAATCGATTTTTAATTTTCACAACATATACCTGTATAATTAACCTGATGAAGGTCCTTGTACTGAACATTGTTGTTAATATATTTTTTGGATTGAAAGTTTAAAGGATGTTGTGCGGGGGTCTTTTGTTTTGTTGTTTGTTTATCTACCAGCATGCAGTTTTGCTTCTCTGATGTTCCAAACAAATATACCTGAAAGCTGTGGAATGGATTGTCAACCATTTTTTTTTTTAGCAATTGTATAAAAATGTGAATCTCAGTGTTCAGCCACTTTCTTTTTGTCCAGTGTGCTATTTCTCTCTATATCCAAATGGATATTGCTGCTTTAGATTTTAGACTTTTACTGTGCCCCAGTTCCTTAAAGCTGCAGTAGGTAACTTGTATAAAAGTAATTTTTTGTCATATTTGCTAAAACTGTCCCTATGCCCAGACAGCAGTACATGAAACATGTAGTCTGTGAAAAAAAACCCAGCTCCATTGGTCCCACCTACTGCTCCTACTGCAAGAATCCACCATGCCCGACACAAAACAACCAATCAGAGCCAGAGGAGCGTCTGAGGGAGTGTCTGACATCTGTCAATCACTACTCAACCGCCCCTCTCCGTTCATGCTGCCAGCTGCCGCTCAGTCAAACAGCTCTGTGAGCAGCATCAGGAGGCTAGTGAAAGCTATGGCGGAGCAACAGCCACCCACAAAGGAGAAAATGCCAACAACAGCATATATGGCTAAGACAACAAATTACCAGAAAGCTAATATGGTGATTGTTACAGTAACACTCAGCAGCGCATACAGTTTGTGTTTGGATGTCACTCAACAAAAACTTTCTTTTCATTTCCACAGCATGTGATTGAGGTCTAATTTATTAATTTCAACCTCGTCTTCCTCCTCCACCATGTGGGTGGGAGGTGTGGGTGGAGACCAGTCTTCCTCGAATGACCACAGCTCCTTATCTCTCTTCTGCTCTGTACTGCTCTATATTTACTAAGCCACTCACACTTTTAAAAAATGCAATCAAATATGAAGGATTTCATCATATTCCACTTGCAATCATAATCATCCAGATATTCTCTTTCACTCGGAAGTCATATCACAGACGTTTCACCAACACTTTAAAGGAATGGGCGACACATATTGGAAAATGCAATTCCCTGAAAGAACAGGTCAAAGGACTGAAAGAATAATTCAGACAGCACATCTGACTCCTCTCTGTCTGTGGCCGTCCACTTTTCATTAACCCTCACACCTGTCAGCTGTGACCTTGACTTCAACCCATCTCTGTCTCATTTAAAGGATCACACATAACACAGAAGGTGACAAGGGACACCAAGCTGATAGACCTGCTATCATGATGATTAACGCTGGCAAAGGAGCAGGTACCAAAAGAGCTTTTGTGGTATATAATTAGAAAGACTGAAGAAAAAAAGAAGAGGGAGGGGAAGAAAGTTTATAGCACTTTTAGAAATACCGCAATTAGAAATTCTTTGTAAAAACGCTTTAGAAAATATTTTAAAAAGCAGAAAAAATTGACAGCAGTTAGAGGTAAAAAGTCTGAAGAATGGTCAAAGTAAGGTGAAACTGAGTGATAACATAGAAGCATGTCCCTAAAAAAAGAGTTTTGAAGGGTGCTTTGAAAGATGAGATTTTGCCAGACTAAGCCTCTCAGGCAGGTCACTGATGGCAGGGGACTCTATTTAATCCACATTTGGGAGCAGCCAATTGAGACCTAAATATTTTTAATCTAGGCTTTGGAACAGTACAAGCCTGCTGGGTTCACACAGGGTTAAAAGATGTGTGATGTAATCACATTCTGAACTATCCATGTGCTGAAGCTGCACTACGGAACATTTTTGGTAAAAATACCATCACTGTATCAGCCTAAATCACCACCAGAGAACAGATGCCATTACTGTCGCCCTGGAGTTTCAGGGTGTGGTGACTAGCAATGAAGCTGCAGGTGTAATGAATTACAATACTATACCGTCTCGTATGGGAGTTATACTCCCTGACAATATCAGCAATATCACAACAAGCTATGCCCACTGGGAAGCCATCTTACACTCAGTATTCAGCTGTGGTCAGCTAGATTTTAACCAATAAATAGCCTAAATTGGGTATATTTTTGGTTCGCATCTCGTCTCTTCCTTAGCCAGTGCAGCAGATGAGGCTGCATCCAGGGACACCATCAGTCATCTGCCACTAAGAATAATACATCCTGTTTACTGACTCTGACATATCCTTTCTGGGTATTGATGTCTTTAGACCTCTTGTTGCCATTTGGGGTCAGCAAAATGTAAACTTGCGTCATGCAGACTTACAAATGTTCATTCATCCAATCATCATGTCCCTTCTATACAAGCTTTTGCTGTGCAGTGTTGCAGTAAAATCCTAATTCCGTGAAGAGGTTAGCCATACAAAGACACTACATTCAGAGTGATTGCATATCTGTATGATATTGTATTTTTGTTCCAGGTAGAGTCTGCTGATAAGAGAGGCAATCAAAAGCAAAAAATACTTGTCTAATTCTGATGTTCTTGTCTTGTGGTAAAGCATGTAATCACCCTGTGTAGTCTGTGGTATTGTAAATTCTGACAACAGGGTTAATCCTATTATATCTTGCTTTGAATCTTTCCCTTGTGGTGAGGTGAGCTCACTGAACATATCCAGTCTATCTGGATTTACTGTAACAGTGATTATACCTTTGCACTATTTTTTCCTCTCTCTCTAAGGCCTGTCAAACAGCCCAGCTCCTCATTAAGAAACTGGACGAATGGAGATCATGAGGCTCTCGTGCCTTCAGTGTCAGTAATGTGGCCAACTAAACTGAACCAAGCAGTGTTGCTGGCTGGTGTTGTGTTTGATTTGGGCTTGAGTACAGCTTGTTCAGACATACTGTGCTGTCACAGTCCCTGAGGAGGAACTGCAATGTTTGCCTGCTCCCAGTCCCATATGCTGGAGACAGACAGAGCTTGACAAATGGATGGCAATGATGATAATTACAGCACTAATGATGATGTCCTTCTGTACAGCGCATGTGCCACATATGGCTCTGGTCTGCCATGGCTGACTAACAATGTACAAAGCTTGATAAACACTACAAATTATTCTTGTGTTCTCCCTTGAGCAAGTGGCAGAGTCCTGGAATGTTTTTGTGATCATGTCTGTCTCATGTTCAGATAGATGACATGTAACGAGTGTCACAAACTGCTAAGTGTCCAAAACATTAATATCAGCTCTTAAAGCCCATATATGTCTGACAATACTTAGAAACACAAGAGAACATGACACATGGAATTGTCGAACTTCATTGGTCAGACCAATTTAGCAGTTTACAGTTGAACAGAAAAGTGTTTCAAAGGCTTGTGCTACACTCAGACCTGAGGTTAGGGACTATATTTTGTACTAAAACATGTCCAAATCAGTGCGTTACCTTGAATATCCATGTTTTAGAATGATCTTCAGCCATGTTTTGAATTGAAATGAACTCAGGACATGTTTTTGGCATTTTTTCCTTTGCTGATTTTGAAAAGATACTTGGACTGCTACTGGTGCAGAGTGCATCCATTCAAATGAATTACATACAGCTGTCAGTCTGTGGCAGATTGTTTTTCAGTATCAGCAAAGGCTCAAATTTACACCCACAGTCAGGATGAGTTGTATTGGTGCAGTTGCTGAAGATTTATTCTTTCTGCAACTGCTTCCTTATGTGGTACTCATATGTGTTTTACACTACACTGGCATGAAGGGTTGGTGTGGACATGGAGGGAATTGGTAAAATAAATAAATTACCATCCCAGTGTGTGGGGGGGCTATTTTTGGTTCTTATGGCAGCTTGGGCTCCCCAGAGAGATTCCATGCAGCACTCAGGATCTATTAACAATTTAACGAGGAGACAGCAAAACTAGGTCACAGACAGCTCATCCCAGCACCATTACAACTCCTTAGCAGCTTCCCCACCACCAGACTGGAAACAGGGATGACAGCATGCAAGAGTGACTGAGGAGTGATTGAAGGAACAAGCAACATGATGCCATGATGGTGGACTGTACACTGTGTTTAATCTGTGTTTGAAATGACTGTAAAAACAGTTAACAACAGCAACTTGCCTTACTTTGATGATATAACATTTGGTGACATCACTGTGAGATATTTACAGCACAGGTATGACTGAGTTTAAAATAGAGCTTTTTATTTAAAAAAAAAAGAAAAAAAAAAGCCCTTGTTCAAGCATGATTAAGGCCACATTCAGACAGACTATAGCCCTGAGTGAAAAATGCATCCCTGTCATGCATACATTTGAATGGAGCCAGTCCAACAGTGCAGTGGAGGCATAGCAGTGCCTTGAAACGCTATCATCAGCATGCTAACATACAGACAATCACAATGCCAGCAGCTAGTTGCAAAATACCAACATGCAGGTACTAAGTAGGTACTGTATGATGTTTGCCATATTTATCATCTTAGTTCAGCATGTTAGCATGTAAAAATATTGACAATAAACACAGCTAAGGCTGATAGAAATGTCATTAGTTTTGCAGGAATTTGGTCAGAAACCAAAGTATTGATGATGCACAATGCACAGCAGTGTTCAGAAAGCTATTATTGTATACTCAGCGGATCTTTACTTTCTCCAGCACAGTATCAGCTTTTGAACCACAGCAAAGGCAAAACAGCTACCTGATGAACACACACTCCAGCTGATATTTGATGATGAATTCAGTCATTGTTCTCCTGCATGAATCCAATACCTCCTCCTCTTCTCTCTTCCAACTCATTAACTGTCCACTACACAGCGGGTAATTCTTTCATCTGCCATGTTAATGCCTATTAGCACAGAAAACAATGCACTACCAACACTTCAGGAAAATATCTGAAGTGTCAGCTGCTGTAATATTTTAAAATGTCTATCTACTTTAAAACTGTGTCCTCAGCAAAAGATGATGAAAATGTTCAAGTGTTCATTGGAATAACTGCAGTGTCGTCTCCTTATACATTATGTCTGCTGTTTTAGAGAGAGAAGTCAGAATATGACAGCTGGCTGACTTCCTTATTCATCTTTGTTTGATGCTGATGTGTTCACTAATTGAAGTGAGTCAGTTACACCAGACTTTCATTTGATTGATAGTATAAATCATGAAGACAGTTTTCCAGCAGTAGAACAGGGGGTAAAAAGAAGCGACAACTAGAGGGACAAATATAATGAAGCTCAAATGAAGTTAGCGCAGACATCATCATTACAGCCTGCCTCTGGCAGGAACAATTATTATGTTTAGATATTGTGATTATAGTTATGCATTGACTGAGTTTATTTCTAGCCTTTGAAATAGTGTAAAAAGTGTTAGAAAAGAGAGGTTTTAGTATGAGAATGCTTAGGCATCGGTCATGTGATCCTCAACAAAGGAGAGGAGATTCCTGTTAGTTCCCTGTTTCGTGTCACCAGTGAAAATTGTTTTTTTTAAGCATGACCACAGTCATTCCCCAGCCTTAACCAAGCAGCTATTACTGTAATAATGATAATGTAGGTCCCCTAATCTTAACGTAGTACTTATCTTAACCCAAATCACAATCTCTCCTTAATCCTGACCAAGTAGATCTGTGCCTAAACCTCAACAGACCTTAACCCTGGTGCTGTCACATCATAATGCAGATTCATTTTTCACTTGTAACAGTGCTGGAAGGCACAAATAAATGTTATTGTCCTGCTGACAGGTCTATGTGTTGTTCTGGAAGACATTACAAACAACATATTTTGTCATTTAATTTGGAAGTCTTGTTTGACAATACACAAAAACACCCTCTCAAACTGTTTCCATTAGAGCTACTTTATACAAAAAATAGTTCCAATGGAAACTGTCGACTGTGAGGTCTGTGGATTATCCAGGGTTATCCAGGATTATCCAGAGTATACAGGGACATTCTTTCTGAAAACAGATGTTGTTGTTGATTTTTTAATTATTTTTTAATCAAAATCAGTTTAAAGTTCACTTCAGGTGTGGAGGCGGAAATCTAACAGGTATAAAACTAAAATGAAGTGCATGGTCAGATATTACTAGGGGTGAGTGAGATTTGTTGTTGTTGCTGCTGATTTTGCTGCAAATTGGGCAAAATGCAGTTTTAAAACTCAACAGATCTGCTAGGACAAACTTCTCTCACTGACATAAACATGTACAACAGCATCATTACAGTATAACAAAGCTACAGTTTGCCTTGCAGCTGGAACTATTCAAGTAAAGATAATGGCATGACAGCAGGGTTTTCCTGAACATTAGCAGGCATTAGGCAGAGCTGGGCCACCCAGCAGCATGCACTGAGCTGGATAGAATATTCATTCTATACACTCTGAAGGCATAATTTAAAAAAAAAAAAAAAAAAAAAGGGGGGGGGAGGGGGAGGGTAAACAGCATTTTTACTGTTCTGCTGCATAAAATAACTATAATCTATCTGCACAGATCTATAGAGTTCAGGTTCAGGTCCAAAAACACCCAGTGGAATTTAAAGACACTCCACCCCACAGGCCGTGTTTGTAGAGTACCTGCTCACAGATGGAGGCCAGTGGTATGAGTGACTGAGCAGTGTGATAAAACATCTCAGTGACAGCAACAAAAATGGATGTTCAGACAAACAATTAATGCTGAGGAGGTATAAAATAATAAAAATGCTGTTAAAATACTGTAAAGTAAAACCTTCAGTCATGCAAATGTGCAATAAGGAACTTAATTTATAGGGGACACGTTTTTATCTAAATGAATTTACTTATTTTTCTTGTATTCCTTGAATCAGGTGGTGGTCTCAAGTGTATTATATGGCAGTATGTGAATGTTCACAGCTCTCCCTCTGTGAGATAATATGTAATTCCCCTGAGAAATGATGTGTGACATATTAAGAGCCTTGGGCTAAACCTATCTGTGAGCTTCTATGCAAAAGCTGATAATGCTACTATAGAACTGATCCTGTCTTGCAGTTTAAATGTAATCTGCTGTATTTTCTCTTGTGTTGACCGTTCAACCTCACTCACTGATGTTTGTCATTTTCTCTCTGCAAAGTCCAGCAGAAGCCAGGATTACCCTAGAGGTTACAGCAAGTGAAGGAACCAAAGCCTGCTGACAGTTTAGGTGGATTACAGATTATTTCAATCTCTGTTCATTGTTTAAAGCGGGATTAGGGTCAGTCTACAACAAATCACAGAGAATCGTAGATTAAAATGTGTTTATATTTCAGGTCAACAAGTGAGAGGAAAATCACATTAAATCAACACGTGTCAAATGATATTTAAACATTTCCTGCAGAGCTGCAGAGGATTTTTCTTTCTAATCACCACTTTGGTCCAGATTTCAATCACTTCATCAGTCTTAAGTCAGCAAAAAGGAGTTTTAAGGAAAATCCATCCCTGACCACTTTTCCCCAACTCAGCTTGTTGTCCATTTCATATTGATCAGCAACTTTTAACACTCTTATCTCATTAATTTAATAAAAAAGGGCTGTGGTCCACTTTGGATGATGAAACAACTGGCTTTGCCAAGTAGCCACCGTAGCCACCACTCTCACTGTAATTAATGTGCGGGGTAGGTGAACACAGCAGGAGACCACTTAAATGTTGATGCACTGATTGAAGGACAGGTCGTAAGACAGGATGTCCCCTTCAATACTGCCTATGGCAATCTTTCAGCAATTAAACTTTCAAACAGGTTTTATACTAATGACTACAGAATTGAAATTTGATTTGTAATGTGCCGTACAGCACGCCCACCAACATACAGACATAGACATACAAGACATACAGACATACAAGAATGTTTCAGCCCCATAGAAATGACTTTACATCCAGGAGGCCAGTCAAATCCTCCAAAATCTAATGTCAAGCAGCACTTAAGCGCAGTGTGCTGCAATTAACCTGCTCCAGAATTACAGAAATATTACAAGAAAATCATATCTCCACTTGAGTGCAGAGGCTTATTTGCATCTGCTTTCAGTGACTGGGGTTGTTCACTAAAAGCCTGCATGTGTTACAGAATTTGACAGCAAATGTTGTCCCATAAAAGTCAGTTATACAAATGGAATGACATATTCTATAATGTCAGTTATCTGAAAATGAAGGGGGAAATGTAACTGATTGCAACATGAGTCTTGGTTGTTTTGTGCATCATCTGATTGGTTAGGGTTATACATCATATTCACAAATCATGTATTACTACAAAAAGATGAAATTTGGACAGGAAATAAAATGGGAATCAAGGCCAAAACAACGGACAAAAGCATCTGTTGCCTCAAAAATTACCCTGAATAAGTCTGGGTGAAAGGAAAACAACAAACAAAAGGACATTCACTAAACCTAACTCCCTAGGATACAGCAACACAGGACAAAACACTACAAAGGAACATGGCTGCTCACCCTGACAGTGCCATCACAGCGGCATGTCTATTCCCCTTCCTTCCAAACAGACTGGTTTAGATTATCTGGTTCAGATGTTGACTCATTTACAATGTTTGGAATTGTCTGACTGCTCCTGTTTCTTCAGATTTTACTGCAGGAATGTTGCAGTGTTCATACATTACCATAGAAATGATGATCAAACCCACAAAAAAAGACTCAGAAACTGTAATTATGCTTTAAAATGAATTAAACTCAATATTGGCAGCTAAGATGAGATTGCTTAACTAATTACTGAGTTTTGGAACACAGTCACCACTTTAAAGTTGCACCAGTCAGAACATAAACTGTAACAAACATGCAGTCTAAATAAGAGTTTTAAAGCCCTGCTAGTGGCCCCCACAGGCTGCTCACAGACCACGTGACCTCAGTGATTTGAATACGACTGACCGACAACGACCTCACAGCCCAGTCTGAAAAAGCAGATGAGAAAAAAATCTAACTGACTGAATTTTTTTTAGAGATTTTAACTTTTACTAAGCAGACAGGACAGTGCTGCATGATAGACACACGTTTGCATGGTTAACACCTTTGCCACCTGAGCCACCAGGGTGTAGCTGTGTCTATGGTGTCAAACTAACAGGTAATGAGGCGTAAGGAATCATTATCTTCTGCTGAAAATTAGAACTGACATGTCCTTACAACTGCACACAATTGGCTGCAGCCTTTCCACTGAGTGCCAACTAATTAGCAAGAACGTAATTTAGTAAATAAGTTCTGCTCAACAATCTGAGGCTTAGACAGAGGAGGAGTAAAGCTCCAGATTATCATGAAAGCACAATTAATGACACTAGTGAGCCACACTTGAGTATTCACATCAGACAGGTTAAAAAGATGCTTCTTTTCTATATAGAAGTCAAAATAAGACAATATCTGAAATGGAGGCTCCCACTAATGGATTACTTGTCACATGAGTACAGTAAAATGAATGATGATCATAATGATTCACTGTTAATCACAATCAGCATAAAATGGAAAATAATTCTGATAAATACCTACAAAAATAGCTTGTTGAAGATTTACAGGGAAATAAATGTAGAAATGACTAAAATGCAGCCTGTATAAGGCTGTTTGTGCTGAACCGGAGTGCACATATCCAAAGTGCTGTTGTTCAGTTTCCATGTTGTCATGATTTGCTAGATAGTGCAGCTTGGAAGGGCAGAATTGTTCATCACTATGGTGACAGACCACACATTTAAGCTACTTTCACCACAGAAACCTCAAACTGCCTGTTTATGAACACAGCTACAGATGAATCAGCTGCAGCAGTACCACTAGAAACTGGGCTCTGACCTCAGTTCTTCACATTTATCCTCGCACAATCTAACAATTCATTTGGCAATAATAGTGATTTTTACAATACTACTAATCCAAGCAACTCTAATTTTGACTTCTGTGATTTTCAATATTTGATCAATCATACCAGCGCTCTTTGGTTGTGAAGCAGGTCATATTTAGTGGACAGATCTAATGCAGTTACAGTGAAACATGGCTTAAGGGATTTTGTAGAGGGGATTATTAATAATATACTGCCTGTACATCCCTGACACGATATTATCAATATTCAAGGGGCCCTCAAGAAACAAGCTACTGTATATTTATATGACAAAGAGACTACATAACCCCTCAGGCTTTGAAGGCAGACTGTGAGTGGTAATTAAGCAAGGTTTCTCTTTATTGTCTAGAAAACAGTCGTAACTGAAGAGGTCACATCATAATCATTTCATAGAAATTTAAATCTCCTCTCCTACTGGTGAGAGTGCAAATTAACCTGATGAGCACTGGGGTATCATTAAAACTTTGTGTGAGACTGACCAGAATAAAGGTAAGAGCAGTGGAGTGTGGAGGTAGATGGAGCATGCCATTGATTTTTATTGAATTATTCATTCAGAGCAACGTGCTCTTGTCTTGGCCTCGTCTCTTTATAGGCATATGAATCCATCACTGGCATGAGATGCAACTGAATTTCGTGAGTTTTCCTGTGTGTAATGTCTTATTTATAGGATGCTAACTTCACTCCCTGAGCAGTACACCAGAGTAGCAGAGAAGTCAAGATCGTGAGTGTGCCGTGTTTATGACCCTGAACAAAAAGACATCACAAGTCTGCAATAAAAGATTCACAAGGATTGAAGTGGCAGCTGGTGCTCACAGCAGCGTGCGTGTTGTGGGAGTGCTGATCAAGAGGTAATATTTCTTCCTGAAATAATGATTACAGTCATTTGTTCTGTTTGATATCATTCTCATGCAACTACATAATGAAGATCCAACATGCTGTAGCTATGGGGAGACAGTGTGTAGCTACCAAGGCTGGACTTCATCCACCACAGCATCTCAACATGTGCAGCAGCATACAGATAAAGACAGACCTACTGTATGTGTGATTTGCCTTAAGTCAGTCCAGTTCCTTGGGGTGAACAAACTCGTGATAAGTCTTGTTGGAGCCATGGCTCCCCCGTGTGCACTGTGAGAATACTTTATTTCTCTGGGTTATCAGCAAGCCCTGAATAATTCAGGGACTGTAGGTTGTGCTCGTTGCCAGTGTATCATCTTCAAGAGAAGATTCTTGCTGGAGTCCCTTCTCATCTCCACTGATGAGTCCCTGACATTATCAGGGACTCATCACCTTTGTGGAGTCCACCTTCAAGTTGTAATGCCTCAGCCTCATCAAATGATGCACAGACTAACAGTGTAGGTCAGGACTGCCTCTGCTTCACCCCGCCATGTGTTCACGCTGGATTGAGCCTTGGTTTGAAATGTCAGAGTTAAGCCCCATTAAACAATATTTACTGGCAAGGACACATGTAGTAGTCTTGGGGTCTGTCACACATGCTGTCATTTGCCGTTTAAAGTTTGGGATTTGACACTTATCACTCAGATCCGCTGCTCATTTTCATTTCCCCTTAAAAAAATGTCACAGTCTTGCATGTAGGCTAAATTAGTCAGCGCACATCAACATGCAACTGCACATCAGTCGCATCACAGCCATGACAAACACAAGGAGTAACTGCCTGCACAGCTGGTGACTGTCAGGCTGATTTTCCAATGTCCATGTGCAGAAAAATATTAGAGAAACTGCTATTTTATTATTATTATTATTATTATTATTATTATTATTATTATTATTATTATTATTATTATTACTATCAATACTCAGTACATGGAAGGCTATTTAAAGGCAAACTTCTTACTCATACACATAATTACGATACATCTTTTACTCCATTCGTTAAATCATGCAACATCAGTTTTCATGGCTGCATACAAGCATGACAGGTGAAAGAATCAGCTGTTAAAAGTTCCGGTTGTTGGACAAAGCGCTGCGTTTAAAAGCGAATTCATCCAATATTGTACCTGTGCGTCGCGAATGTCCTCGGCTTCTGCCGCACAGCTTTGTTCACCTTACAGCAAGTGCTGAAACATCAGAGTTGCTGTTTATGTTGCTGAGATGCTGAAGGCTTGAGGTTTGCGGCCAGCTGAGAAGCACCTACCTCACTCATGGCTGTGCTGCGTGTGTCTGCGTGTGGATCCCGGTTATGTGTGGTGCGCACCGGCCAGCTGGTAGTTCCTCTCCGAGACGCAGCGCTCTCTCTTACACGATGCTTTTATAGCGCAGGCGGCCCCGCTTTCCTCACCACATTTCCATGAAACCAATAGGCACTGGTCTCATCGTCTCCAGCTCTACACTGTGGACCAGCCTTCACATTCTCAATAATCTGACACGTGTTTGGCTTGTTTTCAGCTTCTGTTGTCAGGTGGCCGTGAGGGGTGATGAAAATTCAAGTAAAAATAATGAAATACATCCCCCTTTAATGAAGACATTCAGCCGAACAAATGGACCACTGGTTGTGAAGTATTCTCTGGACAATCTGTACACAAAACGAGCAACATATGAAATACTCTTGCAGCAGCAGCACAGCCTGAGGCTTCCTCTTTTGAAAGAGATCCTCTCCACACAGAGCAAAATGGGACACATTGTTGTGTCTGATCATCTACATGCGAAACATCCCCACACTAACTACATGTCTATAAGTATTCACCTTTACTTGGACTTCCATGGGTGAATCACACTGGACACATTCAGCTCTGGGGAACTGATCAACAGAAAATTGAGGTAAATTTAATTTAAATATGACACACCAAAATCATCCCCTGCATGTGCAGCAGAATCTACCTAATATGCTGAATGGAGATCATCTGTGTGTCCAGTGATAAATGAAATTAGAGTACTGGAGAGTCCAACAGCTGGGTAAGTCAAATCATTAATTTAAAATATGGCTTAGTCTACTTAGTTGTACACATTAACAGAGATATAATAGATAGCACAGCTAGCCTGTTCTGACCCAAACCAATGCAGTTCTCTTTAAATGCTTTTATTGATTTAGCAGAGGACACCCATATCTTTCCACACATGTGCATGTGTGTGTTTGTGAACAGTCATTTATCAGGCTGAGTTAGGCCTACTCTAAATCTATCACATTTTAATCAGAGCGCTCAGCTGCTTAGAGATCCAACACAGCCAGTGTCCCTCAGGATCCACATTTGAGGAATAATTGATCATCTGTCACTCTGATCATTGATTTATTTGAATGGCCCACAGACAGCGTAAGTCTTGAGCAGCACCTCAGTGGATTTAGGAGTCATTATTACAGAATTTAACACATAAGGTATGCCCATTCATCCGTTTTTCACATGATCCACATTGAACAGACAACCCTCATATTATTCTCTAATATGCATTCCATTAGGAGGGCTGGCAGCACAGCAGTGTGTAGAAGAAAGGCAGGAAATGCATTCAAAGCATACTCAGTTCCCACTGAAACAAAAAAGAAGATTGTATTATTTTCAGTCTTTTCAGTCTTTCAGCTGGGCAAAGCATTTAAAATGACTGATGTTTTGCCTTGTAGTAGAAGTACATTTTTCTGCTCAGGGTCTTTTGTGCAATGCTTCAAAGAGGAGAGAGGCTCTAGGATTACTGGACGGGACACATGACCATAGTCATTTTGCAGTTTCCACCACCTTTAACTGGTTCCAGTCAATTGGTGCTGCACTACAGCACTACAATGTGTTAAAAACAAGATGTAGGAAGTCTTACTTTAGGTGAAGTAATATTATAACTCTGCCATTCTCTTTAACTCTGTGGAGCATTTTAGCATCTTCCAGCTCATTGTTTTGGTTTTCTGGTACATAGCTTTACTTCTTTGGTTCATGCCCACAGCTCTCACAGCCTCGTCTTTCAGTCGCAGCTTTCACATGTACAGATCTGTTATTCAAAATGGACTTCCTGGATTGTATGTCATGTCTCAACACCCACTCAAGATTCAGACATTTATCTAAGGAGTGAGTGGAGACAAAAAACAGAACCATGAGGAGAGTGAATATTAGACTTACATTTATCAGGTGGCCAGAAACAAAGCCCCAAATGACTGACTGCTCTGTGTCTGCTCGATGAGTAAATAACTGCCATATCAATCTCAATGTATCCCATGCTGTTCATAAAAGGTGCATAAGATGTCTGTACACCGTGACCTACGCAGAAAATATGACTGAAGCTTTACATAATATTTTCTGCAACAGTCTTATGTATTGGTTTTGAGGTTGTAGCCCCTGTTCATGACAGTTCATGGACAAAAATGACAGCTGATGTATTTTTACATTCAAGCTCTAGAAAGCTCTTTAAAGCAGTTTTTGTGCTGGATGGACTGACAATATTCAGTTATATCATGAAATATGGAGAATTTCCTCACCAAAAATGTGTCCACTGTTATGCAGATGTAATTACCTATTCTAAATGATGGTTAAATGCTGCAGATTATGGGGTTTGTCTTGGAAACCCGTACTGTAAAACTGACCATGACTAAGGCATTCAGCTTTCTGGCAACACATTCCTGCTGTAATCCACTCTACAGTATAGTCAGCCTGTTAATCAGACTTACCGTTTTCTTGTAATGGCAAAAATCTGAGGTGAAGGCAACAATTCAGAATTCTGGAACCAGGCTGATATCTATTTTAGTTGCATCATGGACACAATTATGGTAAGCACACATACCAGGAATGTGCGCATACTGGGTCATTATTGCTGCTGGCAAGAATAAAAGGCAATCTTCTTTAAAGTGCTTGGACACATTTTCATTTGTAGCTCATTGATTAAAAAGGTAATTAAAAGAGCAGCGATAGATAAGAATACAAAATCACAATGTAAACAAGGGGGCACTGAAAGGCTGACAAGGATTTTTTGTCTCTAGGGTCTCCAAGTCTCTAAGTGAGGTCTCATGCCATACTCATACACAGGCATTCATTATCTCATTAATTTTGAGGCATTAATGCAATTACAGAAGCAACAACAAACAAGATCATATAGTAGTCATGAGGACAGCTTCTATTTTCTGGAAATCTGCTGCTTGTGTTACAGCAGTGAGAAAGATCACAGAGGGCGCTGTTATGTAAGTTTGTTTGAATTACCATCACTTACAAGGTGTGTCACGTGTGTCAGGTTGTAAACAGGACACCAGAGTAGCACCCAAATGCAGCCTATGGAGGCAGAGGTGCTGTGAATCAATGCTTTATACACAAATGTAAGGTTCAAAGCTTACAGGACCATGAGGCAGGCAGGTAGAAATGACAGGGTTCTAGGAAACAGGTAGGAGGTTTGAAGATGTGGGGAACGGGCTTAAACCTACAGGGTGATGCTGATGAACAGGTAGATGAAGAATGGATCTGGGCTGGTATGAGTGGCATGAGTGGCAGTTTGGAGTGGCAGGATCTGGAGCGAAAGGAGAAAAGTCAGAGGGCATGTGGTGGACAGGTAATTAACAACGCTGAAGGGGTTTTGAGAGAGAAAATATGAAATGGCTCACTCACCTGTAGAAACTAAATAAACTCTTCTAATCTGTAGCAGAAAGCAACAGGTTTTATGGGAAATGGGTTCCTTATTTTGTGAGTGCTTGAACTGTCAGGCCCCAACAGTTGCTGAATTATTGGCTTCTACAGAGATCAAATCTGCAAACTCTTTCTAAACTCTAAACCTACTCTGCCTCCATCTCCTGAAGACATATTGACAATCTGACAACATGAGCACTCAGCTATGTTCTCTCTTTGCAAGCTAAGTTGCAGGGTTCTCCATTACAAGATGCATGTCAGGTTTCTCTCTCTGTCTCTCTCCCCCTCAGTCTGACAGTCACCCAGCTTCCTTCTGGCTCTTATTATGTTGCTGAGGCATTTATAAATAATAGCTGCTACCTTAAGACCTGCTATTTTTGGCATTTTTTCTCTGAAGAAGCATCTTTCAAAATTTTTTCTGACAGTTTTGTCCGTGCATAATACTGTAAGAGGTCTAAATCAGGCTCATTTGCATATAATAGGTGAGCACAAGCTTGATGATGCAGTAAATTCCACCTGAAAAAAAAAAGAAATTAAAAATAAGGTATCAATAAAGTACAACACACACACACACGCATGCACGCGCGCGCACACACACACACACACACACACACACACACACACACACACACAAAACAATGCATCATATTCTTATTGTTCTTTTTGATCAGTGCTTTCTGATTATGTAACACACTTCATTTCTGCTGTAAGTAAATGGTGATGTATGACTATTGTTTGACTGCCACCAATGCAACATTGCAATTCATGCTCCCTGAGACAAATCTGTGCAGAAATAAGAAAATAGAAACATCTTCAAGGTAACTTTAATCATCCAACCTTGATTTGTATTACATGTTGACATTTCCAAGAAATCACAGCAGCACAGTGTCACTTATGACAAAAATACTACAAATAAAAAACAAATTGTTGAAAATGTAAGACTGATTAAATATTTAAAGCTTTGTTCAAATTTCAAAATAAACATTAATAATCTCACATGCTTGAAGGAAGAAAAGAATAAGTCGTGCAAAAAGAAATGGTTTAAAGCTGGGATACTGAGTTTGAAGGTACTATTGATGCTTTTACTTACAGAAAGTCATAGCTGCCAATCTTTCACATTTTAAGCCTATCTGGAAGACATATAGCACTTTACCTTCCACTATGTCAAGCCAGACTGTGGCTTGTGCCAGCAGGAACCATGGATGCCATCCCTGCTCCCTGCAGAGAGCCAATTTGATGATTGAAGTCAGCTTTGGGAGATTCATTTGCTAGACATTCCTTATGCAATGGTAAAAGTGCTTAGGGAAGGGCCCTGAAAGCCAGCGTGACTTGACAAGTCACACTATATATGGCTTATCAATAGTCATTACCACAGCTCTATTCATTAATTTTTATGAGTTGTATTCATTAACTCTTTAAGCCACTGCCAGCCTGCTGCTAGAGGATCTGTATTTAGGAGAGCCAAGAGAACTCTGTTCCTTTGTTCAAAACATGATTACAACGCTGTAAACTGCAATATTAACATAAATGATCCGAAATATGCTACTGCTGCTGCCACTGAATTAATAACAAACACTGTCAGTCTCTTGGAAGAGGAAATCAAAGAAGAGGATCTCCTTTCATATTAATGGCATTTATCCCATGAACTGTAAAAGAAACTAAATGGAAGCAAACATTACTGGCACTAATGTAATCTCCAATATGGGGACATAAACTGCAGGAAATCAGATTTAGATTTGTGAAGGGTTCGTTAGGCTGTAAGAGTAGAGGCTCACTCCCTGACAAGGCACTCAGCCCTGTCAGCATGTAAGAGTGACACAGTGGCACTCTACTGTGCATCACTCCCATCATTTGTCTGGACACAGAGACACAACATTGAATGACAGTTTGCTTACAGCAAACATGTCTGTAGAACTGCACACTGTATGATGGTAACACCCTGTATCCATTTTCTGCCACTTAGCCAAGCCCGTGGTAGCAGGCTATGTAAAGTTGCCAAGATAGGTCATGCTGTGTTATTCTTTTAAGGTGCTACAATCAATCTTTTTATATCAACAGTGGATCAAACAACTATGTGTGTGAAAGGGGTCGCTGATATTGGCAAACCCACAGAAAATTATTCTCTTCAGCTCTGTGAAGCGTTCCATCATATTGTTCATTGCCCATGACTTTACTGTTCGCCTCAGTATCACCTTTTCATCATTTTTCTGACTGTACACTACCTGCCAAGCACCAAACAGCAGAAACACAGTTATCAACAAGCTGGTGAGCACTGTAGTGGAGCATTTAGCAGCAGGAGTAGGTGGAGAATATTGGACATGCACAATGTGGCCAGAAATAAAACTCCAAATTCATCTGAAAGTTGTTCTGTATCTGTACAAACAGGGCTTCACATAACTGGTACGCGGGTACGTCTGCATGATAACAATCAGAAATGGGTAACATCAGCTGCCTTTGTGTGCCAGGCAGCAACTGTCATTGGTCATCAATACACATTTCTTGTCTACATGCATTCCTTGTCAACACCGATTGAAGTAGATCAAAAACAGCTGTGACTCTGGTGTCCTGCCACCTATAATTAGAAACAGAATCAGAACTTGCTTTATTGACCAAGTATGTTTGCTCATACAAGGAATTTGACTCCAGTTTAAACCTTGCACTCAATGTACTTGCACAGGTAAAAAGACATACAGCTCAATGAGGACAAAAAGACAAAAAAGGAAGAGACTGAACAATAAGTTAAATAGTGGAAAAATATAAATAATATGCAATGAAATTTGCAATGTGTGTTGACAGTAACAGTGAATGATAAATGTACATGTTAAAAACTGTGTATTTATGGATGATGAATGGCCAGTCAGTGGATGTTTTGGTGTCAGGGGGTTAGTGACACTGTACGACTGCTAACTGTTCATCAGGTTGACTGATGGCTTCACCCGAAACCGAACCCGAACAGAAGAAAAAACTTTTCTCTGAGATGCAGCTCCAAGATGTGCTGTGGCTTGAAGCTAATGATGAGCCCACTGAAATGTTGTGCAAGAGATGTCATCACATCTAGCAGGCAAAGCAGGTGTATTTTCTTCAGGCTCAAAGAATTTCAGTCATTTATTATTTGATAAATAGTAAGGAGCACACAAATGTGGCGCAAGCTACTGCTGACAAACAAGCTAGTCAAGGAAAGTCCAGTCACCCACTTGCTAACGTGTTGAATGAAGAACAACAACAAGCTCTGTGTGATGTTTTTCTCATCTGAGAGGATTCTCACATCTCAGCACAGTAAAAATCAAGTCCAGATCTCATCTGTCACATACTCTCAACCCTGATGCACATTTACTTGTCAAAGATGACCACAGAGACATTTGACCCAAAGCTAGCTGTTGACCTGTGGATGGAGACAGCTGATCAGATGCTCTCAGATGCTCAACAAGGGACTGAGAGGTGCATCTTAATCATATACCATGCAGGACGCTAAACAGGACGACAATAAGGGACATTCCTTTCTTTTAAGACCATGCTATGTATGTGATGAATACCAGAGGCCATCCCCTGGTACTCGTGATTAAAAAAGCTTTTTGCACCCCTGTGTATAAATAAGCTTGTGTTTGGCCACAAGTTCGGCACCTCAGCTTTAACAGTTGATAATATCCGTTTTATGTTTACAATCTGGTTCTGTGTCTCCAGGTGGCCAAGGAAAAATCTGTCAATGCAGGTATAAATAAAATGATCATAAAATAATCTCAGAAACCTATTCATTTACATTGAATTGAAAAACATTTTGTCCACTGAGCTGAGTTTCTGTTGGTTTGTCTACACAGTCATTCTCTCGCACATAGTCTAATTAAAATGAATTAAATTGATTTCCATTTAATCTGGAACCTTTTAGGATCCACTCAAGGACTTCTGCCAGAACCCACTTTGCGCCAAGAAAAGATGTGTTCATGTCCCTTGATGAGCCTTGGGCAAATAGACAGTCTGAGCAATGGAAATTTTCTACTGCATGAACTTGTCCAAGAGTTCAGGGAGCTCATGATTCTACTGACTGGTCAGACATAAGCCTCAAGGCTTCTATAATGTGTGTGGGCTGAAGCATTCATTCACAAAATTAGAACTGAGAGAAAGACTGTCTGAATCTCTACTCAGACTTGCAGTGGCTATTCGGAAGAAGGTCACATTAAAACCAACCATGAATTAAATTAAACCCCTAATTACCTAGGGCTGATAACAGAACAGCACAGTGAGCATCATGTTATCATCTCATTGAACCACAGGTAGAAATTCCATCAGTGGCTTGTATTTGATCTTAAAACTCAACTAGGGTTAGTTTTCTCTCTGCTGGTGCATCTTGGCCAACAAGTCCAGTTTGTTTTCTGGACAAAGTAAAGGTCATCTGAGTTCAGCTGGCTCAGCAGCCCCAAAACCACGCTGAGTGGTCAGACTGGATCTGAACTATCAAGGTACATTAGAGAGTAGAGAATAGAATGCATTTCCACAGTAGATATTCTTGCAGTGTGCTGCATCAGTGATTTTCACCCGTTCTGGCTTGTGACTCCTTAAATTGACCAGCTGCATAAATCTTTCAGTTCTGATTTTTCTTTGTTTTATTTGAATTTGAATAATTTAGACTCCGGAGGAAGAAGTAATGCAGTAATCCAGAAGAAACACATCAAAGATTAGAGGAAAATCAAACAAGACAAACATTCAAGTCAGAGCTTGCAGTGAAAATCTGATTCAACTCTTGTAAATGCTTTTGTTCTGTACAAGGCATATGTTTTATCCAAAAATCCAAGTCAGTAATTCTATTGGAAATCTACTGATTTAATTCACATAAGTGTTTTTCCCCTTTTTATTCAGAGCTTAAGTCAAGTCTAAACCTCAGCTGTAACTCTGCTGGCTTAACGCTCCAAGCCTTTCCTCTGATCAGAAGCAAAGTATTGCAGAAAAATGTTTAAATATTTTCTACTTGCTCCAGGATTATAATTGTGGCTGGAAAACAACAAACTGATTCATTAGTGCCACCATCAGGTCGGTAGTGTGATTGGTTCCTCTTCTTTGTCTCAGCAAGTTCAAACCCAGTTCTGTGTCCACAAAATTAGAGTCTGAGAAGCAGGAATATGTTTTTTCTGCTCTCCTCTCCTGTCAGCCATTTTTCCAACCTACTTTTGATAAAACCGCATGAATTTTTGTATGAAGAAAGCTGCGTTTAGGTCCATGTCCCGACAGTGAGTTCATGAGTTAGCCTTACTTAAGGCCGATGGATTGACTGCATTCCACAGTTAGGAAAAAAAAAGATGCTTTAGTTGCTATAGTTGCTAATTCTTCTGGCCCGTTAAACAATGCCTCATATCGCTATTTTCCATACTAAACATAATACAGCCTGCTGCTTGACATACTGTAAACTCAAGGTCCTTCAGAATTAACATTTCCCATTACTCAACACCAGACCCCCACTGAACATGTGAGGAAATAGCATGCTGTCTCATATGTGCTTTGAATCTGTAAATTCATCAAATTCATTGCCCCATATTGTTATTTTCCAAGCTGTAGCTGCAATATTTCTCTGGGAGCGCAGACACTGAGGCTTTCATTACATGGACATGGGCATGGTTTCATCTGGGGTTGGATTGGAAAAACGCCTCTTGTTAATCATCTTGTCACGGCCACACCTGCTGGTACATAGCTGATTTAAATGTTGATAACTCTCCTGCACTCACCTTACTTTTGTTTACAGTTTACAATCAGAAGGTCATTTGGTTAACCTTGTAACCTGCACATTACGTTCGCATTGCACACAGATTAATGATGCATAGCTTTGTTGCATCATACTCATTATTTAGTGCTGATGTCAGTACATTAGTCTCTATTTGTAGCATGCTCATATCTTCTTTACAGTCACACATTTGTCTTGGGTTTGCCTTAAGTGGTTTTAATTTCTATTTCCTGAGTTCCCAGTGTTGAGGGGGCTGCTGCCGGAGGGACATCTTGTCAGGCCTTAGTTTAGAGATTTTGTTTATTTCTTTAGACTCTTTAGACTATTGCCCTGTGAGGCAGCCGGGTTGGAGAACGCATCAGAGCTGGAATTGGACAGCGAAATTGAAAATGAGGACGCAGTAGAATCTGAAAATAAAAGGAACAGAAGTACTTATTCGAGTGAGTCCAGCGAGAAAATGAGGAAAGAAGAGACTTATATTGTTGGGACGGTAGCGACGACACAGACGAGATCTTCAAAGATGGAAGGTTTTGTAATGGGTTTTCTTATTATTCATATTCTCTGTTCCTCAATTGTGAACCAAATGATTTTCATCCTCTCAGTTGTAAGCATTCACTACCTTAAAGCCAAATGATTAACTATGTCATTTCTTTAGGTGTATGTATGTGTTAATCTGCTGACCATAACACCACGTATGTACTCATCTACCGATTAAGGCATACTGCATTATCAAAGCTGCTGATTGACCATTGTCCTGATTGAACAACACATTATGACGTGCCTATTGTGCTGACATTGTTCTGATGGTATTGTCATCCTATTTACAAGATAATGTGTTGTATATAACCTGACAACTTTCCCTGTTCTGGACTCACTTCTTGCCATCTCACACTCAAGACGGCAGGGAGGAGTTCGTCTACAGGCATAAGAATAAACTCCCAGAAAGACAATGAATGACTTTATGCTTTTTAACACAAAATTGCTAGAGCAGTTTGTAGGAGGAAAACTTTGACAACCTTTGTATGCTCGGTCAGGAATACAAGAAATGCAGATGGTCATTGAATGTGTATCAAAGAACAGAGAGATAGAGTCTGAGGATTTGTGTATTTGAAGACTGAAGCTGTGACCTGCTTCTCACTTCAAGGAAGAAGGGAGTGGTCAGTGGCGAGCCACTGTCAGTATGGCTGGGTCATTTCTGGTTATTAAAATTGCGTGTGAAGCAAGATGGACAAGATTCTGAGATGGGGAGAAGGAGGACTGGAGGATTTGCACCAAACTCAAACTACTGGGTTATAGAATGGACAACGCTGTGAATAGGATCACTTTGGTTGGACACTGTGAATAGTTTTCACTGTGAAACTGTTACAATCCAGTAGGTAGCAGTAACATAACCCATAAAGATGCCATAGTCTGAGTTATGTTTATTTGAAAATCCAGCTATGACTACTAATGCCTGCCAGCTTGGTCCCTCAGATTGATCTCATTACCCCCTGTCAGGATCTTGAACCCCTGTTTGGAAACCACTGTGAAATCCACAGATTTTACAAACTCCAGTCACAGGAACAAAAAGACAACCAAAAATAAAAACTAAGGTGGAGGTAGGTTTAATATTCTTCTCACTAAAGAAGACATTCATCATCTCCATTTCCCCAGAAAATACAACAATGTCCTGTGAGAAAGAACATACTTGCTGCTTAGCTGACAACATATTTAATGACAGTCTCAGTTCAAAAGGATTTTGAAGTTAGAGAATCCTGCTGTGTCAAGTGCAGCATGATGACAAGGAAACAGCACACAAGATATCTTCATTTCAACACTTAATGGCTGAAATAAATGTGCTAAAAGGATGGAAACAGGAAATGGCCTTTCAACATGTGTGTATGTGTAGGCAGGAGAATATATTCATTTTTTTTTTAACATTAGGGTTTCTCATTGGGACTGTCTTAATAATAGGGCACTGATCAGAGAACAGTCATCACATTACATTTAATAAATTCAATAACATTTACAGAATAATCAATTTGGATGACAGAACGCCTCAATACAAAGATATGATTTAGTTAGTAACAAATCCTTTCCAAAAGCCGTTCAACAAAAATATAGTCTCTGTCCCGTTCATCTGCCATATGAGATCAAGCAAAGGAGTTTGTGCTCCAGCCTCAATAGCTGCTCCAGTTGTAAATCATCAAGTTGTTCACTTGGTCTGTCATGATGCTGCTACTGAAAACACAGCAAGCCTTTACTGTACTACTTTCAAAACACACAGATGCTTTGCAGTCTAAATGTGTTGTCAATATATTTCCTATAATTTCTGAAGATTATATTCTGGTGATTCAGCTTTATGCAGTGAAGAAAACACATGCCCATGCAGCATGTGTCTCCTCTGCCAACAGCCTCAATGTTACTGCAGCACAACAGTCTTTGGTACAGGCAAATTCAGTCCTTCTTCACACATTTCTCCAAATAGAAACCACAGTAAGGCTTCAGGATGCTGTGAGTGTGCAAGTTTCCTCCAAAACTCACAAGCATTTGAAGACTTCTTGGTCCTCTGTCTGTCCTTACACAATGGTGACATGTCTGTGTTTCCTGAAGCCCAGTTCATCCATTGTGGTGTCGGCATTTGTGCGGTCGTTTTCAGCATGGTTACTATTCACAGCATCAGGCATCTAAAAAAATTAAAAGCAGAACAGATTTGACCTTCATAGTAATCTAATTTGTTTATCAAAGATAGCTAAGGTTTGTAATTAAAACAATATGGACATTTTTTAACCAGCTTTGCTATTTCAAAACACAGTTTTTAGAATATATGAACTATCCAACTTTATTGCTCCACTGATAAAGCAATCATCTTGAAATTACTAGGCTGTAATTGTGGACTTGGGATATATGTTTGCTTAAGAGGCACCTCATTCATTAGTTGAATGATGAAGCAATGAATTATCCACATGCAATGCCTGATTAATGACATGTAAAATGATTAGCTTCTTTATGATGAAAGGTGACAAATTCACATGGCTGCTAATTTCTTCCATGCAAAGTGATATACATAAACCATCGCCTCTCATGTTTCCTAAAGGCATGAGCTTAGAGGAATGCTAACTTTTTGATTTAGACTTGCTTGTTTGACTTTGCAAAGATGAAAACTGTATGCCAAGTGTTTTCTCAAAACACAGTTTACTGAGGACTGTGTGGAGGATGGCAGTAAGGGTGCAGTGTGGGACAGTGCAGGCAATACTTAGGTTCTCCTTTACTGTGCATGGTAAATGATTTTGAGCCCATCGTGACGTTGACAGTCTTGTTTTTTAGTGATACATTTCATCAACTGTTGGACGGATTGACATTAAATTTTTGAGATACTGTGATTCACAGACGTGTGTTTTGCAGACGATGAATCCTAATGACTTTGATGATCTGTTAACTTACACACCACCACCCATCTATGTTTGATGTCTCAATAATTATTCGATGGATTACCATGAAATTTGGTAAACACACTGATGTCCCCCTTAGGATGAATTGTAATGACTTTGGTTGGTGAGTTTTTCATCTGGTGCCATCATCATGAAATTATGACATCAGCCTCAGCTGTACTTTGTGTTCAGTGCTAACTATAAATGTTAGCATGCTAAACTAAGATAGTGAACATGCAGACCATTACACTTGCTAAATATTGGCATGTTGGCATTGTTATTGTGACAATGTTAGCATGCCAACATTTACATTAAGCTCAAAGCACTACTGTGCAAACTACAGCCTCAGAGAGCTGCTAGTGCAGCTGTGATCAAGTCTTTCCGCCACTAATAAGTAAAAAGACGCAGCATAAAGATTGTAAGATGGTGTAATCTATTTCAGACCTTCATATATCCATGGAATAATAATAAAAAGTCATCAATGCGCAAATTCTAAAAATGAGCAATCTCAAGATCAAACACAACAAAAGGCTGAACTTGAATTAGACTAACCGTTGTGACACAAATGAAAGTGACATAGGAAACAACTTTTGGTAGTGATGGCATTTCATGGGATGGGAAAAACAAATCATTGTCATCATTTTCTTCATATACCAAAGCACACTTTCTCCAAAATCAGACTTCTCTCACCTCAGCAAAATGAAAAAATACATATTGCTACCCCCTTTCTAACCTCCCACTCGTCCTAATAATTTCTGTACAGTCCTTAAGTCAAAAAAACAAGGAAGAAGACAGTTGCAACAGACCTTTGCTTTTTGCCTCTTCCCCACTAATGTTTCTTCCACCAAAAACACCATCTGTGTCACAGAGGTGCCTCTTTATTCTCAGCCCTACCTGAAAAATATTGGAGCCAATGGCCTGGGAAAAGCCGCTGTCAGTAAATTCACTGGGAGCGACATCTGAGAACAAAGAGGAGAGATGGGAGAGAAGAGATTGGATTTTATTGTGTCCCAAGTGGATAACGGGCATAGTATGGTAGAATGTGGTGATAGAGCACCAATTTGTTAAAGATTTTCATTTAAAGCTCTTATCAGTCTTGCTTGGTTTACCGTCCAGCACGTATCCTGCGTTCTCTTTACCCTCTGTCTTTCCTGCTGCATTGACACCACTTATCTGGCTCTGTGTCCTCACTCTCCTGCTGCACACAAACACAAAAGACAACAGATAATTCTACTGTGTGTAGAAACATATACAAGTGCATGCTGTTGTACGGGTAGAAGGTGAGGGAGTGAATTTTCATAATTTCTTACCTCATCTCAGTTTGGTAGCTGGGTTCTGGAGAGGATTGTAAAAGGACAAATAATGTAAAATAAGTATTGACTGAGGGCTATATGTCAGCGGTTTGACTTCAGCGCTTGTAGATAGAGTCAGAGTAAATGCTAAATTAATCTTTAAAAGCCAATACTTGAAACATTAGAGACCAATAATTACTTGAGTCGCAAGCTGCTCTCATACTCCTCCTGTTCCTCAGCTCTTTCACTTTACATAAGTACTGCATATCATGTTAAAGAAAGAACTGGTGAGCTCAACATTTCTACTTCTTGCCATTTGTTTAAGAGCATGTATTTTATAGCTGTCTCATTCTCATCAATATGTTCCAGCCAATCCTGCCCTGACACAAAGGTCTCTGCTCTGAGACTGATTTTGGATACACAGTACTTTTTAAGTTGGTTACACATGTATTCAATATATGATGTAAATATCGACATAATGAGGGCCTTACGCTTTTCCTTCCTGCGTTTGTAGCAGAAGATGATTCCAAGGATGAGCAAAACCAGCAGAGCAGAGCCTCCAATGGACACAACCATAGCTATCAGCACAGTCCAGTCAGGAGGCTTGTTAACTGTTGCAAGGGGAAAGACCAGCATTAAAGAGTGGGTGACTCAAAGACCAAAGAGCTTGTTATTGTAAAATTAAACTGTTGAATTAAAAATATTGAACACATCCAAAAGGTAAAAAGAAGCATAAAATTCATTTAAAAGTTATGAAAACTGCAAGTACACTGAGAGCTCTGCAGAGCCTGTATTCCATATTCTCTAATACATTTGGTTTAAATGTGAAATTTGTCAACGCTGGAGAAGGATCAATGGACCATCATTACAGTCTGAACAGAGGATGCTAGTGAGAGAGGAAAACAAATTTAGTCTGACATATCTCACATGGGCCATACTGTGAAGAAGCTGATGCTTCTGCATATCCAAAACTTTGTCTCATTCACCATAACCTCTTATCATTAACATACAGTATGTCCCCCATCCAGACTGTGTCTGAATAAAACATTAAACATATTTTTCATACACATCAAAATTGGCTTTCTCTTTCCCTCATAAAATGTAGGTTGTTGCTGGACTCTTAAATCCTTAGGAGGGCTGTCAGGCTCTGACAAGATGTCCCTCTGCTAGCTCTGCTATCTTTGTGCACATCCTGTTTGAAGCTGTACACTTAGCATTGCTGCTATTAAAATAATTTCCATACAGTATGTGTTAAATGGGTTAAATGTTTTGTTTTTGTTTTTTTTTTCAATTAAAACCTGATTTTAGCAGATTATTCAATTTAATTACACACGTTATATGCTATTATCAGGTGTAAATAGGGTTTATTTATATTTTTATTTTTAACCTTTATTGATGGCAAAGTCAGTCTGTTGCTTGGTCCCCCACTTGCCCAAACTGAAATATCTCATCACTATTGGATGGATTGTCATGAAATTTAGCACAGATGTTCATGCTGCCAGAGAATGAATCCTGACATTTTTGGTGATCCCACAGTATCACAGAACCTGCTATAGCAGTACACTTTGTATTACTGATATTACTGCCAATGGGCAACCAAAGAACATTTCCATATCCAGCTTGAATTTAATGTGCATTTTTGAGTTGCTTTGAGTTAGGCAACTAACTAAGCAACAAAACAGTTGGATTTTTCTAGCTTGGAGGAGCACAGAGACAGAGGGGCTTTGTGCCCGGCACATTGAAAGAAAAAAGTTGTGATCTTCTCACCAACGACCAAGAAGACAGAACTGGATTGAGGATTTGTTAGTGTCGACATAGTTGCCAAACACTCCACTGTGGTAGTGCGGACTGCCTGGAAATTCAGGACACTGGTGGAGTTTGAGCAACCCCCATCACTAGTGCTGGTGGTGTTGTACAGGCTGCTATTTACAGCTTCACCATTAAGGGTCCAGGTGATAGTGGAATTGGGGCACCAAACAGATGTTATACACTGGAACTCCACCTGCTGGTCCTGCACCACTGTCACATTCCCTCCTATGATGCTGACAGTACCACTCTCTGAGAAATAAAGACAGAGACAGAGGAGAGGTTAAGTGCCTGGAAGTTTCTTGGCCTCAGTTTTCTATGCTAACACTGGGAAATTATATAATAGATGGTTTAAAAATAAGACAAATTTAGAATTTGGAAAGTTAAAAGTTAAAATATCTTAAACTTAAGTTAAGGCAGCTTAGTTAGACTGGTTTAAAGGATTAGTCTGAAGATATTGTATATATTTTTTATTACCTACAAATCCCATGAAATACCCAACAACAATGAAACAGTCCTAATGACAAGTATTGTGTGTGCATCCAGTATTGTCCAAAAACTATTAATAATGCATCAGTGAATCACATCATTGCTACTGTTGCACCTGCATGAATATAATAGTGATGGGAATTCCATCTCTTATAAGAGAGCCGGTTCTCACGGCTCGGCTCTCTTGAAAGAGCCAGCTCTTTCGGCTCCCAAGTGGCTCCTCAGATTTTTGTGGCTTGAATTAATTTATTACCAAAATAATGTAAAATTATGTGTAAAATTAATTATTAATGTACAAAACACACTTTATATCATTTTTTTTTCGAATTTGATCGGATTTCCTGCGATCATTCATTTTCTCACCTTTCCAACGTTTTGTCTGTTGCAGTTCTGAGTGTGTGTGTGTGCGTGTGTGCGTGCGTGTGTGAGTGTGTGTGTGTGTGTGTGTGTGTGTGTGCGCTGTGTCTGTAACCCCCGCCCCTCCCTCTCCTGCTCAGTGCGTACACACTGAAGCCACCTCACAACATCATGTAGTTGACCAATCACATGTGGCTTGAACAGAAAAAGTAGAGAAAAAAAACAAACAAAAAAAAAAGCAAAGGGGCTCCGGGTCCGGCTCCCAGACATGGGCCGGCTCCTATCATTCACCTCAAAGAGCCGGCTCTAACAGCCGTTTCGTTCGCGACCGACACATCACTAGAATATAACTGGACGTTATTAGTCACCCAGTAGCCATACAACTGATGAATAAGCCCATGATTAACACACAAAGAAATTCTCCAGCAGAATATCCACACATGAACACACCCTCCTTAAGCAGTGTGTGCTGCATATTTCCACATTCTGTTTCATTATGGATAAAAATTACCGTAAGCTGACTGAACTGAAGTTTTTCCATGTAACGCAACTCCCCTCTGAACGTGATGTGGATATAATGAGCTCTCCACAGACAATCTACGATCATGGTACCAGCAGTGGATGACTGACAAAGAAGTGTGTATGCGTGTAAATCTCTAAATATGTGCATGTGCATGCACATGTAAAATGCTGTCATCCAATAAGGTTGCTGTGAAAGTTATACAAAATCTTTTCTCTTTAAAGCTTTTTTGGTCATCTTTTTCTTCAGGTATTTTTTGGCATTGGATGTTATTGCCATGGGCCCCTGACAAGACAAACGCACTGCTGCCCTCCAGAGTACATCCCAGGTGTTACATCTCCTATTTTAAATGAGTACTGTGGAGCTGGATGATGTCTGTCATAGCAGCGTGTACACAGCTCAGCATCACTGAGAGCCTACAGGGAACTTTACTTATGTTTAAAGTGATTGCACATATATAACTGCAGCCTGACAGATGTTAATGACCTTACCTTGTACGCTGAGCTGTGCCGTCCTTGATCCATAGGGCCCCTGCACAGTGCAGATGACAGAGCCGGACTGCCTACGGGTGACGTTGTGGATGGTGAACTCCACACAGCTGAGGCCACTGGAGCAGAACCTGCCAGTGAACTGCCCTGTGGGTGGGATTGTGGTCTTGTTTGAAGAGACAGTGAGGACCTGAAAGCCTGCGACAGTCCAGGTCATGATCGCCCATTCTTCGTCCACTGTGGCATTGAATCGTACATCAGAGCCCTGCTGCACTGTTGAATGCAGCGGCTCCAGGTGGAACTGCTGTGACAGCGCTGAGTGTAAAAGAGACGGAGATAAAAGAATGGTGCAGCAAAATGTAAATGCACAGAGATAAAAAGATTTCCTGACGAGTATTACAAATGTATTAGGTCAGATTAATTCATTTGATTTGATTCAACTCATAATAATGCAGGTGAGAGAAGGAATAATGAATAAAATTCATTTAATTGCTGGAATAGTTGCTTTTTGTGCTTACTGCTGGTCACAAAATATAAACAATTTCAATATTCTGGCATCACTTTAAACTCAGTGAATTTGTGATGAGACTTTCTGACATTTTATACACTAAATATATATATACACATGTATAGAATTACAGGATTGAGCTGCTTGAAAAATTATTATTATCAAAAAGGGTCACTGACAGTGAATGTCATTTTCAATGCTGCCTAAATTTCAGTATGCTACCACAGATGTGAGATAGGCAGCACATATCTGGTGTCCACAGTGCTGCATAAGTGAAGCAACAACATTGGTAAATTATGCAATGGAAGGCAATGTGAGAAAATAAGGTAAAAATGCTGGCATGTTATGGAAGCTCTTTGTTCAAGTCAGTGCTTGAAACATGTTTGAGTTTGCTCAGCACATAAATATCACAAAGCACATTGGTTTTGTTGGTTTTTGACAAGGCTGAAACTCAAACACAACATGTATCTGGACCAATCCTTCGCATGTTGAGTGTTACAGTTGAGGTTGAGTTTGTGGCTCTTTCTTGGATGTTTTCTGTTCCATCCTTGAAGAAAAACAATTGTTTTGTTTCTCAAACATTCAAATTATGTCTGAGATGTTGACATTTTGATTAGAATGACTGATAAGAATTGCAGTAGTTTGGTTTGGTTCAGATTTTTTTCCATCAAGGCAGCACCAAGGGTAATGATTAATAAGTATTAAGAGCAACCTGTTTGTCCTGCTGTGGTGTTACAAAGTAATACTCTCAAGGTGCATTCCCTGAGGTCACAGTGCCAGTTCTGACTTTGATTTTCAAAGTCATTTAAAAACTGTTGACATGAGTAGAAGTCGACAAAACAGTGGGACAGACCAAACAGTTTTGGATGATGTCTTAAACATTGTACTGCTTGATTGCTGCATTGCTTATGTACTTGCATTTGTTGATTCAGAGAATTAAGTGCTTTAATTTGCACATAGGGATCATTAAAGTTCGATCTAGCCCTCCTGTCACACCCTTTACCTCAGAGCTCTTTTAAATCTGTACATTGTATTGTCATGAACACTGTGTGGTGAAAAAAACTATAAATTCATAAGTACTTGGACAACAAACTGCACCACCCCAAAAAATATTACTCTTGTTTTTATTTTCCCAAAATTCTGTCCAATTCAGCAGGTTTATACAGATTTATCTGAAGAATGAATGCTGACCTCCAGTTACACAGAGTGATAACCAGATGAAGAAAAGGTTAAGCCATGATTTCCAGGATACAGTCATGCTCGAGTTGTTATCCTGAAAAATGAAAGCAGCTGTGAGATTCTGCGGCAAAATTCATTGTCCTCTAAAGCATTCAGAAAAGGCTCTTCATGCATTTGGTCAGTAAAGTGAAAGTAGTGTTGGTATGCATATATCTTGGTTTGAATGGAAGCTGGAGGACAACAGTCAGTAGGAAATGTCGAAAATGTCAGTAAAAGTGACAGTAGAAGACTTTATGATGATTTTGCAGGCACAAGAATATATGTCAAAAGAAATTCCAGCTCTAGCGGGAAGTTAAACCTTAAATTAATGACAGACAGGGCAGGCCATCAAAACACGACGCGATGACGTCTTCAATTAGAAACTGAGCTGACTCCAGCTTGGAGAGAGGGTTGTTTCCTTTTCTACATACTGACTGGTATGAACTGAATTAGATTTTGGGAAACCATGTTTTAATGAAATGTATTTTGAAATGGCGTTTCTGTTCTCTAACACAGGGAATGTAGCTGATCAGAGGTTTTTAGGATTCCATCGTTCATATATAACAAAAATTAGGAAAGCAAATTAATCAATTTGATATTCTACTTTTGTTACTTCCTCAAAGCCAAACAGTTTTAATGTGCCGTGTACTGTCTCCACGGTTTTATAGCTTCTCCTTACTGGGCTAGCGTTAAAATGAAAACATATGACTTTCATAAATTGCCTCGGTTGATCAAATCTTCTGCCTTCATAACTAAATATTCTTCAGAAGTAACAACATCTTCAGTGAAACAAACTTACTGTATGAGAGCTCCAGCTGTGGCGTGTGGGGTGGTTCAAAGCTTCATTTCCTGAAACGGCAGGCGAGTAGCAGAGCTCCACCTGAGGCTGTGAAACTCTCACAGGGAGCAAGGTTCAGGTATGGTCATTGAAACCCAACCCTTATCACCTCAGTGTACAGTCAGCCGGTAATAATGTCCCAAGCAGCCGCTCGGCTTTGGGTGTGTGTCAGTCAGCTTCAGTCTGTTCAGTCTTATTGCCTCTTTTTGTCTTTTATACTTTGGAGTAACTGTTGTCCACCATGGTCCTGTAACACAATTTTCACGTCTTCACTTAATTCTTCTTTAACCTAAAGTCTTATTTAATTTATTTTTCTGAAGGGATAAACACTCCAGCTGGGGCTGCTGCTGAGAAGAAAGTAAAGCAGACACAAGACACTAAACCAACTAAAATGTGAATTAGAATGAAAAGACATCTGAAAATATCAGAATAAGATTCTGTATGGAAATTCATTTCTTAACTGTTCTGAATATTCTCTCAACCAGCTTCTTGCCATGAGTGATGGGGTTGTGCATGAGCATTGTATTTCCTTTCAAAGTCAGAACCGCTTTGGTTGTTTCATGATTTAGATGTTTTTATCACTGGTTTGAAAAGAATGTGATACAGTTAGAAAAAAGGTGATGTCATCCAGGTCTGTGCACCAATCAGAACTGAACCATATTTGATTTTTTTAATTTATTATTTTTGATTGTGATTGCTGCTTATTTGGTCTTAATACATAAAGGTAACCTGTGGAGTTAATGACCACTTGCAGCACTATGGAGCAATGTTTTTATATGTCCTCTTTTTAGTTGTTTGTGGGAGCACACAGGTGACATTGCTTCATGCGGTTCACACAAAAAAGCGTTCTCCACGTATTGCGTGTCAGAATGTCAGCGTTCTCCAAATGCATCACAGAGTACTTTGCTCACAGTTGTATTAAGAGTCTTTCAAAGCCTCATCAGCCTCATGGACCATCTTTTTACTGTGACAGCTGGCTGGCTGCTTTTGATCAGATCTTTCCAGCGGAAGGAGCAGTGATGAGTAATGTGCCTCCTTGGTGCTGTGCATAAAAAGTCCAGTGTTTTATTGTCTCTGGTGTAGCATGTAACATACTGAGTGAATGTGGGAGAGTGGAGGACAGAGAGGCATGATTAAAGGCCCAGGTGCCGGCGCCCCCTGTGCTCATAGTCTGTGACAAGTCCTCTCAGTGTGGACGCCCCCAAAGGTGGCGTTTTCCTCCATCCTCAGTGCCTTGCCATGTCTTGCTACTCTCACCACTGTCTGTGTAAGAATGTCTGTGTGTGTGTGTGTGTGTGTGTGTGTGTGTGTGTGTGTGTGTGTGTATGCATGTAGTTGAGGGTATGTGTTGGTACATACGGAGGGTAGGAAGGATGGGTTTTCTCTATTGTTCTGTTTTCATTTATATTGTTTTTAACTGTTGTAACACACTTTGTGCTGCATTTTAATATGTATGAAAAGTGCTATATAAATAAAGATCGATTGATTGATTGATTGATTGATTGATTGATTGATTGATTGATTGATTGATTGATTGATTGATTGATTGATTGATTGATTGATAAAGTCACCAGAAAGAAGGAGGAGGGCATGTGGATGCTGTGCAGCCTGACATGACAGGCTCGGTCACTTTTTGCAGAGGGGAGAATATATTCCACTAATGTGATAATTCCCTCTGCAAATAGTATTGCCTCGTTTTAATGGTTAACAGCTCAGAGTTCTTACTGCAGAGTTCTTTAATCATGATGTGCCCAGAGTTACTCCATCTATCACTAACAAACACTGCTCGCTCTCCTCCCTTCCCCTTACTGCTCTCCTTTGGCCATTGAAGGCTTCCCATTTAAAGATATTTCATCAGTCTAAATTTCTCACCTTATTCAACTTATTCAACAGTTACAGTTACTAGTTACTTTGTAAGTTAATATTTTCCACACTGCATATATGATCAATGTATAAAATTTGAGTCATTTTTACAGATGAAACTATATCGTAGTTAAAATTACCTTCACCTCAATCAACAACATTAGAATTCTGCTCAGATTTTAACTGTAATAAAAATGTAGTCATATGATGTAATATCATCAACAATAATAATCACAGGGAAAATATTCACGGGACCATTTTTCTGCATAACAAGGACTACTTTTGACATTCCTTATAATAGTTATAATTTTTGAGGAACGCTCAATAAAAGCCTTGTTTCAGCTTCGTTACACAGTCACTTCTAGACACTGTTGATTGAGTTTTATAGAATTCACTCAACCTGTAGAGGAGCCTACAATTAGTACAACATAATCCTTCAACTGACCTGAAAGCATGAAAAATCCCCACCCACAGCGAAATCTTTCCTCAGAGTACTTTAAAGTGTGCTTTTAAATTGGATACCATCAACATTTCACTGCTTGGATTTGAGGAAAATTTTGTTTGCAAGGTGCTTAACAATTATGGAGGATACTGTGGTATTTTACAGCCGGCAAATACACATCAGTCATGTTCACAGAGGTGTATTGATACTGACTTAAGCTTCTTCACACTACAGAAAACGTAGATAAGCTCCTGGCCTATAACCCACCCAGACTCAAGCCAGGTTTATTTATAGTGTCAGTGCAAACAAGTTGATGAAGGTTAACTAGGCATAATCGCTATAATGAGTGGGAAGACAACGAGCATCGTCCTTGCTGAAATAAGTACTGACAGTGACCTGACCTTTGACCTCCCTGTTTAGAAAAAAGAGAGGTAAGTTTCAAACCTATCATAGTAAACATGTTTCCCTGGGTCTTGGGTTTTGTGACAGAAAAAAATTATACCTTACTTGAAACTACTTTCAAGTATTTTTTAATACACTAGTATTTATTTGCCACTGAAGGACCAGAAAGTCAATCTACTGATAATTCTAAATTGTGGGGAAAGGGGACTTTTGGTATCCAGGTCATCCTCTGGTCCTGCAGCAGGGTGATGAATAAAGGTGAAGGTTTGTGTGTGTGAACAAGAATTCACACTCATACTGAGGAGTGGCCTGTGGACCTGTGATTAATTTTGATGAGTGTCAGTGGGATGGCTGCAACAAGTTCATCACCACCAAGGTCATCTGAGCTGTTTGGTGGAACACAGGCTGCAGTTCTGTTTCAAGAATATAGCTGCACATCTGACCCACTTTCCAAGTTGAGCTCTTACAAAAAAAAACAAAAAAAAAAACCTTTTCATTAGATCTGTTCCTGACTTAGTGACGTTTTCCATCTTTACCACTAGAGGTCATCGTAGGATCAAGTTCTATTAATACAAACCACAATGCTTTTTTTTTTTTTTTTGCAGAAAAATGCAGAAATGTATAATTTATACAAATCGATTCATTTTCGTTTTATTATATGTTTGTTTGTAAACTCATGAACCCATTTTATACAGTTATAAGATTAATGACCCCCTCCAACTGAAAATATTACTTATGCTTATGAAAACATGTTATTCAGCTATACTAAAATGCATTATATTACATACAGTGTACACATTATCTGCATACATGATGCGTATACTGTATGTGATATAATGCATTTTGGAAAAGGATTCAGATTACATGAAGAAAAGTAGTGAGTCCACACCATAAAAATGCTATAAAAATTAAAATTTTTCAAAATTAAAAATTCTTCAGTACAGAATTGGTAACAATAAAATGAACATAATGATGCCTGTCAATGTTCTGTTATAATATTATTGGATCCTCATTATTATTATTGATATCTTGACATGTAAGCAGTACAAATATATGTATACATATGTATGTATATGTAAACTACCCAGAAAATATATAAAGTAGTACAGTATGACAAAAAAGAAAAGAAAAAAAAAGAAAAGAAAACAGAAAAGCCTACTGAAGCTGAAGAACTAATTAATAGCTAAAGCTTTCTAAAGGCCTTCAGTGGACCAGCATCCTGATTAGCAGATCTCATATGACGCAGCGGGGGAGATGTAATGTGATCTGTCTTTCCAGTGGTCTGTCTATGGTTCTTCTGGCCAAAAGTCATGGTTGTATGAGAGCAGCAGTATAGCACAAGCTGGAATGTCTCCAGACACAGCTGGTATTGTATAGGCAGAAGCGAGCAGACAACCATGAAAAACAGGAAGTATATGGTGGGGGAGGGTCAGCAACAGCGGCCCCTGTGATCCCCTGCATAGGGCCTGCAATGGAAGTAATTTGGAGGCCTCTTCTGCCACCAGAGTCACTGTGTCAGAGATCATCAGTCATAACTCATTGTATGTGCTCATCATCATTCGCCACCACAGATTAGCTCCATGCAATTGCCCCCTCATCTGACAGACTGAGACATGACCCCACAATGCAATACTTTCCTAACAAAACGGGCACGCCTCCAGAGTATGCATTAATTGCCATTGTGGGATTTGTTTTTGTTGTGTCAGCTGCTGGCTAATCAATGGTTAAAGCCGACTAAGGTTTATTGTTACTGAGCTTATTAGGCTGTGTTATCAGTGGGGCAAGCCTCCGCCCTCTCACATGTAAATGACTGTGTTAAAGGCAGGTCATGGGCACTCCCCTCCTTAGGCTGCAACACATTCCTTTGACTGCTGAGTAGACAAATCAACACACTATTTTTATTTTTAGAAAATGCATGTGCTACTCTTTCACATTTGTCATTTTAGACAGTTTCTATATAATTTTACACACATACACACACTACATATACATGTGCATATACATACATACATACATACATACACACTGCACTCAAAGAACAAACTGTTGCAGCTGTAGTGACATAAAAGTATCATCTTTAAACCAATCTCTGAACACATTTCCTCCTAAGGCAATTTTGTAAATTGCACTTCATTTTTTTTTTAAATTTATTTCAAACAAGAGTTGAGTTGAAATCATCTTTTCTGAACTTTTGAACACCTGATTAACCACACAAACAAACTCCATAGGGCTACATACTACAGTTCAACTGATTGCGCAAGAGGGTAACTATATATGTACTAAATTTTTTGTCTTTAATGTTCATGTGAGTTCATATGGTGAACTCTGGTGGTGCTGAAGCCCCTCTCCCACAAACTGGTGTAATCTGGCTTTACCCGCTTCTCCATATGGGTAGGCTGCATTCGCTGCATGGGAGAAATCCACTTAGTAAGAGAGAGAGCGAGAGAGGGCAAGAGAGGGCGAGAGAGAGAGCAAGAGAGAAAGAGAGAGAGACACAGAGAGAGAGATTTGGATTTTCCTTACATCCATTTGATTCATTCACAGGTATCTCTGTCACCTCTCTTCCTGCCAGTACTACACTACTGAGGTTGCTTTGTATGGTGCAAGTGAAGAGAGTGTATGTGCACAACACAGCTGTCCAGTCTCACCTGTTCCTGGTCAACAAGATTCAACCAGCAGCAACTGACAAGTGGTGTGTGTGTGTGTGTGTGTGTGTGTGTGTGTGTGTGTGTGTGTGTGTGTGTGTGTGTGTGTGTGTGTGTGTGTGCAAGAGATAGAGTGAAGAAGATAAATGCACAAGTTGCCCTCTGTCAAAGAGGCTTTGGATGAGGTCACCTTTACCTTCATCCTGTCTCTCTTCACTGAGGATTATGCCAATATCTCTGTTCCAGTTACCTCTGCAGCAACTCAGTGTTTCATTTATTCTTTCATTAAGACAAACATATGAATTGTTTCTGGCACAATAAAAAAAAACAGAACCAAAAAAAAAAACATGAGATATGTCACATTATTTAAAACAATGATTTTTTTCAAAGAGGTGTTAGTCTCTACTCCCAGAGTTCTAACAACTCAAGTGGGAAAACAAGAGCAGATGAAAAGGAGGGAAAGGACAGCACAGGCAGGACTCCTCCAAACTCAACATAACAACAGAATTGTTACGTGAGACCTACGTAACACCTTTCCCCCTCCCTCTGTCATGTACATATAGTATCTTTAGAGAGACTCCCACAGTGAGCTGCAGAACATTCTTTTACAACGAGCTGTTTTTATGTCCTGCAAAGCCAGTTATACAAGACGGAACGGAGAAATCAGTCAAGCTACAGCTTCACAAGTTGCTTTCAGTTCAGCAGTGAAAAAACTCCCTTAGATGAGAAATTTGATGTTTCAGCTAATTTCAATCAGTATATCACACACTTACTGAAGCCTTGCTGCACCCTGTTCTCCATTTTGAATTTTGCCTGCCATAAAGAAAAACACATTAAGCTGTAAAGCACACTCCATGTTGCAGTTGTACTTCAAGATGCAGATATTTTCTATATTTTTGCTGACATGGTGGCCTAACTCAGCTCCTTGTGCTACATTTTACCATAACAAGAGCAACAGTTGGTAGTCATTGTGCAGTACTATGTAGTCAGTGGTGGAAGATGTAAAGAAGAAATATCACAATGTTCTGCATTCTGCATTAAAATACTTTTTAGAATGTGCTTAGTCAGAAACTGGCCCTAAATGACTGCTCACAACAGGACCCCAGCCCTGAAGCTCCAAACAAGATGGGATAGAAACTCTGTGTATGTCAATACTGTAGTTAATTCGTGAATACAAAGACTAGAACCAGAGGAACTGGTTGATGTTATCAAGGTTTACACTTTTACTCCAGAGGATGATTCTGTTGCAGTGTGTTAAACAAAAGTCATGGTTTGGAGTGGCAACAAGGGATACAGGTACCTAATTTATGCATGACTCACTCTTTCCTTGTTTTGACAAGTGGGCCAGTGCAGTGGGGTGAAGTAAACTCTTGATGTCATTACCATAATAATACTGGCAAGCATCAGCATGTGAGTAATTGTTTACACCTCTATGGCCACAGGGAGCCGGCAGAAACCTTTTATTTAGACAAAGTGGGTGAATCTACAGTGTGTTAAATGGGGGATGGGCTCCTTGATTATGTTGCAAATTTGTGACCCACTTTTACAAGATCAATGTATTTTTATATTAAACCTTGTCTATTGTAGCTTAAAGTTTGTGCCACTATTTCTTCTCCCTCATGTGTTGTTTCTCCTCACATTTCTGGTTTACCAATGACATATTTAGTATAGATCGGGGGTATAGAAGATGAATGAATATTTAGTATAGTAGCAGTAATACAGTATGAACTGGAATGTATAAATATGTTCCTTTTGCCATAATTTCAGTTTAAAAACATCCTTCACCAAGTTGTCTGTGTGCAAACATTACAGTGTTCATGTGAAACTTCCAATTCACATTGCCTATGGGTTCCACACTATGCCAAAAATTGTCATTTTCTCATCTTGTTAAATGGAAAACAGCCCTCAGGTAATGAGTACATGGCTCTGACAGTACTATAATCAAGGGGATGTTATTAAACTCTGTGCAGCAAAAATATATGGGCTTGCACAAGGATAAATCACCAGAACTTAATATTAGATTAGACTGACTTTTTTTGTCCACCTCAATGGAAATTTGTCTCTGTTTTTTTCAAAGTACAGCAGAGTAGCAGGCACAAACAACGATGCCATGAAAGCACACGCGGAAATCTTTCCAACTTCTTCCCAGCATCTGGTGAAAATTCCTCTTTAGATGCCTCCTGGCCAACATCACAAGCCCAGCAGGATTTTTAACTTGGCCACCTGAAATCCGACCTGTATGCATCTGAGCATTTGTTAGCAGTAAAATATCACAGACAGGTGTGACGTTGGCTGGCAGGATACAGCAAACAAAATCAAATTTGGTGTGTTCTCAACCTGCTGTTGAATACAGCCCTGCAGGAAGTGCCAGTTCACTGTGAACCCCATCTGTTTCTTTCTAAACAGAGTGATATATCACTGTATGGAATTATCTGACAGTACCTGGCCTACAGCCAATTATCTGACAGTGTTGATCAGTTGGAGGTGACAGTGCATTGGGTAAAATGAAAGTCAAATGTAGTGGGTTTCTTTTCTGCTGTAAATCTGTTATTTTGTTTATTTAGGAAGCTTTTTTTTTTTTTTTTTGCCAAACTGAGAATAAAAATTTCTCAGTACACAACAGTGACGTCATAACCTCACAAAAGAAAGAAATATTCCCTTATGAAAATAAAATGAAATCTTCCAGTGCAACACTAATACTGGAGCAGCAACCTTTAGCTGTTCTTTATAACACCTTGTGCAGTCAGAAGGATAGCTAGTCAGGTTTGAATAAAGAAAGATCTGTAGTGTTGAGGCTGTTTAAGACACATGTTGTTGTGGTAAGGCACTAACTGTATTAGCATGTTGCTCCTGAATGTGATGTATTTCCTGCTGAAACAGGATGTTAGGATGTCCAGAAAGCAGGGAGGAATCATTTGAAAGTGCACTCACATAAGAGGAGAAAAAAGGCATCATTTTATTTTTTATTTATTTGTTTGTATCTGTGATGATTTTACGGTTTGAAATGTTTATTTAAGCCCTATATTCCACAAATAATCATGATCATAATAATATCCTAAAATGTAAAACACTAATAATGACACTGTCCAAAGCCAGGGAATATCTTGACAGCAGACAGAGACTAGTGTTGAAATACAGTAGGAGGACATATTGATCAATTTCTTTCCTCACCTCCAGCAAAACAGAACAATTTATAGAAAATGTTTTTGACAAAAGTATGGGCTGAATAAATTAATATCTCCTACACATGACAGGTTTGTGAGCTACATCCCATACTGTCCCAATGGAAGGGGATTAAATTATCATATCATCGTCTTACAAAAAAAAATAACGATAATAAAAAATAATCAGTTCCCCAGATCGTCTTAAAAAAACAAACAAACAAACAAACAAACATTTTGCATAGTTTTGTTTTTTTTTTGGGGGGGGGCGTGCAAAAATAAGTGCTACGGCGCTGAGTGCTGTAGTTTGGTGAGGGCAGCGGGGAATTAGACAGTCAGGGTCGTGTCTGTATCATTCACTCTGGGGAAATGAATGAATTTCTCCGCGCTGAAATGTCTGAAATGACTTCCGCACAAAGCTGGAGCGCCACAGCGGTTGTTTCCAGTGGAGTCATGTTTGGACTGCACGCGCTCAGTGGAGCAAGTGCACGGCGACACCACCTCGAGGAGGCTGCACGAGAATATACAAATGCTACAAGCTGCACGCACAACTATTCTGTCGCCATTTTCCCAAGCTAAAATACAAAAGACTGGACTGGGGGAGCACACACCCCTCTCTCAATCTTCTACCATTACACATACCACATTTTCTTTTGTCATTCATGTTACAGGCGCGGAATGGATTTGCTTGTAACATATATCAGAGTCGCTGGTCACATGTGGCAAACTGCAGCATTTGGTGGGGAATAACAATCCCTCTGACTGAGGCGAAAGGAACATTTGAAGACATTTTTGCCGTTATACCAGATGGGTCCACATACAGACAAATAGCTCGCCATGTTTGCTGACTGACGTGTGACGTATCCACACAGGTAAGAGCCCAGATTGAAATCGTGCTGCTGACCATGATATCATCCAATCAACGGACATCAGGGGCGGGGCAAAGCATAGTCAATCACACAGGAACTATAACGGTTTTAATAGGGAGGGAGGGGGAGAATCCAATCCGGTTTGAGCTAGTTTTTCTTCCAATGGAACATTAACGTCTCGCTGCGCTGTGTTAGACTGTACTGGCACAGCTTTATCTTGAATATACCACTGTATATTCTCCTGTATTGCGAAACATTTAGCTCTTTTTTCTTTTTTAAAAAAACACCCCACACAAACCAACCATGCCTAAAAGGAGCACAGTGAGTAGACCGACATCTTTCATGCATTTAGTAATACAGCATGTATAAACCCCAACTGCGGTCTGTAAAACGGGCTTGTTACGCTGGCGTTCAGAGTTGTTGAAATGTTGCTGCAAATGTCTGCATTCGTTCCGGGTGGATGTCAACAATGTTGGCGCCGTGCAGCCAATAGTTTAGCCGCTGTGTGTCGGCTCTGTTTTGATTCTCTGAAGTGGTTGATTCTTGGTCTTATCTCTCGTGCAGTGATTATCTTTGTGCCAGTGATTTAACGTGTGCCGGGGTATTTCTTTCACCGCAGGACTGTGACATGCACAATTGCAAATGCGTATAAATAATTTAGTGTCAGTGTAAGACAAAGCGGGCTAATTTTCCCTGTCGATGGATGCCTTTTCTGCACATAAAGTTGGCGGCATATTGATTGTTTCCTATGGGGGTCGACACGCTGGATACTAAAGTTTCTCTGAAAGAAAATGGGACCAACATCGACAACGTATATGTAACAGCGTGTAATTCGGTGGGAGTTTGGCTGTAATGTTATGGTTGTTATTTTCGTGTCGGCACTAGTTCTTGGTTTGGGCTTTCCCGTGGAGCAAAAAACACTTTTAATGTGATTTTGCGACTATCTCTTTCATAAACCGAGCGTGCATGTGTGCTTTTATCAAGACATGGCCGCCCTTATTTTCCCCGGTGAGAATGCGTTCGTTCGCGTTCGTTTGTCGTGTTAGCGGAGTGTCTTTCTGTGTATTGTCGGCTCAGGCCACTCGTGGGTTATGCAATGGCGAGCCTCCGTCAGCAAAGCGCTGCTCTTGTTGCTGGGGGTTCTGGTAGATTCCGCTACCAGATCGCTGAGCATCTCGGAGTGACTCTTTTCAAATTCATGGCGGGAACACTCACCGCACTGCTCGGTTTTCTTCGTACACTGGCATTCCCATTTATTACCAATGAATGGATGTGCCGGGGAGGAGGCGGAGTCCGCCCCCTCCTCCGCCGGAGTTTTACAGTGGGCAAATGAGTTGCAGGAGGTGGGAGAGCACGATCACATGTCGCTGTATTAACTTCCTTATACTGTGATCTTACGACGCGAAACTTTGTATTCAAGCACGCCAAAGGACACTTTCGGGACTAATGAGTGTGTCTTACTCATCTTTGAATTGGTTTATATCTTCCCCAAGATTGTGCAAGATTGTGGCACCTATTTCAGTCAATCACACTGCGTGGTCTAAACTACAACATGCATGAAGCTGGATGTGCAACCATAGGCTAATATTCTGTCTGGAAACGCCCACTTTTTAGTTACATAACTAATGCTTAAAGCCCATAGCCCACCACCAATTAAACCCACCATAGCCACAGTAAAATGCAGGCAGTGTCTTTAACCTGCAGTGTCTTTAACCTCTTTCTTCTGTTCTCTTGCAGCCAGCTACAGGATGTGATTCAGCGGTAAGGAATAATCAGACTACCATACTTATGTTTGGAGTAATTGTGTTTTATTCAAATTCAAAATAATGAGAATTACTATATGCACCCACCAGGGGTCAGTAGCACCGCATCAGTGAGAGCCTCTGTTTGATATTTTCAAAGTAATCATCCTGTCTGTTCTCCTTTTCTGCAGCCCAAGAGGAGATCTCTCAGGTTGAGAGAGGTAAGTACAGATACGCCCCCACAGTGTCACAGACAGTATGCATGCTGTTAAAGCTATACTTAGTGCTGACATCAATGTTTTTAATCCCCATAGAAACCTGCACCTGTAAAGGCAGAGGCCAAACCTAAGCCAAAGGTGGGACCTTGTTTTGATTACTTCTGATTAGATTCATGTATTAGACTCTCAGCTGTTGAAACAGTGACTAATGGGGTTGATATTGCTGTTTGCAGAAGGGACCTGCTAAGCCCAAGAAAGCCAAGGAGGTAGAGAAGGCCAAGCCTGAGGAGAAAGCACCAGAGGCCCCCGCTGAAAATGGCGAAGCCAAAGCTGAGGAGGAGGTAAGGGTCATGACGTCACATCATGTATTTTCTTCAATATTACATATCTTTTGTCTTTTTCCTACCAAGCCTATGCATATACATGTTTTTTTATTATACTGAATTACATATTTTTTTATCTACTGTGCAGTAGTGGAAAACACAACTTAATTATCTTGCCATGTGCAATTTTTCAATCACCACATGCAACTTTCAATTTTCCCCCATATATATAATTTTTTATGTTCTATTTTGTATTTCTTATTCCCGTCTATGTCTGCCTGTAACACCCTAATTTCCACTACAGGGGATTAATAAAGTGTTGTCTTATCTTATGTCACATGTTTAGATGGAAAAATAAAGATCTTCTCCCTGGTGAAAAGACTTTGACACTCTTACACTTCTCTTACAGGCACCAGCTACAGATGCAGCTGAACAAAAAGACGAGGCAGCAGAATAACATCTCTCAAACCACGTCTTTTACCAGTGCTCCCTGTACCTCTTTTCTTGTACAATTCAGGGGAATATTTTTATCAACTATTTTCTAAATACAGGTTTTTTAGTAGTTTGATTGTAGAGAACACTTTTTTTTAATGAAAGAAAAAAGTCAATTTGGAGACGGGAATTTCATCACATCCCACAATTTTGCATCGCCATAAAAATTGCGGTCGTTGTTGTTAACTGTCAGTGGATTTCATTTCAGTTTTAAATGTGAAGGAGGGGGGTGCGGGACAGGTTACCATGTCAACACGCAAGCGCGGCGTTCACAGGAGCTGGGGCAACAACCGGAAGAGCTTGCCTGCGTGGATTACATTCCATATGCTTTATAAGGGACAGTGTGTGTAATCTGTGCTGGGGTGGGAATGGACAAAGTCACAGGGCAACTCATTGTTTTATTGTTTATAATGAAAAACAGTGTTTTAGAATGTTTGTAAGCTTTGTTCCTATATGTTAACTCTTGTACTCATGCAGTTTTCTTAACGAATCTGATCAATAAAGCTAAAATCCCTAGTACTGGAGCTCTCCCTATCAGAACTGTGCATCGCGTGTGTTGGTTGTGTCTCTGTTCTGTGATAGCATCGCAATAAATTTGTATAGCTGCTGTGAAAAAGGTTTTCAATCTTTCTATATGCAGTGTGTAATGGTACATTGTAAGGATGGTAAAAATGGAATTTGTTTTCTTAGCCAAGCTAATGAGCTGTGTAACCATAAAAAGCTAACTGTTGAGACTGGCTTCTTAAAGGCCAACAGACAAAATGTACATTTATTTGAGATGTCAAATGCATACCAGCAGTAGCAATATTCATGTGAGTTTTAGGTATCTGTATCAAGTACAAGTGTGCAGTTTCTTTTTATTTGTTTATAGATGTACCTGTGTAATGATTGTTATCAACAAACCAATAAAACTTGGTTGGTAGTTGTTACGCGGTTTCATTCTGAAAAGTTGCTGATACTAGGGTGTAGGAACCTTAAGTGTGAACTAAAAGGCAATGCTTTAAAATGCACCAAAGGGAAAATAAATTGTGCTCATGAGGCTGAAAAATATTGTACTAACAGAAAACATGTCAGATACACTGCAGGATTCAGCGCTGATACTGATGTATATGTACAATGTAAGTGATTGGTCACTGATGGGTACTAAAACATACTGGGGGGTGTTATAAACATTTAATTTATTGACAAGTATGGGCCATTTAAAATAATGTATTCTGGCCAGGTATAACAAAATGTGCTGGCGAGGAGGAAAAATTAAAATAATGCAGATTTAGCACAGTCCAACGTGTGTATAAAGACAGTAGAGAAGCGGGTGATTTAAGATATTTTCTGTCAGCCTGTAAGTCAGTCTCCTATCAATAGTCTTACAGGCTGTGTCACAGTAACAGCAGATGAAATGCTTTCAGCACCATGGACAGCTCCTCTTTGCTTTCAGCTGTCTTTTTCTGTGTAGCCTTTCACCTTTTCCCGCATTACGATGTATTTACGCAATTTACGCCACTTTTCCTAAAATAATATTGAGCTTCTGTTACTAAACAAACACCGTCGTGCCGCTGTTACGCGTCGCTGATGCCACAGCGGCAGCACGTTCACTTCCGGTCCTGCTGTGACTGGTCTGCTGAGCAGGTGAGGAGGAAGGTGCGCGGAAGATTCACTTAAACTAATGACGCTGGTGTCCACAAACATCTTTGTTCCGTTCATGTTTTGTTCGTGTATCCTACAAACTACTGGCTTTCATTGCTAAAATATCGACTGCCGGAAACGGATACAACCACTGTTTGAGCGGTTATTTTAAGGACCGGTGCGTCACTGAAGCGTCACTCTTCAGCTGGAAAAACAAATAAACGCTTTTAGTCCATATGGGTGATTAAAAGTCAACCTGAAATGCACATCTTCTAGTAATCTGGCTGTGAAATACATAAATGTNAGATAGATAGATAGATGTTGTGTTGTTGTCCTGTTGTGATTTCTATACTATTTAGATTACTTTTTCAGCACTACCAGCCATGAAGAGATCCCTACCTATTTTTTATTTAATGTAGGTGATGGGGACAAATTCCACAGTCCGTCACACAAGGTTCAGCTGAAGCTCCCTGTGTTTCCCTGCTGAGCTGCAGAGGAGTGGCAGCAACACAAAGACAAGTTTTCGTAGAGAAAACTCTAACTTTGTAAGCTAACATGATGTGTGTAAGTCAGACTGCTTGAGCATCTTATGAGCTTCAGCGGAACTTTGGAATGCATTTTTGCACATACAGACTGTGGATTTTGTTTCTCATCACTTACACTGGAATTGCAGGAGGAAGGAAGCAGTTCATGGCCAGTGTGGACAGGAGGAACACTTACTGCAACCTTGAACTGCTCCAATAGACGTATGGGCATGTGAGTATTGTTTTAAGACAGACTGCAACTTTCCTTTAGCTGTAGTTATGACATGAGCAGACATTCTCCTTACAGCTCGAGGAAGGTTTATGCATCTTTAGCGCAAATGCATTTTACGATATTTTCAGAACTGGCTGAAGTAAGAGATCAAATCTTACTGTGAGGCTGTGGGTGCCAACTTGAATTCCTGCTAGTTTACAAATAAACATACACAAACAAGGTGATCTTCACATTTATTAGATGTCCTTAACCCTTTCAGGTCCACTGTATGATTCCAGTAGATATAGATATGCCAACATGGCACTGAGTGTAAACCCATTATTATGTGAAAACACAGATTTTAGAGATGAGAAAGTTAACTGCTGTACAAACTACAGTGGCAGTGACAAACCACCTGTTACAAAGGTTTCATGTTACTCGATCTTTAAAAACATGTCAGATCACCAAAGCTGACGTAGCCTAATAAGTCTGCATCATGTAGCACAGACTGTGTATAAAAATAACTTCAGTTCTTCATTTCATGATGAGCCCACTGCATTTTTACAAATACTTGAGGTATAAGTAAAATGTCCATGGAACATGCTACCACATTTGTGCAAATACCTAGACAAATACTAGTCTAGAGTATACAGGCCCATGAGTGCACATTCAATATGTTAATTTAACTGAAGGCAAAAGATGCAATGGGCAGCATAAATCCACCTTATCTTGCCAAAATCAATAACAACCTACATATTTTCATGTCCAGGGTCTTCTGTGCATACATTTGTCATACAGCAACTTTTAAAAGTCTCAACGTGAAAACTGCCCATAGGATCAAGTGGAAGCACTAAATTGTTTGCTTGTGATTAACAATATCTACTCTGGTGAATATGAGGAAATGAGTATGCTACTGGATGACTGTGAATCTAAAGTGGTTTAATGGCTCACACACACCCTGAGCATCTACATCAACCCAATTAATCAGGAAAAAGTATCTGAGATGAGTCTGTGTGGTTTTGTTTGGTCAAATTGAAGTTGTATTAATGTGCAGTATTCTGTATTCAAAGCTGTCGACAGTCCAAGAAATCAGTCCATATAGTCACATATCAGGGCATCGGCAAGTGGCTCATTTCAGGAAGTTTAGTCCAGAACATTAGTCCATTTTCTCTGTGATCCGTCCCATTTTGGTGCGCATGTTGCGTACAAGGAAGAACCCAATGGTGGCAATGGCCATTATCACCTCGGCTATCCAGAAAGCCATGTCCCAGCTGTGCTGTTTGGCAATAGTGCTGAAGGGAAGCCCTGCCATAAAAGCCCCCACTGAAACAGAGGCAAGCTTGTTTAATCATATGAATGAGTCAAAGCAGGGATACTGCAGTCAATCATACAGATGTTTTTGCTGGTCATGCTGCAGCTTACCATTAGCCATAAGTGCTACAACAGCATGAGAGGTTCCACAAAAATTTGAAGGAGCACTTTCGCTGGCTATCACCCCAAACAAGGCAATTGGTCCGTATGAAGAAAATCCAAAGAGAGCACCGAGGAAGAGGATCCAGATCTGTGTATGACACGAAGAAAATGAGGAACAGTGTTCTTGAAAGCATTCCCAACATTCAGTACATCAAATGTTTATCCCCTACGAACCCTATAAAATGTCTGAGCGTACCTCTTTTTCTGACACACCAATGAGGACAGAGACAGGATGAATGACTTGGACCCAAAGAGGAGCCTCCTAACCAAAGAAAATAAGCTCTTGTGACATTTTCAATACTGGCAACATGTACAGTTGTGCTCAGAAGTTTACATTCTCTGGCCGAATTTATGATTTCTTGGCCATTTTTCAGAGAATATGAATGATAACACAAAAACTTTTCTTTCAGTCATGGTTAGTGACTGGGTGAAGCCATTTATTGTCAAACAACTGTGTTTACTCTTTTTAAATCATAATGAAAACAGAAACTACCCAAATGACCCTGATCAAAAGTTTACATACCCAAGTTCTTAGTACCGTGTATTGCCCACTTTAACATCAATGGCAGCTTCAAGTCTTTTGTGGTAGTTTTGGATGAGGCTCTTTATTTTCTCAGATGGTAAAGCTGCCCATTCTTTTTGGCCAAAAGCCTCCAGTTCCTGTAAATTCCTGGGCTCTCTTGCATGAACTGCATGATTGAGATCTCCCCAGAGTGGCTCAATGATATTGAGGTCAGGAGACTGAGATGGCCACTCCAGAACCTTCACTTTATTCTGCTGTAGCCAATGACAAGTCGACTTGGCCTCGTCTTTTTGGATCGTTGTCATATTGGAACATCCAAGTACGTCCCATGCGCAGCTTCCAGGCTGATAAGTGCAAATTTTCCGCCAGTATTTTCTGATAACATGTTGTATTCATCTTGCCATCAGTGTTGACCAAGTTTCCTGTGCCTTTGTAGCTCACACATCGCCAAAACATCAGCGATCCACCTCCGTGTTTCACAGTAGGAATGGTGTACTTTTCATCATAGGCCTTGTTGACTCCTCTCCAAATGTAACGTTTATGGTTGTGGCCAAAAAGTTCAATTTTGGTCTCATCACTCCAAATGACTTTGTTCCAGAAGTTTTGAGGCTTGTCTCTGTGCTGTTTGGCGTATTGTAAGCGGGATCCTTTGTGGCATTTGCGTAGTAATGGCTGTCTTCTGGCGACTCAACCATGCAGCCCATTTTTCTTCAAGTGCCTCCTTATTGTGCATCTTGAAACAGCCACACCACTTTTTTCAGAGTCCTGTATTTCAGCTGAAGTTATTTGTGGGTTTTTCTTTGCATCCGGAACAATTTTCCTGGCAGCTGTGGCTGAAATTTTTGTTGGTCTACCTGACCGTGGTTTGGTTTCAACAGAATCCCTCATTTTCCACTTCTTAATTAGAGTTTGAACATTGCTGATTGGCATTCTCAATTCCTTGGATATCTTTTTATATCACTTTCCTGTTTTATACAGTTCAATTACATTTTTCTGCAGATCCTTTGACAATTCTTTTGCTTTCCCCATGACTCAGAATCCAGAAATGTCAGTGCAGCACTGGATGAAAGATGCAAGGGTCTGTCAGGAGCCCAGAAACTCACTAACCTTTTATACACACACACTGATTACAAGCAAACAGATCACAGGTGAGAATGGTTACCTTTAGTAGCCATTCCAACCCCTTTGTGTCAACTTGTGTGCATGTTATCAGGCCAAAATCACCAGGGTATGTAAACTTTTGATCAGGGTCATTTGGGTAGTTTCTGTTGTCATTATGATTTAAAAAGAGTAAACACAGTTGTTTGACAATAAATGGCTTCACCCAGTCACTAACCATGACTGAAAGAAAAGTTTTTGTGTTATCATTCATATTCTCTGAAAAATGGCCAAGAAATCATAAATTCTGCCAGAGTATGTGAACTTATGAGCACAACTGTACATTTCACACACTTTACACAGTAACAAACAACATTAAGGTGTAATTACCTTTGGGATTTCAGGTGTGATGGTGACTCTGAAGAGGTACATGGACACATACATACCGGCCATCATGAGAATGAGCAGACCATGACGAGGGTTGCCATGGGTGCCCAAGCCTTGCTGAAGAGAGTCAAAGACAGGATGTTTTTAACACTGACCTTTGCTCAATAATCCCAGTCACTTTTTCCCTGTATGTTACTCACCCGAGCTACAGCTCTGTCAGTGAGGAAACCGGATGCAAGGCTGCCCACAAAACCTCCAACCTCCAAGGCACTCATGTAGGTGCTGCCTGTGAGCAATGCAGCTCATATCAGCACCCCTGACCCATTCTATTGAGTGAAAATCAGTGAGGAGCAATGGACAGTTAAAATGCATACCCATGAGAGCAGTCTGGCCTTTCTCCTGCATGAGGAACAGCTGGCCCCAGTCAGTGGCAGCCGTCTTCACCCCAAACACCACCAAGTACCCCAGAGACAGCACCCACAGGAAAGGAGAGAGGAGGAACTCACTCAGGGTGCTCTCACTGTTGCCTGGTGAGTACAAGTACAAACAGAGACACATTTACTCACTCTAATAAACAAGAGATCAGCGACAGGTCAATTTACATACACTACAGTATACAGTAAGTGCATGAGTATGTATGGGTTATAAAACTATTTGAATTACTTAAACATACCCATCACATGGTGGAGCCAAATCCATCGAAATCCCTAAGTGTTATATCAATGGAGTGAGTCCTGCTAACACTGTATATCAGGTCTGAAATATTCAATCAGCCACACAGATCTGTCAAAAAACTCCAGCCAGCCAATGTCCAGCCATCCATACCGCCATCTTGTGGTAACAACAGATGAGAGATTTATTTGTCCCATACTCATATTTTCAATACGTGCGGTAAAATGTGGGGTGGCACACGGTCGAGCAGGAAAACTCAAACAAAAGTCTTAAGGTTCATTTCCACTGTTCCAAAAACTCCACAACTGTGTACACAAAACACAAGCAAACACTGATCCACTGTGTGCATCAATGATTTACGGCATGAGAAGGATTTCACTGTATTCATAGTTAAACATTTTGACTCTGTTGATTTCACATTTATTCTGCCGGTAGATTGATATGACGACTTCAGCTGGTGAAGTTTTGCAGTTCTCACCTCTGCACAAGGTTATTGAAAATAGGCACCTGCGGTGTCACAGTGGTATTTTACCACTCTTCAATTGACCAATGGTTGGTTGCAGATTAAGTAAACTGGTCTCATGCTCTCCCTGGTAAAATGAACATGTACTTCTATACTGACTCATGCTTAGACACAGTTTTCACAGTCAACCTTTATCGACATCGGCTACTATTGAACATGCCTTTTTTAATTTGAACTCTGATAACATTCTTGCTAACTCCAGCTACTAGTCAGATTGCCTCAGGTCAAATTTAAATTGCATTTTGGTCCGGGTCTGGATACAGCCCAGAATTTGTCTATTGTGAACGCGGCCTCTAAGAGATAAAAAAAATACAAGAGGAATATAAGAAATATAGTATGTCATATTTATATTAAAATGATAAGTGCGTCATTTCCATATAGGAAAAATGTAGAATGTACATGTGTATCATTTATAGGCAGACAATTGGAGATGCTCACAGAAAGGTGCTCTCGACAGTTTATCATCCTGATGGTCTGAGGGGAGCCGCTTTTCTGGGGTCTCTCTGAGTTGGACTAAAGCGAACGATTCTGTAGCCGCTAGTGTAGAGGCAGGACTAGTCAATAAGCAGAGCTCTGGCCTGCATTTGCACAAACATTTCCTGAAAACCCTGCCAGAGGTGTAATCACTGTCAGCAGGTGGTGAGATTAGAGTTAGAAGCAGAGTTTACAATTCTCCTGATGTGTCATGGCAGTAAAAAGGAGATGAATGTGAGGTACAAAAACAGATCTATGCTAGAAAACAGGACAGTGTCCTAAAACATGCGGTTTCATAGATTGAGAGGGACAGACATTAATACAGCTTAAGAATTCACAAATAACTGCAACAACATATCTGATATGATATGGTGGTGGCAATAAGGTACCTCATGCAGACCACTGTAATAGTGTCTTGGTGAAAAAAGGCTTGGACAAAGTATATTTGACATGCATTATGTACTTTTCAAATAACAAAGAAACAGACTTTAGTGCAAACACAAAATAAGTGAGCAATTGTTACTGATGAGGTACAAACTGCTCCACCTGCATGTGGGTAGTGGGTGGAGATTACTGGTGCAGGCATCAGAATCATTATCAATGACCTCTTCTCCTGATCTGTTAATTATGTCAGCATGCACAGTTTATCTGCACAATTTTGGGGTTCCAGTTGCTACTGTGTGGGTAGTTACAATCCATCACACTCAGCAGTGATCATGGCTCAAGTTCAGTCAAGTCTGCGGTCATCTGACATGCTTACATACCCTAAGATCAGAAAATTGGTGTTTGAGGTCATCAGTCCAAGCTGATGCAAAAATGATTATTTTCCAAGCACTAGCATTCAAAGTATGAGCACCTATCAAGTTCAGCAGTGAAACAAAATGTGTTCCCCGCTAGTTTAACAGCCCACTGCCTGTGTCCAGATGCCCACACTTACAGTCTTGTGCAGTGGAGCACACATTAACATGTCACCAGGCAGAAGGCAAATGTGTCCACATCTGAAAGGTTTACACACACACAGTACACTTAACCCACAGTCCACACATGCGTCTCCTGATTCTGCTTCTGAGTGGTATTCTGAGCTAAGCGTATCTATTCACAGACAAGTATTATTTAGATTGATTCATCTTTCACAAATTGTTGGAAAAAATCTGCCAAATCTGAACATAACAAATTTAATTAGCTAAGTTTGTCCAACCAACAGTCCACAACCCAAACATATTCAGAGCAAATATTCACATTTGAGAAGCTGGAACCAGAAAATGTTAGTTTGAATGTTGGCATTTTGCTTAGAGAGTGACTCCAGAAATTTCTAGATTATTTCTATCGACTGCCTGATTAATCGGCAAATCATTCCAGCTCTAATCAAACAACAATTCCTCTGATGACTGACTGACGAATATGTTTGTTCTCTAAGATGATCAGACAAAAATATAAAAGATAACTGTTATGAGTTTTTTATGTACAGCAGGCCAACCTGCTCCTCAATAACTCCATTTAATGGCTTTGCTGGTTGGAGGCACCTCCTCCTCCTCCTGAATGGGTGTTTGTTTTACACTGTCATCTAATTGGCAGTATAACATTGTGAACTTACTTGTTCATTATGTTGAATTAATATAAACTCACTGCAACATTGGAGCTCATTTCAGCCATGTGTCCTTACTTGTGCATGCCATGGGATATCCTCATTAACCAAGCGTGTGCCAGTGAGTGCTCGTAAACCTCCACACACTGCAGTCTTAACAGGCCCTTGGGTACTGGTGCTCTTCCCAGAACTTCATCATACAGTCAGCATGTGACTACTCACAAATATTGAAAGTGTGGGAGCTGAGACTGACCCACTGCAGGGATGTTCTAACCAAAAGGGAGCTAACTTGGCACCATGTGACCAGCATGCTTTGAGGTAACTGTCTTTACTTACCTCCCTTAGTCCCTTTCTTGGCTGCAGCCTCAATGCTGGGCAGGCCCACATCCTTTGGCTCATTCTTTACCAGCACCAGACAAACAAATGAGAAGGCAGCACAGAAAATGCCTGACATTGACAGGATGGTCCTCCAGTCGTAGTATTGCAGGAGCACTGTGACCAAGATTGGACCCAGACTCCCGGCCAGGTTCATACTGCAGGACAGGACAGACCACCATGTTCCAAACTGGGAGGGCTCAAACCACTGATGGACAGGAGGCACAGGAGAAAACAAAGCAGAGTGGTCAACATTTCCAAAATCCAACAATGCAGGTAGTAGAGCTGAGCAATTTTATCAATTCTGCGATTTATATTGATATTTTGTTTCCCCAGAGAGTGTCGATTTTTCAGCCGCAAGTATCGATACATTAAGCCCCATTAAAATCCCGTGTCCCGCACTTTGCATGAAGAGCAATTAGACAGTGTCACTGTAGAGCATTTCTAGCAAGTTACCTAGACGCCGACGTCTTTCTCTTCCGGTTAGAGCTGAGCGATTCAGGAGAATGGCGGCCAGTATAAATCTAGCGCCTGCATGCTTAAAAGCAGATGTGTGGGAGCATTTCGGGTTTAAAAACAAAAAGGAACCAACCTGCGAGCCCACCTAAAACGTCACCACCCGGACAAGGTAATGCTAACTGAGACCGGGCCCAAGAAGCTGCAGCGCAACCCGAAACAAACCACGCCGGACAGTGACGGCGGTTGTTGCCACAAGTTCCCATCTACTTCACCAAGGTCACAGAAAATTACGGAGTCCATTGCCTACTTTATTTGTCAGGATTTGAGACCTTATTCAGTAGTGGAAAACGCCGGCTTTAGGCGAATGGTGAATGCGATGGAGCCCCGTTATCCTATTGTCAGAAAATGATGTAAGTGTACCGAATTGTATCAAATCATATCGAACAGTATCGTGAGCTGAATATCTTGATATATATTGTATCGTGAGCCGAATATCGTGTATCGTATCATATCGCGAGATTAGTGTATCGTTACAGCCCTAGCAGGTAGGGGCAAAGAATGCACCCTTAAATTACCTTCATATGTATGTTTACAACTATATTGCACATATTACTGGATACTTTCCATGTTCCACTTTCCTGAAGCAAGCCACAGGTCATGGTCAAAACATGCCGATTCACTTTATTTAATTATCTGAAAGAGGTGATTAAGGCAAGAACCAAATAGAAGAAACATTCTGACCAAATAATCAACAGCCCTTCCTTTTTCCAAAGTCCGACACAGATTCTTCTCTTATTTTACTGCTTCTGCAAACATGGCATCAGAACCACTACCCCTCATGATGTAATACAGCTGACGGCAGCCAGAAGCATTCCTCACACAGTATACCCAACAGAGCAACAGAATAACCAGTAACCTAAGAATCCACTGGGCAAACAGCTCACAGGCTGATTTAACGCCGTGCTGTGTGCCGTGCACACAGTGTGTGCATGTTGATTCAGCTGTGGATCAGGAGCTGCAGAGCTGTAGCAAACTGGTGCAGACTTGGAGCTATTAAGGATGTTCGATCTTACCAGAGAGGGAAAACATCTCTGGTCAAAGTTGCTCTTCTTTTGGAAAGATCGACTGAGGATCATCTATAAATACATTCTACTGTAATTTGATCCCCTTCAGCAGACTGAACACATGCCAAAGCCTGTTTATTTATTCCCCACCTTTGAACACTGCTACTTTTAAGGCAGCTTCTCACAAGCCACAAGTTGTCTCTGAGCATAGAGTTGCAGAATGCTTTAGGGTTTGCTTTAACAGTGTTTAGTCCCATGATGCATATCATTCAGCAGGCCTTGATGATCCAAAGCCATCTGCCAATGAGGCCTTGCAGACAGTTGATCAACACTAATTTCTCAAAGTGCTAAAACTGCCAATATCACCACTCTGGACTTGGACAGTCAGTGCCTCACACAGCTGCCACAGGCTGACACCTCCTCAAACCAGTGCTACCTCTGGTCCACAGGTCAGTGCTGTCTGACAGCAAGGAACAGGATTCCTCCAAACACTTCCAACAACCAAGAGACAGGTGCACTCTCTCCCCCACAGTTCAGAGTAAAAACACAGACGGTATGTCTGGCAGCAGATGGCTAACACTCCAGAGTTACACCCTTTCACTAGCTGCCCAGAATTATCACAGGCATCACAAACAGCCTGCAGAGAGTGGGACTTCCCTTGGCTCTGACCATTACAATTACTCTGAATAAGGGATCTGTGTTGCACGTGATGGCAGACTGGATGATATTACCTTGCGCAGCACCTTCCCACAGGGGGGCCAGCCACAGCCTTGTCCCAGGCCGTTGATGAACCAGAGCAGTGAGAACATGGACACAGTGGAGGACCAGGAGAAGGCTACATTGATGCTCCCCACCAAGAAGAGGCCGATGGAGAAAAGCCAGCGGGCGCTGATCTGATCCGACAGCACGCCGCTGATAAACTTACTGATGGCATAGGCCATGGTCTGGCTGCTGGTGATCAGACCTGCAAAGACACCATAAGAGTTAGTATTACAGCAATGTACAGAGAGAGACTATGCTACAGGAGACATGGACTGTAGCTTTGTACTCATGAAGGCAACAACAGTTGGACGACAACTGAGAAACAAGTCATTTCACTGCCAAGAATACAAAATCAGAAACTTTGGAGAGAAACTCGTGGTTCCCAGAGGATCAACCCTCTGGACTTTGGTGATCCCCATACTCTTCCTCTAGCACCACCGTGAGGTTGACATTTGTAGTTAAGAGTGACAGCTGTCAGATGGACAGCCATGACATTTGATTCAGACCTTCATGTTGTCCACAGGATGCACTGCTATGCACTGTGGAGGTTATAGGTGGATGAGAGTGAAACTGACAATATTTTTGGATGAATAACCTTGAAAAGAAGCAGTTTAATCTGTGTCCAGCAGTGTGCAGTTTACCACAGTGCATGCTGATACTTTCGCGCTCTGTATGTTTGGCAAACTAAAGCAGATTTAGAATTATTGCAAAATTTTTCTGTCAAACATCATCACAGATCTGATCATTGCTTAAGGACATTTTTTCAACCAGACAAAAAGAAAATGCTCCATTAATGCTACTGTCTCACCTAAGTCATCTTTGTCCAGTTCAATCTCCTCCATCACAGAGGGCATGACAAAGGAGAAGGTCTTCCTGTTAAAAAAGTACAGCGAGTAGCCGATGAACATGCAGAAGAAGATGGCGGCACGATAGTAGCCATAGCCTGTGGCCCCCATGGTTACACTTGACAACTTCAAGGATGATTAGGAAAAACAAGAATTATTTTCTCAGTCTTTTCTTCAGTGGAGTCTTGAATTTGGGTCCTCTGGCATCTAGATTATAGCCAATCAAGGTGTCTTCTGTCTATCTGTGAGGCTGCTGCTTGTAGAAGCCAGGGAAGAGGAAGGAAACCTTACACCAGCCTGGAAAGGAATACAACATAACAAGAAAGATTTCAGACAACTAACAGTGGTCTTATAGAGATGAGTTATTTAGCACTTTGGTTTTATGGGATAGAGAGGCAGATAAAGATAATTTTATGATATTCTATTTAGACACGCTGCCCATCAGGCTCTTTACAGAGAGCCTAGGAACTCTATGTGTAACACAAGTCTGACTAAACAGTAGCCTACACACTTAATGCTCTGGATAATATTGTATATGGAGTGGGTGTGACGCTGTGATGGTCAGCTGACCTGCCACCTGGTCATTTACGGCGCCTCATGTCACAGGTTGAGATGCAGGTCCAAAATAAAGTGGCATTCTGGACCTGCCGCTTGGTTTAGGTTACACTTGTCTAGTGGGCGGTCACATAAATGTCAAAGTTGTCCTTTAACTGGCTTGGGCATCTTGTTTGGAGGTGTCCAGTCAGCAAGCCTGCAAATATCAGGTGTCGTCCAAGGAATTAAACTTAGACTAAGACTGCCGGGGTTGTAGCCCTGTTTTAAAGAAATTTAGAAGTTAAGATGACTTAGATGACTGGTAAATATCTGCTCCATCCGGCCAAAAACCAGGAGCAATTCTGCTCCATGTTCGTGTTAGCTTTTACTCTTAAATGATTTCCGTGCTGCAGCGTCTAATCCCATTTCAACTCACCGAGCTTCCCCTCTGACTGCAGCCTGTGACAGACAGTGAATACAACAACATTACAGATGGCGATGGACTGAAACATTGACAAAACAGGACGTTTCCTGCTAACTCTGCCACCCGCTACCCTCAGTTATTCGCGGCGCACTGATTTGTGCGGCTCTCCGTGTATCTGAGCGTCCTTCAGGCCTACAGCTGACCACATGCCGACATAAAACAACACATCGATGCACTGTCGCCTACACCGCCGTTTACCGTCCCATGGCCACACTGAATGAGGAAATGCATGTAAAGCTGGCTACCTTTCATCGGCGCCCCTCTTGCTGATCCCATCCACGCAGGGAGACGGCGAGCGTTCATGAACGCGCAGCACATGAACGCGTCACTGTGACGCACAGAGGCGAGGGGAGCTTCAGCCACCGTGGCACAAACCACACAGCGCTGCAGGCTACGGTTTCAGCGCAACGAGATTCAGGATTTAATGCTGAGATGTTGAGTCATATACCTGGTGCTGTCCGATCAAATTCTCACGCCGCCAAACTCCTTTAGCTATACCTTTAAAATTTCCCATGACGGACACAACAAGCAATGACTTCATATCGTTTCGTAATCAGTTGGACCTGCAGGTCGATTCGGCCTAGTCGACGATCGATTATTTGTGACTATTCTATATTTATTCAATAAAAGCTCAACATTTAGCTCATGTTGTTCACTGCTGCCATCTGTCGGATTCATAACGCAGGTAGTTGAAATGCAGCTGAAATGACTGCTGATTAGTGTGTACATGTAGAACCAAACTACAAACTGAAGATTTGCATTATTGTAGCCCTGTTTCATGTCTGTGGAGTTGCCCACTTAACTCAGCTGGAGCAGTAGAAGACTGAGAAGACCGGCTTGAATAAAATGAATTTCAAGACACATTGAGATAACAAGTCCAAGACCTATATGCAGCCTTGAAACATTAGGAATATTCTTCCCTCAGACAAAGATCTGATTTGGCATGGCTAAATATCATCCTGAAAGAAAGATTACAGTGTTATGAGTGTTGTTTAAAATGTGTTTAGTTTCGTGTCTTTTCTTTTTCCCGTTTTTTTTTTTTTTTTTTTTTTTCTAATTTAAAGTGACCGTCTGCCAATCCAGCACTGAAGTCATTCATGTGGCATTCAACGGCGGTGGGATTTATGACTTACAAAAGCTCATCAGTCAGAGCCCGAGAAACAGATCAGAGGTCAGTTTTAAGGTTTTAAATGTGACATTCACTGCCACTAGATGTCACACTAGAGCAGTGGTTCCCAGTCTGGGGTTCGCGCCCCCCACTGGTGGGCGCCAGAGATTGCAGGGGGTCCGCACAATTTTGTCTGCGCATTAAATTTATAAAATCCCAATAACACACCCAATTGGATAATCAGAACTCTGTATAATCCAAATTAAAACATATTTTTGGTCCACATTTAAATTTATTAAGCTATTTATTACCTATGACCTTTTATTTTTGCAAATAAAAGTTTGTAATGCATCACTTCATTCTTTTAGTGCGTGTGCACGGGTAGTAGTTCACGTTGGGGTGGCCTGGCTTGTCTTGGACACAGGCAAGGGGGGCTTCAAGGAAAAAAGGTTGGGAACCACTGCACTAGAGCACCAGCATATCAGAAACAGCCATGATTTTGCTCTCCGCAAACTCCATTCACACAATCAGTCATTTTACCTCGCAGACAAGCATAGAAGACACTTCATTCAAACTCCACAGAATTAAAATAAAAGTATGAAAAGGAGTATTTCCACTGTTCCAACATTCACCAGCTTAGAATATTCTGGCTCTCTGTGTGCTGTACATTAGTAATATATTCAGCTTGGTAAGGAGCTGAGTGACTTCAATCCATGTAATGTTATTTTGGGCTTGGTTGCTACCCTGCTAATGCTTCCTAAAATATAGAGTAAAATGTGCTTGAGGTAGCTAATGTTTGATGGTTTCAATTGAACGTGAATGCCTTCAGCTGAAACCTTTGAACTACACTCTGCCATCTAGCTGTTACAATGCTGTGGAGACCCAGGGAGCTCTGGAGGAGAGAGCTGCTCTCACTTCTGAATCTGTGCAGCAGCATCCTGGGTACAAGGTGTAGTAATAAGGAGGGTCTGTTGAGTGCTGAGATCCATCACTAAGGGAAATTGGGGTGCTGCAGCGCCCAAGAAAGTATTGACCCTAACCTACATTCTTCATCTTCTCCTTCAACCCTGCCAAAAAGGCCACATGAGGAATTTTGTGATGCAGGTGGTAAGACAATTTTTTTTTCTTTTTTTTTTTTCTTTCTGGTGCCACCGCACAGCATGTATTTGTCTTTGGGGACTGGGCTTTTCAAGTCTGGTCCTCATACCTTTTGGACATTCATTTTTCATATCTAGATAGGCAATGAGAAAGTTGCCAACCAAGAGAGTTGCATGTTTAATCTTTTTGGTCCCTCTCTGTTTGGGAAAGTGCATGTTCATTTATGCAACTGGTTTATACAAAAAGAAAAAGACATTTGGGCTGAGTTTTATTTGCTTGTTGCCAACATAAGAAGGAAAAATTGATTGAATAGGTATAGGCTGCTGTGACATGTGTACAGGCACTCAAGCCACGCTGGTATATTTTATCAGTGCTGTTAGTTAAGGGTCAATATACACAAACATTCCTGCAGAAATTCACCTCACTTTCTGTGCAATATGGTGATGTGCCATGTGTGAACGAGTCAAATCCTTTAAACTCTCACAAAAAAATGGAGCTTCCTTCAGATCTGGACTGGGCTGGAGTGTGTAGACTGGAAGAAGTTCATCACTGATGTTTTGGACTCCAGCAAGTGCAGCCTGTCACTGACCACCAAGAGAGTGTGAAGATCGTGAGTTCATAAATGAGGCAGCCCCTCTTACAGACTGGTTATTGTGTAACAATATGGTTTAACTCCTTTGAGGAAATAATTCATGTGCTGTTTTCTTTTATCCAGGCATTTTTCGGTTACAGATATGTATTATGTATATACAGTATGTATAAAGTTTGTGCACAAAGGCGTAGTGCATTGTTTAAGAGAAAAACGGGGGTGCACTGTTTAGTGAGCTCTTCTGTCAGGAGTATGGAAACAGAACCTGCACATTTTAGTGCAGTGCTGTAATGTGAAGCTGTGATGATAAGTGTGCTATCCTGTTTGTGTGTGTTTACACTTCTGCAGTAAAGAATTTTGAGAAAAGAATTTGTGCAACAAGAGCTCGCCTTAACTGAAAGATCCAATCCTTCTACCCTAAAGGAAGGGAGGGGTACTGTCCCTTTGAAAGAACAATCAATGACATTTCAAACGCTCTACCTCACTGTGGCTGCTTCCAGCTCCAGTGGTACAGTTATAAAGACTCAAATCTGGATATGATCTTACTGTTTGTGTATGTTTCAGTCAATTCAAGCGGTCAGAATGACTGATATAATGCCTTTGTGATTTCCCTCCATCTCATCTTCCTCCTGAAAATATTTCTGCCTAAAAAATGCTTTTATTGCACTCGTATGTTGTGTGAATAAAAGTCTTCTACCTCTAGGTGTACATACTTTGTTTCTAATTGTTAGTTTGTAGATCAGCTCTGTGTTGCCTTGATGGTATATTGACAGCGGGACTGGTGTAGATCTGTGTCTCTGAGAGGAAAACTATCCCAGTACATTGTGTTCAGGGGAAGAGTGCGAAGTCCACACAATAAACCTCACAGTGTGACCGCATTGTACATGTTCTAGCTTGTACCTTCAGTCTGTCTTACCTTCAAGCTGTAACTCCCTGCAGAGAGTACAACAAATGATGACTACAACATTGAAGTGAAATGCAATAGTTGATCAAAGTATCTACATATTCTTTCTCTTGTATTGACTCTTGATGTTCGTCCAGGCAGGTCAGGACAGTGATGGTGGAAGTCTTCAGTCAGTCTCCTATAAATCTCCTATCAACAGTCCTAATCCAGCAGGCGCCGGAGACCCCTTCAGTGACAATGGGGCTAGCTGTCAATGAGCTGACATTTTCCTCTGCACCCCAGCCAGAGAGGAGTCAGATGACGTGTCTTTCTGGATTTCTGTCCTTTTTCTATCACTAAATCCAGTTGGTGATTTGTCAGTTATCAACAGGAAGGATGGCACAGTTTGATCAAGTTAATTTCCTCTGTCACATCACCTTTTCCACTCCCAGGTTACACCAAACTCTCCTGAAATAACTGGTTCCAGAGGTGGTTTTTATTTGGGGATGTATTTTCAGCAGCACAGACGCTACTGAATGATCAGAGAAATGTTATCGAAATATTATTGGAATACTACAGGCAGCAGCGTGTGCCTGTGATCCTCTCTCTTATGTGACAACACGTTGCTACTTGTCACTTTGATCATAAAGGTAACACTGCTCTACAGAGCACACAGGCTACAATGTAGATATGAACTGAGTATTAACAGTATTTGGTTCAGAGAATATTAAAGATGAACCTGACAGAAGGACAGGACTGAGAGAAAAAGGCATAATTACAAATCAGTCTGCTATTTCAGCACCACAGACAGCACCATGGATTCATCAATACATAGCTCAGTTTGGCTACTGATATTTCAGAGCTGTGGTCGGTGCCATAGATTCCAACGTGCACAAACTTCAGTCAGATCAAGGATCAATGAGTCAGGCAGACTAGACCAATATATTCAACTGAACAACCACTCTGTCCCAGCACTGTCTGCAACCAGTCGATGGATGCATTTTGCTAACAGGAAAATGCATCCATCGACTGCCCTTCACACTTCTTCACCCTCTCTCCTTCAGGTTGATATGATAGCTTCATATTATCCTGCCCCACGCCCCTCCCCACTCCTCACCCTTTGGGGAGTTCCCACCCTATCCATGCATAACTGTTGGGGTTGAGGAAGACATTTTTTTGTTCTGAACTGATCGAGTTGAGAATAATGACTGATATCACCTGAACATTTGGCTGTATGCTGGCCTGGACTGTAATGTAAAACCATAAAACATGTCAACAACTGTGTTTCTTCACTTTTTGCAGGTGGGAAGGTAAAACTAATGTCAGTATATGGAAGCAACAAAAACGTGATATCACAAACCATTTCTCTGCACCTCAACAGGCGCATTCTTAACACTTTGTGACCATTGAACATTTAAGTGTTGCTGTTACATAGTTTGTCCACCAGAGAGCGTTGAAAAGTTTATTTTTGCACTCAAAAATGTCCTCACCAGTACACATAATCATAATCCTCTAAAAACATAAATTGATGGGACCCATGTCTTTTTTTCATATATAGGACAATCTGTCATTTTTGTACATTTAGAACCCTCAAATATTAATGCTGGTATGTATCTCAAAACTCCAGTTAACTGATGTGAGCTGAATGCAATGCAGCAATGAATTTATTATTTTTGAATGGTAATAGTAGGGTAAAAAATGGACAAAGAAATAATTCAGGTGAGAAATCTGTCCGTGCATTAAAAGATGGTATGGTGCTGTCTGATGGTATGGTCGTCCTGCTCTGTACTGAAGACTGGAGAGAGACGAGGTGCTGGGGCTATAACCTCAGGAGCGTCTATCTCTGGTGGGCTCCTCACAAGGCTCAGCTCTGGGGATCTCAAGAGGTGGTGGAGCTCAAACCACAGCAGAGTTTGCTTCTGGGCTGTGTGCCAGCTGTTTAGCAGCGGCCGCAGTATGGCTGGTTCTGGACTGGGCTCTGGTTGGTCGTCTGTTTCCCCCAGGCCAACGTTGGAAGGGGCTTCAGCACTGGTGAGGTCATCATGGACTGCAGGGATGACTGCAAGCTGGTCAGGGTGGGTCTGAGTGGGTGGTGGAGCTGAGGCCACAGCAGAGTCTGGTTCAAGCAGAGATGGTGGCTGTCCCTCTATTTCCTCCAAACTACTGTTCAAGCCATTGTGGATAGCGGTGTGGGCAGCAGGTTTATTCATTTAAGTTAGGTACAATGAGATACAATGAACAGTAAGGACTCATTTTTTACACTTTTTTTCCCCATTTTCCAGATGACGCTCTCCAGCTGTACTTAATTTTGAATACTTCATATTCAAAAGTGTATTTAACCTCTGTTGGGCGAGGCTCCTCTGTGAATGACAGTTGTTAAGGTTGTCACATGAGGCAACTGTGAAAAGCAGTTAAATCTCCTGGGCAGGGCTCTTACTCATGGAGGAATCCCCCCATGAGTAAGCAGTTGATGACGACAGTGAGGAGAAACTTCCTTTTAACAGACAGAAAAGTCAAGCAGAACCAGGCTCTGGGTGGACGGCCATCTGCCTCCTTTAAAAAGTTTGAGCTGCATATTCACTCTTTTATGCAATGAAACTGAAATTGGCCCCTATTAACAGTTATGCTGAAACTGTTTAAGAGATGGTTTCAGCTCTTAGATTTCCCACCTTTGTCCATACTCAGGTGGAAACATGTTGTAGTAGTCCAAATGTCATCAGTCTTAATAGTGAGGACTGGATTCTGTGATTCAATCATTCTAGATTTTATTATTGATATTCTTGTAAACTATCTGACTTATTGATCCAGCTAAGAGACTTCCTTCTTAACCTCCATGAAAGCACTGGCATCAGGGACTACCATCCCGAGTCCAAAGAAAGGAGAAATGCTGCCGCTGTACTGGAACCTACTGGAAGAGGATTGATCCATCATTTTGGAAACCAGTGGACATGTTACGCCCCTGTGAAGGGGCAGATAGTGAGTACAAAGACTACGACACACTGTTGCTGTCATGTAGCTCTGCTCAACTATTAACACAATATCAATGAAAAACAAAGGAATTATCTTCCTGCAACAATCAACATATCTAACTATAATCATGAACTCATGTTATGTTATGCATGTCATGCTTTCAATATTTTAAATCAACTTCAAACTCTACTGAAATCACAAAATCATGTTATTACACCTTTAAAATAACTCATTTCTATAACATGAAATATTAATGTGAATATATTTAAAGCAGTTTCAATTTCTATAATCAATCAATTTTTCTAAATTTACACAGTAATTTCCAAACTCTGAGATAACTACAACATCTGTTTTAAACTGTTGCTGTCTACGGTGTCAACATAAATGAAAAATTAGCATTAAAATAACACACATTATACCATTACCTTTCAAATTCAGTTGTGATTGGTATACTACTACACAAGAATATCTCTCGGACAACCGAGTCATTCTCCCGCCTTTGCTGAACGTAGTTTGGCCAATATCGCGCGATACAAAGGGCGCTGGCTTACAGACACGGAAAGCGGCTAGCCTAACTTTGCTCAAAGTCAATTTAGGTAATGCTAACAACTCCATGCATGTAATTATCATTTACGTGATCTCATTAATATATATAAAGTACTACTAAATTACAACGGTGCTTTTGAACACTTCCTCACCTGTGAAGGGGCAGATGGTTAGGACAAAAACTATAACACTCTCTTGTCCTCATGTAGTTCTGTATTGAATGAGACCAGCAACACATCGTCCCCGCACAGGAAGCTCTAGCTCCTTCAAAATAAAGCGACTCCTTCAAAATAAAGCCACATAAACTGATAAATCACCATGTCAGTAACAAAATACAAAGTCACGGTATTAACAAACAAAATGTTTTTACATGGCTATTTTTCTATCTACTACAGACAGACTGTTGGACTCTCTTTAGACCAATCCTCTGGAGTATCATTTTATCTATAGTTTTTAGACTTTTGTAATAAAGAAATATATTTTATATCTTTTAAATCCTCTCCTGGTATTTGTTGTTCGATGTGTCTGTTCCTCAATAGAAAACAGTGGCGTTACACACTGTCATGGTAAACATGATCACTGTAATGAATCCACTGTTGTTTGTTTGTTTGTTTGTTGGTTTGTTTGTTTTTTGTTTTCCCCCCAGCACAAGTATGAGGAAACAAAGTGTGTGTGTGTGTGTGTGTGCGCGCGCGCGTGCTTTGATTTTTCAGACTCTTTCACTTAGACTTTATGCCATACTTTTTTTGATTCTACATTGTATGTTTATGCAATATTGTGAACTTGAACTCTGGCTTAGGTTTGATTTAGTGACATGTTGATAAGAGGGTTTGATTTGCAAGTTGAGAGCATGTATGGAAAGAAAACAGGAATTCTTAGTTGAAGGTGGCACAGCTCCAAGTTTCCTGGTGTGTAGCCAAGGGAATAAAGAAATGTTCTGCTCACAGTCAACCATTTATGCCATTCCAGAATTTTAATGGTTTACCCTGACACATCTCCATTGCTTCATCACTGCCAAGCCTCACATGTTAATAACTTTATCCTCTTTTGGATCATAAACGATCATAAATTGCATCAATTCATGTGTGACTGTCATGTGAAAGTCCTGTATGTGTTGTGGGAGTTGAGCCATGAAGTAGGCTAAATATCAGCTGGCGTGACATTCAATATGTATTCCCTTTCTGCACGGGTACCATATGATCTTCAGATATCATCCATGTTTGTTCTTCTAATTTTACATCTCTCATGAGTTTGAGTTGGAGCAAAGACAGAGGGCCACAGTTCATTAGAGTACAGATTAGAGCAGTTCACAGGCAGCCATGAAGAGAAACAAGAAACTGTGCTTAATGTAAAAGAAAAGAGACTGACAGTGACTTCATGCTAAAGGTACTCATGACCTGGCAAGGTCAGCAACTATCTCAATGAATCACACATGATTCTGCCACTTTGTGGTGAGAATGTACATCGACAACCAGCTGGAACTGAAAACCTTTATTTAAACTCAGAAATCATTAAAGCAGAGTGACATTAAAACATGTATATAAATACAGTTCATAAAAGATACAAGATACAAAATACCAAATGAATTAAAACAGGTACATACAGACACTGAGTGGTTCATGATGATGGATTTAAAGTCACTGAGAGGTACCAAAATGTTCATCTTTGGGGTGCTTTGGAAAGAGTTCCAGGAAGTTGGGTCATAGTAACTAAAAGCAGATCCTCCAAGTTCAGTACAAACTCGAGGGACTTGCAGCGAGCTTGATGTGGTCCAGAGAAGATGTGATGTAAGAAGGCGACTTGTCGATAAACAAATACATATGCCTATCATGTCTCACAGCTAGGGAAGACCAACCAACCTTCTCATACAAGATGCAATGATGAGCGTTATAAACACTAAGAAACCTAAGCGCTGAATCATTAACAGCATCCAAGGGCTTGAGAGTAGAGGCAGAGGTATGCCTGTAAATCACCAATCACCATAATCCTGTTCGGATCCGCTAACTTATCCATTCCTAGTGTTCTCTTTTTCCCTTTTTCCCTTCATGTTATGTGTCTCTCTGTCTGCTCCCCTGACGCTCTCAGCTGGGTGTTTCCCTGCACCTGGTGAGTGCGTTTTGAGTTATTGTTACTAAAATTATTTTCTTTGCTACTCTTGTCTCCGGTCTGCATCTTGAGTCCAACTACTACATCTCTAAGGCAAAGCCTAACTAATCCACAACAGAGAAAACGACAGCTTCAACAATCCTTTTCCTACAAAGCATGTTAGCTTTATTTCAGTTTTATTTGTTGTAATTTGTTGACAAGATGTCTAAATGATATCTGCATGTGAGTGTGTCATCTATGAACGTTTTTTCAAACTTTTTAATGTGCATTTAAAACAAGAATACGATCACTGAGTGAAGCTTGGAGAATAATCCTGGAACTGTGTACAAGTACTTGAACTAAAACAAGCATTACTCAAAATATGTAAAAGCCAGGAATGAGCCACAGTGTCACATGCCTTGGAGAGGTCCACAAGAATGGTAGCACAGTGTTTTTTTGGTATCCAAGGCATTGACAAAGTCATGTGACAGTGAGCCAGTGACAGCAGAGATAGAGCTATGCTTAGACCTGAATCCAGACCGATGCAGGCTCAGAACAGATCTGTGGTGACAGTTAATGACACAATTTTGACTAAGCAAGACAGTGTGGATATTGGTCTGAAGTTATGTGGGAATGCTCCTATCTCCTCCCTGGTGCAACGGGATAAGTTTTCTGAATTCTGGCAACAACAAAAGTAGAAAATCTAAAGTTTAAAAACTTTATTTTTTTGATCAGTAATTTGGGGAATAGAAAGATGAATTAAAAAGGGAATCCAAATTGAATTCACCACTAGATTCCTTAGGATCCATGGATGGAAGAACCTCAAAACAATCTGAGAGGGTCGACTGAGAGGCATGATTTGGAGTAGATGCACAATCATGATTAAAGAAAAGATGGTCATTTATTTAAGGATAAAACATTGTCGAGATAGATGGAGCATGCAGCAACGGGCGACGGATTGGAATCAAAGTGGTGCTCGCTCTACCAGTGTGGGAACAATTTTAATCTCAAGCTTTTCCATCTTCCAAACAGAGGAAACTGAGCTATGGGCAATAAGGAGTTAGTGTCCCAGCTGCATAGGTTTGCTGCCATTGACGTCTGGCCCTCTGAGGCAGGAAACAGGCTGGCACCGCGCCAGGAGAAGTGACATGATCTGTATCTGAAGGTAAACTTGGACAAAGTGATATGTGTTGAATCATAAAACATGAAGCTATGTCATATTAAAAGGGGACTCATTTTTATAATTCACTGCCAGTGCCAGTATGATTCAAACAACAATACAGATTGAGAAATGTCAATGAAGCTAAAGGCACAAGTGTCTCTGTTTCTGTTAGGAGAGACACAGACATGTAACTGTGGTGTCCATAAAAGGAGGTACCAGAAGACTTGGAAAATTATGATTTGAATGAATTATGAATTATGATGTTGGTGTTGTATTCTGTATTATTGAATTTCATTGTCTTCTCTGTGAACCTGTAGCCTTCCATCTCACCCCCGTATCATCTTAAGTGACACCACAACCTGGACCCTCATTTGCACTGTCTTCTACATGACTGCCATAACAGCTGGGCAGACAACTGGCAAGCTCACTTTGACTTTGGCATCAGTAAGTAATGAGGATATTTATATTGTTAATATATCTAAATATATGAAAGATCTAGTCTTCATTACAGGAAAACATAATAACGATAATAATTTATTCAGGTTTTAGGCACTCCCTGTACTTTTGGTATTATTACAGATAACCAAGAAGCTATCAGGCCTTCTGGCTTACATCTATTAGCAATAAAGGAACTGGTCCTGCACTGCAGAGGCTGAACAAGATGAGAGCCACCACCACCATTATCATCATCATCATCATCATCATCATCATCATCATCATCATCATCATCATCATCATCATCATCATCATCACTGAATGCCTTCTTAAAGAGCTGACTGTTGATTTTGTTTTTTAGTATGTATTTTTATTACCAGCAGAGCAGTGTTTCCTAGCTTTATTTACATTTTTGTGTTTAGTTTAATTGCTCTATTTATTGAATTAAATTATTGATTTTATTCAATTCTTTGCATGTAAGTGTTATGGTTAAGTGTGTGAGAGAATTAAGATGTATATTTTGCAATCAATTTTTACTATATTTCTAGAGCAGTACTTTTGACTTATTTCAGCTTTTTGCAAAGTCAAGCAGATAATGAATTAACAAGGAATGAGTGGAACAATTCTGCAAACTGTTCCACATTGTATACAAGCATGCAAACCATCTTCTGTCCGGTTTGATGTCCCCTGCCTTGGTCCGTCCTCTCGTGTTTCTGCGTCTTGTTTCTTGCTTGCTCTCCTCTCCTCGCGCTTGGCTCATGCGAGCTTGTCTCATTCTTTTTCTGTGTTTTTCATTCCGCTAACGTCTCCTCTCTACCCCCTCTCTTCTCCACTCTCATCTCTGATTAATAGTCACAGTGTCACAGTATCTCAATAATAATAATAATAATAATAATGATGGCTGGAAGTCAACACAAGCCACATAAATATCAGTTCACTCCAACCCAAAGGCGTGCAATAGAATACAACAAAATCAAAAACACTAAGTATTGATACGACATATACGATGTATTAAATCAGCATATAAAATAAGGCATAACAAGCACTAAAATACAAATATAGGAAAACAAGGTTAATACTTCCGGCATAGACTCTGACCTACCTGCAGCATAGCGGAGGCACGTGGGGATGTAGACGAGGCTACAACTTGATCCATGTTTACAAGGTGGACCTGCAGTGAAATTAGCTGGAGACCAAAATCGGGGTATTGCAGGTGAGGATTTGACCCTTGGTTTTCTCGACAGGTGTAACGGCTGACCGGATGCATTCGATGTGTGTGGCAACCTGATGTGACACTAAGGTGAAGAAGATGAGGGAACTGGTGATGAAGATGATGGGCAGTTAGAGCAGTCAGCCAAGGAGGAACTGAGACATATCAAGGATATCAAAACTGTTTGACAGCTGAATAACCTACATTGGAATGGGAAAAGCGGGGTGAGGTGGATGGAGTCCACTGAATTTGCCTCTATAGAGCAAGGAGCAAGATTTCAATGGGGGTAGAGCAGACTGGAACCTTGGGTTGAGCCCCCAAGTGTACCTGGGTAACATCTGGTTGGCACCAGACAGGATAAGGTGGGGGCTCTTTTGGAAAAGCAGTAGAAGAAGTGGGGCATGGTGGTAGCTGCAATCCCAACTTTGTCTGACTTGGAGTGTAGATTCTTGCTCCCAGATCTGTGACCACCTCTCACGGTGAGATGGTGAGTAATGTCATGCTGTAAGAAGAGAGAGTAACACGAGTAGTAAAATATGAGAGGCTCAGGTTGTTCTTGTGGTGCTATTATAACCCAGAAAATAAAGTAGGTTATGTCCTGAGATTTACTCACAAGAGCTCCACAACGGGAGCCCTCAGTGATGGGGAAGCTTGACAGCAATCACAGTTGGGCTTCCATAGGCAGAAATAGACCTCTTTGATGCAGATACAGTAGGTCTATAACTTTTTAGCTTGTGACTAAAAGCTTTCACCAGGTTAAAACATTGAAGTAAACAACAAGGATCTAAAAAGTGCAACACAATATTATGGCTTAGAACTAGAATTTCTATCCATTCTGTCAGATAAAGATCAAGCTGACACATGCACAGATGAGAAGAAAAATAAGTACCAGTTATGGCAGTGGTTCTTGGTGAAGTTCCAACCACAAACCACCAGTTCCTTAAAACATCTCAAACCAGTATTTTTATATTAGGTATCACTGAAAATCTTTGAACTGCTGTTAAAAAATGAAATAGCAGAGATGACTTTTATTTGTATGGTGTAATACAGAGGAAAGCATTTAAAGCCATTACAGCTGTAATCCAGAATGCAAAATCAGCCACCCTTTGAGACAAACAGTAGCAGTAACCTCTCCTTGCTGTAGTCAGCTCTAATGTATTTGATGGTAGACTGTTGGCCTGCTGGAAACCCTGTCAGTTGGAGTTCATTTTGTCGCTCCTTCTGCCTGCAATTGGCCCTGCCTCCAGCAGAGGGCATCGATGTTCCTCCCAATCCTGAACCCCCAAATACGTCCATCATTCCATCTGAATAAGATAAGATAAGATAAGATAAGATAAGATAAGATAAGATAAGATAAGATAAGATATACCTTTATTAGTCCCACAGTGGGGAAATTTCAGGTATTACAGCAGCAAAGAGGATAGCAAAAATAGAGGGCATCAGCAGGAAGACATTAAATATCAAGCAATGCAATATAAACAATATAAACAAGGAATAGCTTTATCTGAGGCCTTCAGAAAGTATTTATTTCTCTCTTTGCCACCTGGCCTCAGCTGCCACCTCATAAGGGAGGGAGACAAATAATAATAATAATAATAATAATAATAATAA
>JBBMOE010000011.1:11030310-11080488 GCA_037975065.1 Chaetodon trifasciatus
GTGTGTGTGTGTGTGTGAGTTTGGGGGGGGGGGGGGGGGGGGGGCAAATTTATCTTGGATAAATTCTATAAATTTAAGAATGAAATGAATGAAAGAATGAAATAAAACGAACTCCTCTAAGCCTGTCATTGACCTCAGTGTGCAGTTATGAAAATGCAAAGTCAGGAGGGCCCCTAAAGGCACACTTTACCATTTAAGGGCAAATTTTGGAGCTTTGTTACTTTATTCACTTCCTGCTGCGCACAATGGACTATGCAGACATCTCTATTGCTTGGGTTTGGATAAATTATCACTTTAATGGGATAAATAATCACATTAAAAATTGAGGTCATTGTTTTGCACGAAGACTACCTCACTCTTCCAGATTTGGTCTAGATTATCTCCAACCGTTTGGGACTCTTTGAAGTAGATTCCAAAATCAACATCAGCATTTTCAGATGAACCGATTTTCAATGTCAGATTTTTGGAGGGAAGGGGGCTGTTCCCATAACAAAGAGTACATTAAGTAACTGAAGCCTACATTTACTCTAGTGCTGTACTTAAGTACACTTTCAAGGTAGTTCTACTTTACTTGAGTATTTTGGTTTCTGCTGCTTTGTACTTCTACTCCACTACATTTCAGAGGACACCTGGCTGTGACCACTCGGTGAACTTCATTTTATGATCACTGCTCAAAACATCTCCAGACACTTACTCGTACAGTGATGGCAAGAACGTTAAAACTCCACAACATAAGTAATGCTACAGTCACCTGATTTTTTGGTGAGAGCAGATTATGTCAGAGGCCCCAGAGGAGACTGGGTCTTGAGTTCAGCCTGTCGCTGCTGGAGAACTGAGAGAGCTAAAGGAAGATGAAATAACAAGGTTAATATATTGAAGGGCATAAACACACGTTGAAAGCCAATGTTTCCCTAACATTTTCATGAGGTTGAGATGACAGAAGTGTATAGAACAGAAGTACATACCTACAGTCAGGTCTATATGTATTTGGACGTTGGCATGATTTGTCAGTTTGCCTCTGTACTGTAATACAGAATTTGAAAGTAATGACCATGGACTTCAAGCGTAAACTCTCATCTTAAATATGTGGGTATTTTCAGATGTATCAAGTAATTATAGCAATTAGACAGACTGTCAGTTCCAGTTAACCTAAATAAAGTGGTCACATTTAGTGCTTGGTTGCAGACTGTGAATTTGATGACCAAATAATAAATACCTTCATACTGAAGGTACACCTAAACTTCTCCTTCCTTGATTCAGACATTGTGGACATGAGGTGTGTTCCTCACCACCAGGAATCAGGGGCTATCCCCCGGCAACATTTCAGCAGCTCCCTCTGTATGTGACCACCACTAGGCAACAGCATGCAGTCGGGTCTGGTGACAAGAAATCTTCCTCATAACAAAAGAAACCACACAGAAACAATCCATTGTGCATTTTGTGGCTCCATCACTGTGAATATTTGCTGTAACTGAGATGGAAGGTTAACCCAGTGCTTTGAGTGACCACACTCTGAGCCACACAGCATACAGGGGAATCCTTGACTTGAGTCTGCAGGGATATATACTCAGTTGCCATTTCATTAGGCACACCTGTACTATCTAATGTAATCAGCTCAGCCATAAATTCTTCTTTTAGATTGCCTATAATGTTCAGGGATTTTTTAAGCTATAATTATATGTTTTCATATCAAGGTCATAGTTGGTGGTGGTGATGTAGTGAGCTACATTATAGTCAGGGTTCTGAGTCCCTCATGTATGTAAAGAGGGAGAAACACCTCTCAATAAGATGTAGTTCAGTCCAACACCACCTATAAGTATGACCTCAGGAATAAAATATAATTGAATTTACACATTTCCAACTGTCAACAGAAACTGAACATTCTAGACTTCATAAAAGTACAATTCATGACAGAACTGTTGTACTGAATTACATTAGCATGCACAGGCATACCCAATAAAGTGCCCACTGGGTGGATACAACCTCCTTGAGGTGAGGATGTCCCATCCCTTGTAATGAACTAGCCTCGCAGAAGGGGAAGACAAAAGGGGAAGATGGAGGTGTAGGGACATGGGACGACAGCATTGGAGGTGCAATGAGAAGGGAGAGAGCTGTTTCTATCAATTACATACCTTCTTGCTTTTTGGATTCATTGTAGATAACTGGCTTGAACACTTTGTAATGTCCCATATATAGTCCCCTGGGATGTGTGGTTGAGAGTGTCATATGTCAGCTCCTCAACAGCAAAATCCAAGAGATAATTACCTATCAGTACTTATACTTTACTTTTAGGCCAACTGTGATCATCCACATCCACATAACAAACCATGTGTGTAATGACTGAATTAACCAAAGAGAAACCTTGCTAGATATAAGCTGGCCATGTTATCTTGTTGAGCTAACTATCGTTATAATCAGGTGAACTAATACAGTCACAACTAACAACAAACCTAATAAGCGAAGATGAATTTTGCCTTTAACCAAATGCCAATAACTTCAATAAATTTGAAGTAAATGTAGGCCAACTGTCATCTGGTTAAAGTAGTTTGTGATTGGGTGGCAGGCAAGCCTCAGATAGTTTGTCCATATTTATTTCTGATTGGACAAAAATCTGCAAACAAATAGGATGGAAGTCACAAATGTCTCATGGCCTGCAAACCAACAGGAAGCGACCCACAAATGTGCAATGTGCACTTTTCATGTTTTTGTTGTGGTGAAACAATTTACATTTGCGAAACCCACAACATTTTTATGTGAAATTAAAACATGTGTTTACAGTGTAAGTTGTGTGTACTTGCAAATTACTCTGTATTTTTGTGGATATGACTCTACATAACACAAATAAAAAGTTGCGTGTTTGTGGATAGTGAGGTATTTACGGATCATGAAACACATTTGTGGATCTGTCTGTGGATTGCAACTATGAAAGTCCAATAAAAGCTTCCATGAATATTCAGTTCAATTTAGTAACTCCAGTTTCTTCCAAAGCCGATGAGCCTGGTGTACATCAGCCTTGTGCAGCAGTGACACAAGCGTGTTACTGAAATGGGATTCAGAGAATACAACAACGAACTGTGAGCAATGTACTATCCACATGAAGCAAGATGAAGTGAATCTTAACAAAGAAATGTTTTAAGTATTATGAGCAACATAATGCTTTTTACTGAGATTTGGACATGACCCTGTTCTCTAATTAGCCAGCAGACATTTAGGAGTTCCAAAACTTCAAACTATAGAAACAACAATACAGAGGTTTAGAAAAACCAGAGGTCTGATTCTGTGTTATCATTGGTGGAAAACAGATGCATCTTTAAACTTTTCATCTGTCTAGAGAATTGGGAAAATTGACCAACAATAACATTTTTGCCCAGTTCAGAGTGACAGTGTATAAAGTTCTACAGTGTGAAAGTGAGCAAGAGTAGGCATTGTAACACATTCAAGTGCTGTGATACTGGTCATGGAAACTGGTACTTGAGTATTTTGCCCACTCACATCTATTTTTTCCCAACCTTTTGTATGGGCTGTAAAGCATGACACACGGTCCAATTCAGTGGCATTAAGTCCGTCTGCATGGCTGCAGAGTTATTAACTGTGCACTAATGGATACTTGAAATGGCAGGGATTCCCTCTGCTAAGACTTGAGACCACCAGCACTGTTTGGAAACAACCATAAGATGATAGAGATTTGAAATGCATCATATTTTATGGACATGAAGTCTGAAAAACCACAAACAAATCTAAAAGGCATAAGCACACAACAACTGAACATCATGATTGACATCTAATCATCAACTAAATATTTGTTTAGAGAGAGGGATTTGTAGCAAAAGCCCATCAACCCTTATTATGCATAATTACTTTAAATGTGAGTTTTTACAGCCTTTTACAGTATACAGCATTTATTTATTTTGATCATCTGTTGAGGATGAATTTATAGTCATCTGTTCTCATATCTCATATACCAGCTGTGATGTCAATGAATTGAACTATGTAAATTGTTCAGGGAGGCGATAATCTTAGCATTAAGATTGGAAGTAGGGGGAAACAGTGAGCCTCTGAGCAAAGGAATAACATACAGTCATCAGCTGTGCACTGTGTTTTCCAGGTCCTGCTTTAAAGCCTTGCTGTGCCTCCAACAGCTTCTTCTATATTGTCTCACTCTGCAACTGTTGCAAGTCATCAGCGAACCTGATTGATTGCTGTGTTTCCAGTAGTGAATTTCTTGTCCCCCATTCCTCAGTTGTCAGGTAGCTAAATTACTGAGTATGGTAACTAAATTACAAGAAACGATCAATGCCTAATTTCTTATTTCCAAAAAGCACCATATTCTATGATTCTCCTCTGTCACAGTTGCTTCTTCCATTCTATCTGCCTACTGTATTTCAGTCTGCTTAGTCACCTCTAAATGTGCTCTAAAATATGAACCAAAGACCTTTCCCATCCCATAATTCTAATGACCATTATTAGTATTTATCAGTGTTGTTCTTGAGGTATGTGACTTCCATGAAGTCTTCATCATCATAGAATTATGCCAAAGGGTAAATAATCTGTTTCTTTGGAGCACATGTTTGGCATGTATGTGAGCTGTACTGCTACACTGCTGGATCATTTTAGCAATCTGTTGATATTGCTGCGTATGGCATTTGCTACCTACTACACATTGGAGTGTTTCAAGTGACACATAACCTTTCAGACCACTTGAAACTTGTAACTTCTAAAGGTTCATATGTGGCAACTTAAATATTCTTTATTCAGTTCTAGTTCCTCTGAGCCTAGTTATGTGTGTCCTCGTGTGTGTGGAAAGGACAATGACAAAAACCTCCTGTCTGTGATCCAGAGTAAAGGCAGACAAAGAATGCATGTTTGTGTGTGTGAGTGAGTGCGAGTGTATTTATTCCTCAGCAGAAGCTGCTGACAGCCATGTGACAGCTGACAGCAGCAGGGGAAGCAGCACAACCTTCTCTGTGGCCTCCCGTATGTCAGGGGACTAATGAGAGGCACGCTGAAATGTGGACTCACAATGTGTGTGCGTGTGTGTCGATGTGTGTGTGTGTGTGTGTGTGTGTGTGTGTGTGTGTGTGTGTGTGTGTGTGTGTGTTCTGCATAGTCAAATAGCTACAATAATCATATTAGAGAATTGGGTAATACTGATGGTCTGTGAGTTTATATTTACAATGTTCCTGCCAGGTAATGAGGTAAAATGAGGTAAACAATAGTGAAGTGATAATGGAGGCGCGATTAGCATAAGAGGATTTTGAGTGTAAAGTTGCATCTTAAAACAGCACAGTGGCTGACAAAACAAAAAGTGAGAAGAAACACTCCCCTTCCTCAACAGCTGCTGCTGAATTGTCCTTGAGCAAGGCACCAATCCATCAACCGCTCCAGTGGCCAACAGCCAAACACCAAGCTTTCCTGGACTCAGTGCATGTGTACATTTGGTATGGTGGTGTATGTGTTTACATTCTGTAAGTCTCCAGTGGAGACCTTTGCAGCTGTGTGGCCAAATTGTCACTGAAGGCAAAGGCAAACATTCTCAATTGTAATGGATGTATTTTGCTTGCATTTGGCACCTCGCTGTGCAAACACAACAAGTCTGTAGCTGCTGTTTAAACTCCTGGTGGGGTAGAGAGATCAAACTGGGAAACGTCACTGAGGTACCTGGTCACTTGTGAGGTCTCCAAGACAAAAAAATAACCCTTGGTTATTTTAAGTCACAGCTGTAGAGCTTCAGATGAGTCAATGGAAAAAATGCACTTATGACGGCAAGCCAGGACACAATGGCCTGCACAATGGAGATACCTATTTCTTTCTTCCTTTTTCCTCTTGCTCCTTTTTTCTGACACACCATTCTCAGATTGCTGATTGAGGTGAAGATGTTAGGACTGAAATGACATATTTTCAAGTCAGACAAGACAGATTGAATGGTCTTTTAGATATTTGCTCTTCTTTTCCAAATCTTGCTATGGTTGCTGATAAGAGTAATGTAAAGGCAACTTAAGAAACTTTGGAAAACACACTACTCAAACTGAAACCGGGCTTAAAGACTGCTTGGTTGGTGGGTCAACACATACCATTGTCCGGGGTTAAGCAGAACTCTCAATGTTATTGCTGAGACACATTCTTTATTAAGTTTTCCCTGAAACTGATGGATAGCTATAACTATGTAAAACATCTTCAAGTAAACCTAGTTCATATTTAGGATTAACCACTTAATCTAAGCAACAACAGCTTCTCTGAAGACTAATCCTAAACCATCATAAATAAATCTATGAACAGTAACAAAGTAAAAAAAACAATACAGTATGGACTAGAAAAAGTCTGTCACAGCACAATTCAATCCATGTGTAAATAGAAAATGGTCGCAGGATCTATACATCTGACAGTAAGCCGGAACATGTTTTCGCTCTCTGGCTTTAATCACAAGCAAATGACCATAATCTCTCCAGGACACTGAAGGAGATTTCCTCTGGTAATCAATATGTGCTTTTCAAAGAAGTTATCAATGCATTTCAGTGGAGGAAGAGAAGAAGAAAGCATCCCCATCTGGGTCTGATAAACCCTGAGCAGCAAAAACACAATCACTGAATGGATCCTGGGCAGAGTTTGTCCAGAGTTTTACAGCTGGCAGCTTTCAGTGGATACCCGGCCTCCACAGCCTGATGTCTGCTCGCTCTAGTTCATCAAATTCCTCCAAAAGTCCTCTGACTGTGCAGCAGTCGTTCCACTTCATATGCTTTTGACTGTATAGGTCACAGCAACAGCTGTCAACTGCCTCCTTAACCTCGCTGTGAAACCTGAGGTGGACCCATGGACCTTTAATTTCATGGTTGTTCGTCATCTGAAAATATAATACCAAGAGCATAGGTCGATGAGGAGTACCATGCTTACAAAGTTGAACAGAAAACCAGTGTGAGGGTGTCTTCACATCTAGTTTAAACAAAGCTGTTCTGGCCAGCAGTCCAAACAAGCAAAGATGACATTGAACATGAGCTCTCAGCCATTCCATGTGCGCTGATCTGCAGTCTGTTAAATGACATTGTATGGTATTTGTAATATTTAATTTCAACAAGTGTCTCAGTCAACACTTTGCAGACATTATTGAATATTGTTTCTTTAAATTGCTTTTAAAACTGTGGTGGCCTAAAGGTTAGAGAAGCAAGCTTGTAACATGGAAATCAGCTTTGACTGGCAAATCAAATCAGCAAAAAGTGCCTTATACTGTCCCAAAAGAAATGAATTAACTGAAAAATAAATTTATTAGTGATTATTCGTAATGCACAGGCCTGCTTTATATCCAGTTAAAAGCTTTCTCTTTCAGTCTACTAGAATGTTGAATGAATAGGAGAACAAAGCATCTGAAGGGACAGGGTCTTAAGACTAAATCCAACATCAGATACTCCAGTACTCAATCGAAGTTCATTTAGATGATAAAGCAAATAAGATCTTAGTCACTGCACTCATTATATTTTGGTTGACTGAAATGAAATACTTAAGATTATCTTTTGCTGTTTTTATGTTTTCTAACAAAGCTGCATGATAAAATGTGATAGATTTCACCATATTACTGTTTGACTGCCACTCCAATAGTTATTTTTTCATTATCATTCACAGCATTATGTTAATGTGTAAATTTTATGTGCTCTTGACAGCAACAGGAGTAGAGATGGCAGTTTAATATGAAACCTGAAATAGTGACATTGGGTGTGTTTACTGTTTATAACAAGAGTAGTACAATAATATGATTATTGCTACAGTCATGAAAACATTTTATGTGAGTTATTTAACCTCTATTCAGATTTTAATTGGAGAATAGATTACAGTTATTTTCTTAACAGAGCTTCATAAACAACTTTGCCATTATAAGTGGCATCACAAGTTAGACATAAATCATCAAACAACTCATAGAATCTCAGGGCACTGGGGGGATCAGACCCCTGTGAACCATTCACAGACCTTAATCCTTAATCTTAACATTCACACTGATCAAATAATTGTGTGCATGTAAACAGACTCTGTGTGTGTCTGTGGTTTGTGTGTGGTGAGGAGGCAGGTAAAGGGCATGTGAAGAGCCAGTGTTTTTATAGTGTAACAAGTAATTGTTTAAATTATTGATCATGGGAAATGAAGACCCTTAAGGGGGCTGCTAGAGGACTCTTTGTTTTCAGTTTGTTTGTTTTTACTCTCGTGAGTCCATGTTTCCTGTTTCTGTCACCCTCATATATTTTCCTCTGTCTTCTATGCTCCTTACCTTAGAAGAGAAAACTTTTCTCCTCTTTCATCCCAGTTTTTGCCTCTCTATCCTTTTCTTCATTGTCATGGAGACAGCAGTTGCTTTCAAACAGTTCTTAAATACTTTTAGTTATGGAGTCTAATGTTCAAGTCTCATGCTTGTCTGAAAGTCCACCTCTGTGAAATGATCTTCATTGAGACAAAAAGCATTCCTGTCCCCACACTCTCCACACCCTAACACACACTAACTAAAACAGTTTATCTATTTATCTGTGCTCATATTTCAAATGGGCACATGTCTGGATTTACATTTCATATTTAACTCTGGGGAGAGCACAGCACAGCATATCTTTGTGTCACGCCTTAATTCTTGGCCATGTAAATGAAGAATCAGGTTTCATGTTAAAAAATAAAGCCACTATTGCTAAATCATTACACCCTTACATTCCTAATAGGTAATAGCCTGTAAGAATTCATTCTTAAAATACATATATCTTTTCTAAGCCAGCTTGAACATGAAATCACTGGGAAACTAAGCATAATCATATCTCAATGTGCAGAGAAATGAACAAATCAAATATGTTGCCCAAATAAGTACTGTTGACAAATATTCCTGTGAGAAGAGAGTGCTCGTGCTTGTGGAATGCACATTTTCAGTTGTTGTCATAGTTCCAGGTGTTATTAGTCAGCAATGTCAATGTAATGAATGCATGAAGTCACTTGGAGTGTTGTTCATTTCAGACCAAGGCTGCATATTATCGCAGCTTCAAGGCAGAATTAGCGTTATTCTTGTCAACCAGACCAGACAATCAGACTGACCGTAAAAGGATTCTATGTGGAAAAAACACACTTACTGAAAGCAGGATAGAAAACATTGCAAACTCTCCACACACATTTCCTTTCTTGCCAAGTATTACTTTGTTTCAGTCATGTACCCAATGAGATGAAGTCAACTAGACTATACAGACTGTTAATAGTCTGGGATGCAGTGGCACCAGCACTTTAGAGTTTGAGCCTCTGAAGGTCTTACTGTCGACTTTATAGCTGAAGGCTTCAGCAGAGCTAAAAGTGCGTACATGTGTACATGCACAAGTCTGTGCATTCATGCATGACTGCTTGTCTGCGTATGCAAAGACATGACCGTGTGTGTGTGTGTGTGCACTCACATGAGGGAAACAAGCAGCCATTGAGCCAGTGTGGTCTCACATAAGTAGCTGCTTTAAACCCACACACAGCCCCTTTCATACAGTGCATGCCTGACATAAGCCCAGCTCAATTTTGCATGCATACGTATGTACATCCACACAGACTCACACATACACACTGAAATATGGCTACATGTTTTGCAAAGTCTGTAAATTTAATTTACAGTTTGAACGTTCAAGGACAAAGGACAGTAATGGAAATTATTTGCAGTTACTATTCTTCAAGTGAAAAAAAGCTCTTGAGAAAAAAAAAAGATGCTTATGGTGAGAAGTGGGTGAAATTATGCAGATACAGATTATTTTTGGTTTGGTTTTCGAGGTATGATAAGCTTGGATTTGTTCCAATTCGATACTCCTGGAGAGAGGAGTGTTGTTTCTCTCCTTGCTGGAGTTCATGCGTATGCTCTCTGATATCTATTCCAATCACCATTCTTCAGCTCTGATGCTGATGATGTAACTGTTAGATAAACCACAGATGAAAGCTCTCCAACTGAATTTATTGTGTGGGGGCTGAATGCCTTAAGTGAATATAGCAGGTCTTTGGAGACTGGCCCATTGATGAACTCACCCATTAAAATGACGGAACATCAACGCTAAAATCACCAAATACGTCTCTGTAGTAAACTGTTGGCTGGTGTGGTACCATGTGATATGGCAATCACAGAAAGGTTTTAATGCTCTGTAGATCCGTACATTGTAAAACTAAAAGTGTCATTTAAGGCACTGAGCCTTGAAACTTAAGACATGAAGTCAAGTCAGACTGCAGCCACAGAAATTAGAACTTCAGCCTTGACTTGGACTTGACTGCTGTGATGCTCTCTGAAGAGAAATAACATGTCACTCAGATGCAAATGCCTTTGTGTTTGACCTGGTGAAATCCTGTAGTAGGAGTTGTTTGTTTGTTACATGCAACTTTAATCAGGTTTAATCATCCAATTCTATTCATTTTTCATCCTCTTCTGCTCCTGTTTGTTGTGGTGTACCCCAAGGTTCAATTTTAGACCCACTGAAATTTGCAGCATGCTTCCATTGAGGTCTTTTTTGAGAAAATACAACATCCCTTACTATATTTCCCCTTAAAAGTGAGAAGCTCTTCATCTTCAGTCTCTTTAAGTTGTCTCAAGGATGTCAAATGCTGAATAGCTTAACAGTTTCTCCAGTTTAGTTAGAGCAAGACAGAAGTCCTTTTCACTGTTACCACCAATTCCACTGGTGGTGTGACCAATTTTCCAACCACTTAGGTTGCAAGTTATATTTTCTCACTCTTAAGGTACCACCGATGTTCTTATTGTTACGTCAACCTTGCTGGGCAAATTATATACCACAAACATTAGCATGAGTTTCATTATATACGTATTCTGTCATTATCCATTCTTCCAACTTCTTTTCTGGTCTCAGATGTGTTGGGGAGATTGAATTGGATGTAAAGTTTGCTTCAGCAGCTTCAGCCACCACTATTTACTAAAACCTTCCCACAGCAATAGTTATCCATGTTCTGAAGCAGCTAGGCAGATGTGATTATGCAAGGAAAAAGCCTCTATATACGATTCATTTCTAAAGGCCACCCAGTGGATAAATCATGGAGGCTGTTATTTTGTGTTTGTCTACATAATTTGGAACAGCTGCAATGCTCACAGAACTGGTGTGAAATAGTACATGACATGAACCAGTATGATTTAAGGGGAAAATTACCTCACTGATGTGAAGTAGCTGCTGCAAAAGAAAATGTGGATGCATATTTTGATTTACAGGTTTTCTAATTATACTGAATTTAAAGGTTTTGTGACAAGGAACGGTTCTTCCAAAAATGACAATAACCACTGACCTTCAGCTCCCTCAGTGAAATATGTAGAACACACCTATAGGGCAGTCTTTTAAGGTCAGAATACTTGGACTTTGTGGCACATGCTACTTTGGAGTACTTTTAGGGCCTTCTGGAAATCTAAAGTATCAGTCATTTGTTTGGGATGCGGTTGCTAAAACAAGTCGCGCCAGATATTATTCTCTGTTTTGACTAAAATGATGGTGAAGAGATAATGCAGAAATATTTTTCTGGTGAACTTTTCCCTTCAGTATAGGGGTCACACCCTGTGCCTTGTTCTAGCTAGCAGTTCTCTCTCACTCTTTCTGCCTCTCTCTGTGTGCTTGTCTGTGTCGAGCTCTTATTGCAGCAGTGGGATCGGGTGTCCAGGTGTTGGGCAGCCAGCTGCTAATCATATCCAATCTTCTCTGCTTTAAATACTGGGCATCAACTCCACCATACTGCCAGATCATAGACTCAGCTACACATTTAGTCTCATGGCAGCCTTCAGAATCTCTTGAATTAAGCTCTTGCTAATTCTTGTTCCTTGTCTGACTCCTGCCTCTGACCCATTTCTGAACTACCTGGAACCTAGTTTGGATCAGTACTCTCCTGCTGGGAGTCTGAACTTTCATTGCTCAGTCTTCCTTTCCCAGTTTATCTGCCTTGCCTGGCTCACCCAGCAGCTTACAGCTCAGTCTCTACTAAATTCCTTGTTGCATCAACTCCCTGCTTCAGCTTCTGTGTTCTGCACTTGGGTTCACACACTTTTGCTCAGTTTTATGTAAGAATAGGCAGAAGTTATCACTTTGTCAGTGTGAAATGACGCCTGTACCAAAACTCAAAGAAATTGAGGAATTGTTTTTTTTTTTTTCTTTTTAAATGAAAAGCTTAAAAGTACTCTTCTCATAGTCTCCATGTTTTGGCATCTCAGTGGCTCCGGTATGCACAACATACAATATATAGTTTTGCCACAGACTGTAGAAAACATGGACGTAGTCTCTGCGATGTTACTTACTGCTCACTGAAGAGTCATTATGAAGCTCGGTGACAGTGGCTCCAGCTGTCTTCATCTTGGCAGTGCCTGACTAAATCCCAGCTAATCCAAAAATAGGCAAAGAGGTGGAGCATGGGTGGAGCTAAACCTGGGCCGAATGAAGCCTTGCTGCTGAAACCTGAAGGCTAGCTGTCACTCATGGCCATGCCCTGAACATAACTTGCATACATATGTACATCCACACGGACTGACCAGCACACTGAAATATGGCTACATGTGTTACAAGTTAATTTACAGTTCGAATGTTGGAGGACAAAGGACAGTAATGGAAATTATTTGCGGTTACTATTCTTCAAGTGAAAAAAAGAGCTCTTGTGAAAAAAAAAGATGCTTATGGTGAGAAGTGGGTGAAATTATGCAGATACAGATTATTTTTGGTTTGGTTTTCAAGGTATGATAAGCTTGAATTTGTTCCAATTCGATACTCCTGGAGAGAGGAGTGTTGTTGAAACCTGAAGGCTAGCTGTCACTCATGAGCATGCCCTGAATATAACTTAAATGAATGAGTTATATAAATATTCACCCCGTACAGTTTTCATGAACAGGTAAATTAGCCATAGAGACGGAAAACATTTGTTGGACATTTTTAATGTGTGATAATATGGTGATTGACTCGCTTTTGGAGTGAGGCTCAAATGGCCATTTGACGGACTGCAGTGTTTGGCATCTCACATTTCATTTTTCAGTCTGGAGGTTGAGTTTTATAGATGGCCTCTGGAAAACAGTTTTTTTTTTTTTTTTCCTGCAGTATTACTACAAGATTCATCAGTTTTTTGCACATAGTAGTTGTGCTACAAAACAAACTTTAACTTTTGTAGTTGTACAGTGTTGTTCTTCTGTCTGATTTCAGTGCTATAAAGTAGGAGACGTGCAGATTTTTTGCAGTATGCAGGTTTTGGAATTTGTCTAAGTATCTCAAAGGTGAGACGTTTGTGTTTGGTTAAACATGTAAACATGTAACAGCGCTCTAATAGAAATCTGCTGACCAACTGCTATGTCTCATGGGTTATCTGAAGTCTTTGTGTCACTGTTGACACAAGTTGTTTTTATTTAATAAATGGCAAACTTTCATTGAATACATCCAGTGAAAAGTATGCTGAAAGGGAGCGGTCTTTTAATACCAGTGTTTCTCTTTAATGAGGTCAGTTCTCCTTTTTCCCTTCTATGTCTCTGTCCTCTGGTGTTTATACAGCTTCAACTCCTACATAACAGATTTTGTGAGTGCGTGTGTGTGTGGGATGGGAGAATGGCGTGTTATTGTTCCAGTGTTTTGATAATAAGTGCTTGTGGTCGTAGCTGTCTGTGAATGTGAAGGTTGTTGCTCTCTGTGTCTCTACCTCTCACCCTGGTAGATGAACAGGGAATTGATATGTACATTCCAAATGAATCTGTAGTTTAAGTGTATTCACATAGTTGTTCCATTGCAATTTTGAGGTGTGAATGAGTGGCTGTTCTTGTAACTGAAGCCAAATTGATGGTTAGGACAAAAATTGAAAGAATGGATAATGCTTATGGTGTAATACCACTGAACTGAGTGTATGATGTTGAAGTGCTGAAGCATGGAACAGTGGAATGAATGCAGAAAATGAATTGTCAGACTAGTTTCTGTTTTGTGTGCACACTCAGTAGGATAGTATTCCTACCCAAGAACAAATTCTTGACTCTCACTCTGCCTCTCTGTGTGTGTTTCAGAGCAGTCTCCAGTGTATGCCCTGGGGCATAAAGGCGTCTTTAGAACAGCAGGTCGCAGAGCTGAAGGTGAACACTGAGGTCAAGCCAACAGATTCTCATACTGATTTGGAGGACAGCCAAGTTACTTCAGGTGAAATCATCAACTCTCTCCAAAGCGCTTCTCCAAAACAGAAAGTTTCACTGCAAACCACATCCAAATTTTAAGGTGTACACTATGAATGCTTATTTTACAACATAAAATGCATTGGTTTCAGGACTTTTTAACCTTCATATATCTCAATTTTGTACATAGTTAATCTCCAACAGCACCATAGTAAATGAATCAGTCATTATTATTTTTAAATAATGAATGATTAATATGATATATAATAACAGAGCAATTGTTATTGTGTGCTCCATTTGCACCAGAACATAGAGCACCGTGTGACTCACAGTCATTATGAAGAGCAGTGAATCTTTCTCCCTGCTGTAGACACTGAGGTCATTAAGAATGCGGTTTAGTGTCCAGTAAACTGACAAATCGATTGCATGTCCTTGGTAGCAAAGCACAAAGACTCAAATCTAAGCACTTTGGGGTTTAGTCCTTGAGTCCTACCTGTTGCACTACACAAGTAGTAATCTCATGGTGCTGGTTATACATGACCGTAATTAAACTGCACTTGTGTCCCGTAAGAACACAAATGGCTTGAAATGTGTGTTTGATATATTCAAAGACAATGTATTTCTGCTATGTTGCAAGTGACTGTTAGAATTATATGTGGAATATAACTAAAATATTATTAATAAAACTGGTACAACTGGTGATTTATCAACTGTACTGGTTTGCCATTTAGGTCAGAGTCCTGTAAAAAAAAGTAATGTTACATGTTTTTGTATGTTAATCAGAGAAGTGCAATTTCTATATGTAAATGACATCCCAGATCCTATGTTTGTGATGGTTTAAAAGTAAACAATTCCCCTTTTCTATGGATGCAAATTGTCTGAAGCGTTACTTTTTATTTTTATACTATTTAATTGTGCCTAAAGTAATGTTAACTGCATAATTAAAATAGTAATAACATGACTCATTCATTACTATTCTTATTGTTCTCCAAGGTTACATATTACTGTAAGAATAACACAAGAAAACTAATGCACTTAGATCATATTTATTCCAAATGTCTGTTGTTATTGTTGGTGAGAAGATTTTAAGGTTAAATCTTCTCCCTCAATAATTTTAGTTCAAAATATCAAGTTGACTCTAATGATATACATGAGATTGTGTTGTATTTGTATTGTATTTGTATTTTGTATTGTATAATAGCAGTCTGATTTTACTCTTGAAATCATTCATGAAGGTCTGTCCCACTAACTATCACACTAACCACAAATCTCAGGTATGAGGTGGTGAAAGCTTTTCATCTATTTGATAGCAATGTTAAAATCTGGGGGAGTGTTTTTAGCTATGGAGAACACACCCTTTTGTGCTTGTTAATGGAAATCAATATTTGTCAGCACAAGCATCTTTCTCATTAAGCTAGAGATATATGGCTATTGCTCATGAATCCACACCATACCATAATGGTCACATTGATGCACAGTCTTTGCCTTCCATTTGCAATGGTCAGGATGTGTCAGCTCAGACAGTGTGTTTTGTACATCAAAAGGACACACATTTTACTAAGTGGTAACAGTAAGGATGATTCTGATCACTTTCTTTGCCTTTGCTCTCTTTGTCAGGAGAAGTCCTTGTAGCCAAGCAAAATAGATGTCCTGAATTAAATTACCACCCTGTGGTCCCGCGTTCCCTCTCAGCCCCTGAGGGGACTGGAGAGACAGAGACAGGAGAAAAATGGCCGTCAGACCCTACAAGACGCGCAGTGGTTTCTGAGGCTTTGGGGGAGATAAAGGATGTTGACCTCTGCCAGGAAGATTGTCAACAAGCCCAAAAGGTAGAGACTTATATATTTGGATTGATCCAACGCAGAGCCCTACCCACACGCCCCTCAAAACCCCGCACCAGCCTGGCACATGATGTCCGAGCTGTCAGTGTGGTGAGGCAAAGTAGTTTATGCAAGGAGGAGCACCATTCACCAAAGCACGTGCCTGTTCAAGAGATCTGTAGTCCGTCTCATTGTTCAGAGGAAACTGATCCACAGGCTTGCCATAACCTTGATCAGGGGCATTATCTCGGGACAGGGTTTCCTGAAGATGCCTCACACCCATACCACCACCATCTCCAGCAAAATGTCCAGCATCAATCAGGGCTTTATCAAAGGCCTAGACAGGCCTCCATGATGAACACCTCCCGGTCAACCTTGCTGGAATATTCATCTTTCAAAGTTTTGCAAGCCCACCCAGATTCCAGCAATAGTGAACCTGATTCACCTCAACATTTCCACAACTACCCTTCCCCTCCAGCTGTGTCAAAGCCTCAAAAAGCACCCTCACCTGATGAGCTGCTGGTCAGTGCAGAGTATATCCCAGCCCAGCCCTGCCGAGCCTCCACCAGAGCTTATGCTCATCACCACCCCAACCCCCAAAAGGGCTCTGTGGTGCCCAAACCCAACCGAAGCACATATTCTCCAGAGAGAGTCCATCATCATCAAGGGCAGCAGCTGACAGCATCTCAGATCCAACCTTCCAGATCCAGAGGGGGCCCAAAGAAGTGTCGCTCAAATGAAGACAGAAGTGGTGCCAACAGAAAGCCAGGCAAGAAGGCATGTAGGTCTCAGTCAGAGAACAGCCTGCAAAGGGTTCCAGAGCGCAAGTACAATACAGTTGAGAGAGATGGTGGAGGAAGTGGAAGTGGCTCAAGGGGAAGCCGTAGTAGTCAGTCCAGGAGCAAGAAACAACAGCAAGGAGGTGGTAGCTATCTGCGCTGGCAGTCCACTCTGGAGCTCAGCCAGGATGAGGCTGACCAGCCACCCATGCAGGCACCCATGCAAGGCTCCTCAGCTTCAAACCAAAAGGACTATTGTGGAAGGCGCACACGCAAATCTCGGCCTACACATGCATCATATGCCTACCCACACCATCACTCCCACCACCATCAGCACATGGAGTACCAGTTAGAGAGGGACCGAGTGCCACCATGTCAGCCTAGTGATGACTACGCTCACCCAGGTCAGGGTGAGTCTGAGTCCAGCATGAGTGAGGCTGACTCTCCAGATTCCAGCTCTTTGTCCAGTGACTCAGATGAGAGTGGTGGTCTGGTTTGGCCCCAACAACTACCCCCTCAACTTTCCCTTCCATCACCTCCTGCCCCACCTGGAGCACCTCTGCAGCCCAAGGCTTTTGTCAAGATTAAGGCCTCACATGCCCTTAAGAAGAAGATCCTACGCTTCCGCACTGGTTCACTGAAAGTAATGACGACTGTGTAAAGTGGAATACAGGCCAAACTGAAAGAGTATGAGATGCAGAGCTTTGGACTATGTAAAACAATTGACCACAAACTACAGTGAATATAAAGATCAATGTGTGTATGAAAGCACTGTGATCTGAATTGACTGGATAGTTTTAGATCAGCATTAACAAGCAATGAAGGAAAAGGGTATCACCATATCAGCCTTTTGGTTTTTGAAATGTGTATTATGTTTTACTTAACTTTAATCTTATATGGATGACTTATGTTTTGTCAAAGGGCACACTAATTTGGCCACATTGGCCCCTAAATATCCCAACCCATCCACACGAACACATTCACTGATAAGAGTATGTCACAGCCCATGCTGACATTGTCTTTGAGGCCAAAGTGAACAGAAATTGCATGATTTTAGTATGCCTCCCATTATGAGGGGCATTGAGCATCATGCAAGAACATTTTTGCATTATTATGGTAAATTTTTCTTACTTTTCTGTGTGGCATGTTGTACAAGTGTTTCAAGTCAGAGTCACCAAACTGTCTTAATTGCACAAATCATGTGCTGTTAATCATTCGGGAGATTTGATAATTTGCATAACCAACACTGTGCTATATACGGATATATGTTCTGCTTATTGGAAACTTTATTGCTGAAAATAAAGTGGTCTACAGTGCTGAGGCAGGCAACGGTTTCCTTATATTTGGACCGTGAAATCCTCTTTTGTTGCTAAAATCATGCATACCTGTAAATAGGAGGCTAACTTAAGACAAACAACCGAACGTTTGTGCTTCCTACATATTTTTTTTTTTTCTTTTTTTTTTCAATAACGTACAGCTATTAAATATATTGTGCGTAGAAATGAATTTATCTGTTGGGCAGGGGAAATGTGACCACAGTACATGACAGTTATTGTGAAAGTGTAGATTGTTAATACAGTACAAAGTGCTATTTAGTCAGGAATTTGTGGTTGCGATCGTAAATATCACTCTAGAAAAAACTGACTTTCAAATGAAAAGATGTCCGTGAATTTTTGAAATTTTACAGTAGCAGCAGAGACAAAAAAGCTACATTTAAACCATCTTTAAAAATTTTTTGGTGAGATCACGTCTCACTCACAGAGTAACTGACTAACTATTCTTGAAGGACCTTTATAAAAATGGTAAGTAACAACAGTTTTGACTGTTTGAAATCTTAATAGTAGACTACTTGCAGACTAATACACATTTGCCTGGCCAGAGAATGTATTTAACATTACCGTGTCACTTTGAGTATTTGACAGTGTCATTTAAAGTGCACTAGCCAACTCACTATTAGCTTCTTTTTGTATGCAGTGTATGAAATTAAACTGTTTTAAACCAAAACAATGCTTGTGTGTTTAAAAAACATTGTTACATCAACCAGTTATTTCATCAATGGAGGTTTTTGTTCAATGCTTGGTGTTAACAAATAACCAGCACACGTTAATATCTCCATTCACAGCACACACCATGACACAGGTAAAACACACACATATACTCCCTCTCAAACACACACACACACAAGGCTTTGTATTGCGCCACAACTTTGCTGTGTGCTGAAATTTGATTCTAAATGCAGGCCTATTGGATGGAGAAACTGATGGTCCATATGATGTAACAGCGGCAACATAGCTCTAATTTTGTCATTTGTTTCTTTGATCATGCATGGCATAAGTGAGGATAAGTGCATGAATAACTTATGTGCATGTGTACATGAGAGTAATTGTGTGGTTAACTTAAGTAAGTGTGTGTGTGAGGATACATGCATGAATAACCTATGCACAGACGTTCATTTCCCATCAGTTACTGGGTAAATCTGTTATGTGAATTGGTTATGTTAGCGAGGTCTATCTTATTACAAGAGCATGCTATCAGTTAACATAAATTTACTGTTGCCAGCCTTCCACACTGCCTACTAGGTGGCCATTAACCAAAATCCATTCTTCATACCTCCATACCATTTTAAAGTGTGTAGCCTCTACGATTCAAATCTAATTAGAATCACTCCAGAATGAATATTAACCGTGTTGACAGTCAGGCATCAACGTTTGGTTGGTCTCTGTACAGTATGTTGCCAGCTAACATGATGGAGCTTACTAAGTAGCATGCCTTGATGGTGACTAAGAAATGGAACAGCATGCATCCATTCTAACTATATTTTTCTCAGAATGGAGAGTGGATTACAGATAATGAAAAGGAAAAAGGCAGTGTAATCTGAAGTTAAAACAGGGAGACTAAGAGGCACATTGTCAAAGTAATGGTGTCACCAAGAAAGAACTCTGCAAACTATACCTACAATATTAAGTGACATGTGAGCTGTGTACATCATTTTCTTTTTAATGAATTGCACTTTTACACACAAAAATGGATGACTATGTTAGTGTTGATAGTCAGTGATTACTCATACTTATTCAGTATGTAATTAAATCATTGTTTGTCTCTTTTTTGTGCTGCTGAGTATCTATTTTTCCTTGTTTCTTTTCTTTCAAAGAGACTATACATATATACACCTAACACACACACACACACACACACACACGTTGTGCTTTTATCACTTGTGGGGACATTACATAGACTTACATTCATTTCCTTTCCTATACCCAATCTAACCTTACCTAACCTTTAACCCTATCCTCAGTCTTCACCCTAAAATTTAATGATTTACATTAAGGGGACCTGCATTTTTTCCCCATAAGGCAGGTGAGTCCCCACAATGTGACTGTGTAAACAGATTTTTGTCCCCACAATGTGATAAATACCGGGTAACACAAACACACACACACACACACACACACACACACACACACACACACACACACACACACTTCAAGGGTGTAGTTTAGCTGTGATGAAGACTAATTACAGCCTTTAATAGCTTGTTACTACCTCCAACCAATATCTGGTAGCAACCTATGCAATAATCATCACAATATCTTCCATTTTGTAGCAACTTTAGAACTGGTTTACAATATGGCTGTGTCAAATAATGGTTCAGAAAATGCCCTTCAGTGTGCCGAGACAAATTACAAATGAATGGTTTGCCAACAGTGAGTCTTTGATTAATGGACTTAGTGTTAATAATAGAGAGTCAAGATGGATGTATCTTGATCACAGAGACCACAATACATCTGTTTGCTATGCTAGCCTACATGGAAAGGGGATTAATACTCTCAGGCTACAGCTCTGAACTGTCAAGTTTGGACCAATAAAATTGAAATTGGACTTATTGGAACCACAAGAGCTTCATCTTTACTATTAAAAAAAATGACGCACACAGCTTGCAGTGTCATGTTAAAATAGTTATATAGTGATATATACAGTTACATAGATGGAGTTTAGTTTTCTTTGTGACACCATTATTTTGACATTGCGCCTGTTAGCCTTTTAACACTACCCTTTTCCTGTTGATTATCTGCAATCCACTCTCCACTCTAAAAAAAATGTAGTGAGAATGAATGCATGCTATTCCATTGCTTCCCACCAACATTACAGTAAATCTTTTTTTTTTCTCTTTTTTTTTTTTTGCTGTTGTCTTGTTTAAAAAAGTTGCGGGAGAGGAAAATCTGGGAGATTTATGGGAGAAAATTTAAATGAGAGGTCAGCAGGAGGGGTGAGTAAAATACGGGAGAATTGTGGGAAAAATGGGAGGTTTGACAGGTCTGAATACAGTTGGAGTTGAATGATTTTCCAGCATGTACAGGGTGTATGTTACATGACCTATCCCCTGTGTTAGTTCATACATATCATCCTTGGCACAAAAAACACTGCATATATAACATATGCATATATATACATACAGACACATGGGACTATAAATAATCACAAGAGCGAATGTGTGTGTGTCTTGTCCTATGTGACCCTTTTCACCTCCCATACTTGTCTTTTTTAAGAATAATGATGCCAATATTCTTCTCTTAACTGTCACCAACAGCTCAGAAGAAGATGAGCTGACTGAGCGACAGTGAAAGTTCCTGGTCCTCTGTTTGTCATGAGCCTACTACAAATGCAACTACAACTGAGAAATTTTTACTATTACTGTTACTACTACTGATAATACTAGTACTTCTGTACCATTTACTACTACTGTTGCTAAGAGTGCTACTAATACAACTTCTACTGTGACTATCTATTACTGCACAACTACTACAAGCACCACTACATAAAGATTATAAACCCATCTGAAAAAGTAATTGAGCTCATATACTACATTGCCCTTGCTAATTCGCACACATATACAGTATAAACACTCATATGTACGCGTGCACGCACGCACACACACACACACACACACACACACACACACACACACACACACACACACACAGTCCTTACTCACTCAGACCACTCATCCATCACACTCAAGCCCACTCTCATGCAGAAAGTTCCTCACCTACAAAGACGTCTTTTGGGTGAAGAGGGGACGTGTGTGTGTGTGTGTGTGTGTGTGTGTGTGTGTGTGTGTGTGTGTGTGTGTGTGTGTGTGTGTGTGTGCGTGCACAACAGAAAAAGAGAGCTCAGGGATTCCAGTTCTATGGGCTTGGATGTTTTATGACATTAAGAGTCAGCTCCAGCTGCCTCAGTTCATTAAAGTGGAAAAGAGGCATATAGGAGAAAGAAGAGAAAAAGCAGACAGAGAGGAAGAGGAGGAACAGCTCATGTAAGCCACCAGTGCTCAAATGGCAAAGAACAAGACCTCTCACTTCTGCAACATTTGAAGCTCTATATCATCTCATAATCTATCTTAGTATTACCGGAATTTTCCCAGACACTATCCTTTCACTCTCATATCCATCCCTTCCCTCCTTCATCCCTCCATCTGTTAGTGGTTAGAAGAAATTTACTCCCTTCAGGGCCAGGAACCTGTAGTATTTCCTGCTTTGCCAGAGAGCAAGGGGGAGAGAGGCAAGAGAGGAGGAGGAGGAGTAGACGAAGGGGAGAACAGAGAGGCACTGAGCCTGAGGAGGAAACCCACACAGAGAAAAAGAAACAGAGAGACGGTGAGAGAGGGAGGGAGGGGGAAAAAGAGGAGAGGTTGAATGCAGGCCTCGTGCGCATACATCTGGCTTTGATTAGCCAGACAGAGAGGGTGATGGTGAGAGAGGAGACAGAGGGGCTTTTATTTTTGGCACTTTTGGGGATATAGAGTGATTGACCTATTTTTTCTCCTCTATCCTCTTTGATTTTTCCTTACTTATACCCAGTTTATTCACATTCAAATATCTGGAACTAACTTTTTGGGGATTGAATGTTGTCTCCGTAGACAAAGCAACAGGATTTAAGATGGAGTCCATTTTCTTCCCCATTATTTTCTGTTTTTTTTCTCGTCGCTCAGGCCACCTCTGTTTCATTTACATATAGGGTCTCTCAGTTTCAAATGTCTCTTCACTGATGCTTTGTCTTTACCCAGTGTTGAATATCAATCATCAAACATGATCAGCCTGAAATGATGCAGTACTGTATCATCTCCCCTCTGTCACATAAGTGGACCTTATTTTCAGGCCCTACAATGAATGACAAAGGGAGTATAGAATCATCCATACTCTAACATGAATTCCTCTAATGTTGTGGTTTCCAGAGAAAAATCATAGATTTGTCATCATGGATCAAAATTACTATGGCAACAAGTTAGCTAACATCCATCTGTTACCTAGAAAGTAGCAACAGAAGGTGAATGAACTGATTTGTTTTCAGAAAATATATAGCTGCCAATTATCTCGAGACTGTATGACACCTTCCACACAATGATTCTAAAACTTGATCCATTTTGCATTTTAGATATGATGAAGAAGAGGAACGACTGTCACAGTCTTCTTCCTTTGAAAAAAGCATGTAGCTGTGGTTGAGTCTGTAGAGCCTGGAAGTGTTTCAGCCAGAGCTGCAGTCTCTACATTTTCCTCTTAAGTACATATGTGGCCCAAAGTTACAAGCATCAAGATTAAATCTAAGGGTCTAATCTTGGTGTTTGTGGGCATATAGCCTCAAAGTCAAGTTAATTTACCAGTGTATCTGTTGCTGAAATACTCATTTTCCCATGGGTTTGAGCAGCAGTCTTCCAAATGTCTTGCTTTGTATAGACCTCAGCAGTTGAGCCTGATGTTTAGTCTAGGATTAATACAAAAACAGCCAAAGTCCCAAAGGGACATCGGAATCATCAGACTAGACAAAGAAAGATTTATTTATTTTTTTTCTTTTTAAAGGATGCAAACTGAGTGTGGCTCAGTGTCAGGGTAGTTTCTTAAATCCCTGGGAAATGTCAAGCAACCTCTGACAACTTGTCCCCAGGGACCCCCTCCCCCCAGAAATTTAAGTTCAGCTCTGATAAATGTGAGACTGAGTGAGAGAAGTTAATGTATATCACGCATAACAACTTTTCAGCTTTTATGAAACATGGACACATGACACTGTCTACAGTGTAATTGCTTGATATAGTCAGATGTCACACATGTGAGGAAAGAATCTCCTCCTTAACCCCCCCTCAGTGTTTCACAGCCTCTCTGTCAAGGTTTTTTATGTGTGTAGGGAGTGTTATTAATTTCTGCTGACTGAAGAGATATCAGTGTGTGATTCTGAAGGGAAAAAAGTGAAATGTCACGCAAAATGTAAAACATACTGACTGTGTTTTGAACCATACACATAATCCTTAATAAAGTCTCTAGACATTTTTTTCTCCAGATTTCCTTTGAATCTAAATTTCTTAGTTATTCCAGGTCTCTTGTGCAACTCATCATGCAATGGAAATTTTATGCTATGTCTGGGTTTCTGATTATTGGTAACAGCTGTAGTTTTTTTTTTTTTTTTTTCCTCTGTGAGACATTCTTAAAAAAAGATTCCTGAAACCTTCTTATGGATCACTTTCCTGCTCTGACATTGAACATTGCTTCAATTTATTGTTTTCCTGATGGATGCTCAACATGATAAAAATTGTACTTGGTCAGCATAACTCTGTGGCAGCCTGTCATCAGCTACGTGATAGGTTAACCAGAGATCTGGACTCATTTATGGGTTTTGGACTTCTTACATTAATACACAGTATCGTCAATGGCTGACGTAAACTTATATGGGTGGCTGACTAATAAAAACAACAAAATAATCTTTGACATAATTTAAATTCTTAAATTGGACAATAAGAAAATGCAAAGGATCTCACAGTCAGCTTTAATTGTAGGGTCTATATGCAAACTTTAATATTCAAGAAAAGTGGTTGTTGTTCCAGATCCACTGCTGTTCTTGGAAGATGGTTCTCATCACAAGTGAAAACTGTGAACTGTGGCTAATGGTAGGAAGCAATTACAACCCTTTCTTGGACCATTATACTATATTTTATGTAGAATGAATATTTGCACCAAGGGGACTGTGTTACGAGTTCTATGTGTTGTTGTGCTTCCCTCTAGAGGTAAGATGCTGTAATTACATGGCCACTCGTGTAACTTGATAGGGTCTCTTATTTGAACAGGTTAATGGCCCCTCTACTTAACAGGAGGTGAAATTAACGACTACAGACCTGGGTGATTTATTGAAATGTCAATCACTGGAAACAAGAGAGTTGTAAGAATAAAAAAGGTGTTTCTGGTCTGTTGTTGCAGTGTTTTTCATCTGAAAGTGTTTCAACAACAACAGTTTCAGATTGAAATAAACACATTAAGAGTTTAAAATAATTACAATTACAATAATTACATAAAGTGACTTTGACTTTGATGCCCATAATAGTGTGGTATAACTCTGGTGTGCAATTAAGTGCAACTTATTGGCATTTTGCTGGTTAGTCCCTCAGGTTTAGTTGTCTACAATAGCAGCAAGTCCCATATTTGTGCAGTTAAGAACTAGGTATGTTCTCATACTTGGGTCAATTTCTCTCTCTCTCTCTCTCTCTCTTTCTCTCTCTCTCTCTGCCTGGTTCTGTGGTTCTGTTGCCAAGTGCATGTTAATTAAAGTTTTTCCTCACCACTGTTGCCAAGTGCTGTGATTTGGCGTTATGTAAATTAAACTGAATTGAAATGAAATGAATCAACACTGAAGTTGCAGTTCAGACATACACATATATTTATTTAATAGTTTTTTTTTAAATGGCTGTCAAGTGGGAGTCAAACACAAGAATCAAACTGCAAAGTGTCTCTTGCAGACATTTTGTGAAATATTTGGACAACTTCATTGCAGTACAGTAGCCATCCAGACTGACCTTGAGCTATTGCCACAGAAACATAAGACAAAGGTTCTACATTGGTTGCTTCTCTTTATGTTGCTCATATCAGTAGCAAAGGACTGGTGCAAATAAAATGAATGCATTTGTGAAAAACTAAAATGTTTTGTAATAATTCAGGATCTTCTGGAGTAATTCATGTAGCAGCATACCAAACAACTTAGGTTATAAAAACAATTAACACTGAAGTTCTCAACACTTGTACAGCTTTTATATTCTTTTCACTTTTTTAAATAGGTGTGGACCTACAGGTGTTCTTACAACTTTTTAAAGTTGTTGAGATATCCAGCAGCATTTAAATAAATAATAATAAAAAAATGGATAGCAACTAATCACTGTAACTGTTTATATACAGTCTATTTCAAAGGTGACCAATATTACACTGGTAACTCTCCAAAATGAATTTTAATGTTTTGAAGGTCTGCACTCATAAATGCAAGGATAACTGTCACAGTAAATCTTTCTAATGCGGAGGGTTTGAATTTATAAATATGGTGTCCCAACATGATCTAAATTCCATTAAAAATGACTGTACACCTTGACACAAAAGATTGAATTATTAGATGGTGTAATTTAACAATATTTAATGATACTGGTCAGACCTTAGTTCAAACATGTATCATTCAGCCGTATCCCCAAACATGACCACTGGGACAAACTCCCAAAGCTCCTCCCTTTAAACACCCACATAGGCCACTATAACTATTCCCTTTGGAAATGATGGAGGTGTCCTCCTTTTTGTTGGTCCACTAATGTCATGACTGAGTAATTCCATGACACAGTTGGAGCTCTCATTACTACAGCAACAGCCACAACAGACATTTTGAGCCTGGGCCAGGCTTTCATGCTAGTGTTTAGTAAACTGGCCCTGATCGTCATTCATCACCTGCTTATTTGCTGTAGGATTAGATTAGATGAGTCACAGAGGAAAAAATTCACCCTGAGACATCTTGGAGGCTGTTGCTATAGTATCTGGTTACCTTCTGTCCACAGTGCCAGATACAGTAGCAGCAAAGTGCAGTAGTTAAGCACACATTATTTTAGATTAGAGCTATCAATCCAAATAGTGGTACTGGAATCTTCTTAGTATTGCTTATTTTGAAATAGCCCCTACTTAGTCCAAATGTTTTTACATGTGCAAGCATTTCAACCTCCCCAGAGGGTTTTTGTTTTATTGGGATAGTCAGACACAGTGGCTACATAATATAAAGCTTACACACAGTTCAGATGAACTGCAGTGGTATCAGTTCATACAGGTTGTACTGGTTCAGCTCCTCAGGCAGGGTGGGGCAGCCTCAGGGGGGGTGGGGGAGGCAGGCGGGGTCAGTCGAGAGAGGGACAGTTGACTCTGGGATGGTCCAATAGAAGACTTTCTGGTAACTGAGCTACAGCAGTGGAAATGAAAAAACAGGGTGAGGTGGTACATTAGATACAGAGGATGTTAAAAGTTTGCAAGCAATTTTGAAGGGGAATTTCATTTTAGAATTAAATGCAAAGGTCTAATTTTTATTGCATCAATACCTTAAAGTTCCTTAATAGTGATAATTGGTTCAATTCTATCTGAAAGGCAAACGTAACTTGATTTTCTGTCACAGTGACATAAAATATTGTCAGCATCAATCATTCATTCATTCATCTTCTATACCCCTGACTATCCCTTTCGGGGTTGGGGGGGGGCTGAAGCCTATCCCAGCTGTCAACGGGCGAGAGGTGGGGTACACCCTGAGCTGGTCGCCAGCCGACTGCAGGGCAACACACATACACAAGCATTCACTCTCACATTCACACCTAGGGACAATTTAGAGTCACCAATCAACCTAATGCATGTTTTTGGTCTGTGGGAGGAAGCCGAAGTGCCCGGAGAGAACCCATGCATGCACGGGAAGAGTTCCCACTTCGCAACTTCGCATCGAACCGGCGACCTTCTTGCTGTGAGGCACGCGCACCGTGCCACCTCAGCATCAATCAATAATTCTTAATATCTGTTGGAAAACAGCCTTCATTTCAACAGTGACAGACTGTAGTCGAGGTGTGGAGAGAGATTATGACACTTTGGTCCTCACCCTTCCTCCATTCCCATGTCCTCCTGTTGCTCCCCATCCACAGAGCACTCTGTGTGACTGGCACTGCTGTCCTCCTCGTCATCCTCCTCCAAACTGTTGCTCATTAGGCATCGTGGAGGCCAGGACAGCTCCCCACTCTCCATCTCACTGGGCTCCGTGGGCTCCACAACTATTGAGGGGAGACGCTCCCTCCTGTAGAGAAAGTCTTCAGGATAGGAGCTGGAGTCTGTCTCTTCATTCATGTTGGCTTCAGGGAAGATCTGTACCAGAGATTTAGAATGATTTATACTGGACATAAATAAACTTGATATAGTTATTCAAGTTTTGTATGGTCTAAAGTTTATGGAATAAAAAACAATACGATCTTATTAAAAAATACATATTTTCACATTTTAGACAGCATTATTATGCAGGGTCACTTCACATCCTTGCTAAAGCAGCAACCTGTGGACAAACCTTATAAAATAAGTGGAAACTGACATATTATCATTAAAACAAACACATCATCTTGTTTTGAAGACAAATTATGCTATATAAACAAGGGAAAGTGGAGTAAAAGATACTTCAATAAAGATGTCAGTTGTACCTGGTAGGCTCTGCTGCCTCTTCTCTCTATTGGACTCTCATCCAGTTGAGATTCCACTTGACTGAGAACAGTGTTCATACTGCAAACACACACACAACACATTTTGGGTTCAGTGGGTTATGTTTGTCAGTGGCATGAAATTGTTTGGGTTAATTTGGTTATGTTTTGTCAGTGGCATGGAACATTTTGGGTTCATTTGGTTATGTTTTATTCGTGGCATGTATGTTATCTAACGTCATCAACACTCAGTGAATTTCAGCAATACAGAATCCATAAATGCCTTCTTTGCCCACACAATTGAGTTCAAGGTTTTAGCAACAATTGAAGCTATGAAAGAACTGCATGCTGATCATTTTAATATGAACTCGAACTACAACCTGGAATCCATTTCACAATAACCACAAAATGCAAGTTAGACTGGAGCCAAGATGTGTTGTCAGAGCAGCGTGAGAAGCATTCGTCAGGCACCATGGAACGATTTACAAAGACAAATGTATAAATATTACAAATTGACACAGGACAAAAATAAATAAATAGAAATATGGTTGTAATTTCTCGCTCGTTGACATCTGGGATAGGCTCCAGCCCCCCCTAACCCCGAAAGGGATAGTCGGGCTATAGAAAATGGATGGATAGATGGATGGTTGTAAGTCTGTTGTATGCCTCCACAAATCAGTAAAGTTTCAGTTTACACCTATGTCTGACTTTGACGGAATTTCAGAAAATTGAAATGGACTTGTATAATTATAGTGAATAATTTCCAGTGAGAAACATGGTGTCTTCACTTAGTCACTATTTTTATAGAAGAGTAATGTAATATCTGCTTGACATCTACCAAAAGTAGTAACACTTGAAAACCTGGAACACTCACAGCAGCATTAATAACGTGCTCGGCACTGAACACGTCAACACAGAAACAACCACACGAACATCTCGTACCTACATCTCATGACATATGCTGATGCCTTCAAGGTACCATTACTGTCAGAAATGAAGCTTTATTGTACCTGGATGGAGCACACAGACTGTCAGCAAAACAAAAAAGTAGATGCGGAGTGTTTCACTTTACAAGAGAAATAGGCCATTCCAGTGAGTGCATTTGATCTGGTGGGGATCAGAGACATGTGGAGGACAGAGCAAATACATGTCACATATGCATTTCATCAATACACACCTGGTGGAATTCTCACCAGTTTGTGGGGATGTGCTCACAGTGATGAAAAAGGCTAATCTCAAGAGTCACTACAGCTCGCCACATACTAAACTGGTTGAGCTGCAGGGACAAATACACTTTGATAAAGTTAACGTTGTTCAGTGGAGTTTGGATGCCCAACAAGCAGCTTTAAAAGAGAAAAAAGAAAAGCTGATGATGATGATCACTACCATTTGACATCACATGCCTCGACAAAGAGAAGCAGTTCTAATGTGTGCAGAGGTTGGTGTGATATATGCGTTAAATAATTTAGTAGGGCCAGGGTCACTGATAAGGAAAGGCGCTTTGGAAGCACTTAGAAGTACTATGACCTGGATGAATGAGAATCCTTATAGACACTCCATTCACTCGTCTCTCCTGATTAAAATATGCCTGTGAAAGATGTTTTTATCCATTATTATCCACAAATCATGGTTGGTACAGTTATGGTGGTATCTGAGATGGATATAAATTTATACATTTTTGAAAAAATGTTTTGTTTATTAGTGATTTTCATGATCTTGTCACTGAGCTTAGAGGGTTGTAGTGTGCTGTTGGTTCTGTTAAGTTTGGATTTAATCATGGATTTAATTATTGGTAGTGGAGCAACTGGTCTCTTCCAACCCCTTACTTCTGTTTTAGTATTCTGAACAGTGCCGTTGCTAGAGTCTCTTGAGCCTCCAAGCAAGTGAGATTCCCCTTTCTCGCCATGATGTGAATTAGACACGGGTACTCTGCAACTGGAGTAAGTTTTCCACCATGCTGTGAGAGTTGAGGAGATTTTGTTGTTTTTGCAGTAATCCAGTTTCTTCATTGATTGCGATTGGAAGGGAAGGTCTGCAATTGAAATGGTTTTACATTGATTTTGTTCTAATTCTAGCCTTGGGTTGTTGTAGTTGTGCTTTTGGATCCATTTGAACAAACATTGTAGTTGATTTGATAAGAAGCAGTGTAGAAAGTTTGGTGCTTCTAGGTTGCGATTATCCATTCTGTAATGTCGAAAGTGAGAATCTGTTCATTCTGTCTCTCTTCTTCTTCCTCACAAGGAAGAATGTCCTCACAAGTCCAGCCAAGGGGTGGTTTACTCAGTTGGCCTGAGCACATGACAGTAGTTGTCCCTTCTGTGGGTGTAACAGTTGCTATGTGTTTACGTGATCGTTGTTTGCTTCAGTCCCAGAATCCTCGGACACCTCTACAGTGACTTGTCCAATTTGATGAGAACACTGTCTCCTGGGTTCAGGCAGAGTTCTCACCATGGTCCTGTGATTATATTAGTGTGCTTGCCTCTGCTGGTGGCTGCATCTGCTTGCCTAATTTCTTCCTTGTCTGGCCAGTTTGGGTCTAAATTCTCAGACAGGATAAGTAAAGTTGTCCAGATTTACTGCCCGACGGACTCCTGAAGAGGAAGAAGGCATGGCCCTTATATCACCAGATATAGGAGGGAATTTTCCTGCCTAAGAATCCCTTTTGCTACCTGCATAAGCCCTCTGGGCCTCTCAATTACTTTGGGCATAATGCAGACGAGATGCTGAAATACTAAAATCATATTTGTTACTGAACTGTATTAACTCTAGCTGAAACTAGCTGATGTCTGTTATTCCTGACTAACACTTCTGAAATACCTTCCCATGCAAAGGTGGCTGTCACCTTTTCTATGATCTGGCCACTGGTTGGCACAGGTAGGTGTAGGATCTCTAAGTACCTGCAATAGTAGTCTGACACTACCAGACAGGACTGGCTCCTTTTACTCAGACAGATATACAGCTACTTCTTCCACCTCTTGCCATGGTCTGAAAGGTAATACACTTGGTATTGGTGGCATTAAGGACCAGCAGCTTGTGGTCAGTTTAAAGCTGTCAAATCCAAACAAGTTTTCACATGCCCAAACACTATAAAATCATTCTTTCTCTCTTTTGAGCATGTCCCTGAGTCTCCTGGAGTACTAGGCCACAGGTTTCTAGTGCATGCTATTGCAGCAGGATCCCTCTAAGTCAGTAACTGCTAGTGTCAGCCAACAGCACAATGGACCTGGTAGTATCATAGAAGGAAAGTACAGGTGCAGATGTTAAGGGAGACTTCATTTTCTGGCCTGCTATGCTATGGCCCCCATAGCCATTCCACGTTCACATTCAACAATTCCTAGAGTGGTTGTCCTGCTGTAGAGAGCTCTGGAATGAAATGTCCATGTAGTTGACCAGCCACTTTCTCTGGGTTGGATCTCATGCTACTCTCATCACAGATGTGCCCCAGGAAGTGACTGTTTGACTGTCACTGTTTGAACTTCCATTTAGCTCTGTTAAATAGGAGGCCAGGTGAATCACTTTCAGTACCTGCTCCAGATGTCTAGTGAGGATCTCCTCAGTTTTTTCACAAGCTTGGATGTCATCCATGTAGACTTCTGTGCTTTCAGCCCCTGTAAGATTTTTGCCATTTTCCACTTAAAGATTTCTGGCATGCTTGTTATCTCAAATGAGGGTCGACACAAGGCATACCTCCTATAGGGAGTGATGAAAGTGATTAATTTGTGGCTGTACTTGTGCAAGGGAATCCAAAAAAAGGTGTGTCTCCAGGATTCACTCTTTAGGGTTTAGGGAGTGTCAGGAATATTAGGAATGTCTTTTCACTTATGACATCACATCTGCCCCTGTATCTATCTTAAATGTAAGGGGTGCATTTCTAATGTCAAGAGTAACAATCCACATATCAAACCCTCTCATGTATTAGCTCCTGTCTTAGAAAGCAGTCTTCAACTTGGTGTTGCAGTCTTTCTTATGTTCCATTTCTTCAAACATGAGGGAGCTGAATATTCAGCTTTGCTGTCCCTGGCAAAAATCAGCGAGTAGACCTTGATCTCCCCATCCTCTGTTTAACTTTGAGGCTTACCTGAAATATGAAAATCTTTGCAGCCATTCCCCTGGGCTGGCAACCTTAAACTCCCCCAGAGGATTAACCATCAACATATCAATCCGGTCCAGTCACCCGTGCAAATTTTGATGTAATGTAACTCTGATGCAATGTAATTCTGATGTGGTGTCTGCTTGACATCTCGCAAAAGTAGGAGAGCACTCGCAGTGGTGTTTAATAACTGCTCTTCTCTGAACAGGTCAATGCAAAAACAACCACACTGACATTCCATACCTAAGTCTCATGACATGTACTGATACCTTCAAGGTACCATTGCTGTCAGAAATAACACTCATCACAAGCGCAGAGGACTGATAGAGAGCTGTAACAGTGATGTTGACCTTTGAGCTTTTTGATATCTGAATCTGGGGGTACAAGGAACCCAACTCTCAGCTGGTGGGGGACTGATAGTGGGTGAATTTTTTTCTTCAATAGACTTTATCAGTCGTCTGACCCTCCCCCTGTTCAGTCCTCTCTGCCGCTATCTCTATCATCTGAAGCCCTGCCCCACCCCCACCCACACCCACAACATTCAGCACTAGCTCAAGGCTTTTCATGTCCTGTGCAGATCAGTTGTGCAGAATAGTTAAGCACATCTTCAACCTGAGCCTGAAGCTGTGGATACATCCTGCTTGGTACCAGTGCCAAAGACCCCCAAAACCCAAGGGCCTCAACAGCTACAGGCTGGTGGCAGTAACGTCACACCTGACCAAGACCCTGGAGAGGCTGACCCTTGTCCCTCTCCCACCTCTGGTGAGACAATCAATGGACCCTCTACAGTTTGCCTATCAACCTGTCATTGGGGTGGATGATGCTGTCATCTACTTCCTACATAGATCCCTTTCTCACCCAGAAAAGGCTTGGAGCACTGTGAGATTCATGCTTTGTTTTGTTTTTTATTTCTCCAGTGCCGTCAGTATCATACAACCCACCAGAGACAAGTTGGAGCAAACAAGGGTGGACCACCACCTCACAGTATGAAATCTGGACTACCTCACCAACTGACTACAGCATGTGAGGATACTGGACTGTGAGTCCGACATACATGTCTTTAGCATAGGTTCTTGCAGGAAACACTTACTGAGTGTAGGAGGCACTCCTGAGGACCTTTTTTGACTGGTGGCATCAGCTCTCTTCTATGGAGTGGTCTGCTGTGGCAGCTGTATTTTAACTGTTGACAGGAAGAGAAGGCCAGCTCTGTCCTGGGACACCCCCTCAACCCAGTGGAGATGGTGGGAGAAAGGAAAATGATGGCTAAGCTATCACCCCTGATGTCCCACCCCATGTAGGACACTGTGACAGCACTGGACAGCTCTTTCAGTGACAGTTTCCTTCACTCAGTGTGTCAATTAGAGATTCTGCATGTCTTACTGCTGCTTTAAGACTTTACAATCAACACTGCTCCCAGTAGATCACACACACTGAAACTGACAAATTCACAAATTTTTTAACAACATTGTATACTAAACTGGAACATATCAGTATATCATCTGGACAATAATGTGAATTCAACCAGTGTCTGTACTTGTATTGTTTACTTATTCATCATGTCTTGATTTTTTTTACTGATGCTTCTTACTATTACACTATCACCTTTGCTACTGTAACACTGTAGATATCCCAACTGTGAGATTCATAAAGGATAATCTTGTCTTACGTTATTCTTGAGCTATGGCTAAAATGTGCTTTGTGTGGTCACAGTGCCTTGACCTTTGACCTTTGACCACCAAATTCTGGGATTATATATTGGACGGACATGAGGTCAAAATGACCTTGACCTTTGACCACCAAAATATAATCAATTCATCAATGAGTACAAGTGAACATTTGTGCCAAATTTGGAGACATTCCCCTCTAACATTTGTCAGGTATAGCGTTAACAAAAATGGGACAGATGGACAACCAGGAAACCTTCATATAAATCCAGATTGGTTAAAAAGTCAAGTACATATTATTTATCCTAAATAACGATTTACCAGAATTCACAGTTTTTCCAGCTGAAGAACAACCACATCTTTGTAAAACCTGGGTTTGCTATAGTTTATTGCAATGCACACTGAATCAACAGCATTTTAAATTGAGGTCAGTGGGGCAGAGTTTTATCAAATGCTCTATTGTCAAATGTGATGGCTGCTGAGGGTTTGTAATATCAAAACTTAATCTGCTATAATGAGCTGGATTGACATTTCTACACACAAAAAGAGATGCAATTAGATGTTACAAAAAAGTGGTCAGTGTAGACAACAAGTGCAGAGATTGGTGGGGGGAGGGGGTTCTTCTGCTGCGTTAATCTGCAGGTAAGCACTTAATGACATATTAGGCTTAAACAAGTGACTCCTCAACTCCATGGATGGGGGAGGATGAGGGAAGGTGGAAGGAAAAAAAGAAGGCCTGAGATAGGATAAAGATTATGAAAAAGAAAGTAAAAGAACATTTAGTTTCATTATCTGAAGTACATGAAAGTGATTGTCCAAATGATTACTCAACTGTGAGAAGATAACAGAAAGACCAGACGTGGCCATTACATTTTTATTTTTATGACTTCCAATTAGAACTACTTATTAATGAATGTACAGTGTGTTTATACTGCATATGCACACTGGCATGTTATGTCACATGGATCATCTGAATTAAAACTTGACAAGGAAGGGACACATAAGTAAGATTAGTGTTTATGTTGGGCAGTCTCACCAATATCTTATTTAATTTATATGATCTTAAATAGAGTCAGTGGGTACTTCAACACCACCACATTTCTCAGTTGAATTACAATACTAAGAGGACCTACTACATGTTGAAATTGGGGCATTGATTGACATGACTTTTATCCCAGGTTGTTGGTGTGTAATCCCATTTCCATATCAGTGTTCAACAAATTTAGTTTCAAGTATAAGAAACCTCTCGAAATCAATTATCTTGTTATTAAATCTGCCATGTGGGCTACCATTTTATTCTGGTAATATTATATGCCACACTTAATTTGTCACAACTACAGAAGTTTGAGCACGTAGCCACAACATGTAAAATTTCTCTTTAGCGATTCAGTATTCAGTCATGAAGCTTACCTGTGCGAGGCGGGAATACAGCTCATCTTAACTTGGGACTTAAAAAGACCTAACGACCCCGAGTATCAAAACAAAATGTTATTCCAAATGTCTTCTTTTACAAAAATGGCTAAGAACTGGACTATTCCTTTTGAAAGTTGGCCACACTGTGCTGTCAGTCACTTTTCTTTCCTTCCTACCAGCCACAGGTTCAGCTTCTTTTCTTTTCTTCCCCCTCCCCTCCTCCTCTGTTTTTCTCCTCCCCTTCCTTCATTCTCTCACAGTGTCCCATTCAGTGACGCACACAACACTGCACATTCAGACTAACGTGCAAATCAGCTTTCCGAACTGACAGGCTTAGTGTCATCTTCAATTACAAACAAAGCCTTGATGTAACATGTGAGTGTGCAGGAACACAGGACCTCATACATACAAATTAGCAGGTGAGCTGTCCTGGCACCTCACATTCATCACATTTTAGAGATTATCTTACTTCATGATTAATGCCAGAGGCTTTCCCCTACAAAATTCCTAACTATTCATCATTCAGCAAAGTTGCTGATGCCATGGTAGATTACAGAACTGGTCTCCCTAGTATGGAATTAAAGAGGATTGTGGGTTGTACATTTCCAATCAACAAGATTTTAAAGTAAACACATGACTTTCTGTGATATTTTGGGATCAGAGCTTATGTCTCCAGGAATTAGTGGTGGATGTAAGGCAAACACTTCAGCACTGTGGTAACTCACTGAACTTAAAAGTTGTCTTAATATAAATAGACTGACACATAAATTAATCAGTAATGTATCTACTGTTGTTTTTATTGTTCCCCAGTTGCGCAGGAGTCATTTTGTACTTTAACCAGCAGGAGGTGCTAACAAATCTGGGGGAGTGCTTTTGTCTGTACTTTAACTTGCCATTGACTGCTTCATGGAAAACATATTAACAAAAATAGGAGCTAGTGTATTCAATATGTATGTTAAATTTGTGTGGTCTGATCCAGAACTGATTTCATAGATGAGCCATTGCCAAACGTTGTCTTGCTTCATGTGTCCTTATGACAGAAGATTTCTGGGAACACTACAATATCAATGTCCACTATAAACCAGCTACTCAGCACTACCCCCACCTGTCCACAGCTCTCTACATTCAAACTTTGAAGAACTTGCATCGTTCCTCAATAACAAAATAACTTCACTCAGAGCCAGCGTTGCTGCTGATGTGAACACAGGTGAGCTCAACAGACACTGTCAAACAGATGAATTCATGGGAAAATTCACCTGTATCACATTAACTGAGCTCTGTAAGATTGCCAGTGAGTCTTAATTGTCCACCCTAGATGGGGTTGCTGGTTAAGCCTGGCCTAACACACACTCTCCAACTAGTTTTGCAATGGCTGTGTGAAGCAGACTCAGATCTTTGGGGGTGTTTGATACAAAAGCAACATCTGGTGAAATATTTGAAAATTGTTCACTAAATTTAAAGTAATTGGTCCAAAGTGTTATTGGTATCACATTTAAAGCCATCACCATGTGGCATTGATGATATTGGATAGTATGTTTGTGATTTGGAGTGGAGATGGTATATGTGAATGTCATGTCCGTGTCAAGTCAGAGGCTGCAGTCATGATGGATCCCCTTATGAAAAATAAACAGTAGATATGTACACTTAGTCTAGTTCTATGGTTCTGCTGATGATAATAGAACTGAATTTGCAAATAAAAATGACCTTCTTTTTTGGAAACTGAATAAAAATACTGGCAATATTAATTAATGTTCTCATGCTTATGAGCATCACATTTAAAATGACATCACTGTATTAAGGCCCTGGCCAGACTTGATTGATCTCAAACCAAACAAAATGTTAGAATGGATGCACAGAAGGATTCACAAATGTATGTCGGGATTTATATATAAATGACTCCCTCCATATAAATATTTATCATTGCACCTACAATAATTATTGTTGTATACCATTATATGCATTGGTAAAAATGAAAAAAAAGAAGAAATGTAGTAGAAATCCACGTACACGTGTATTTAAAAGTATTTGTATTTTTCATCAAGAACATATTTGGATGTTAGATTTAAATACAGACGTTTGAACCTGCATTTCCAAACTGCTTGTTATTTGGAAACTTTTTTTTTTTTTTTTTTGAGACTTCCTACCCGGGCCTTGATTCACAAATGTATTTCTTTTAACAGGGAATTATCTGTAGCAAATTGGATAGCACTTTCCATTTCAGGCAATCACATAAGTGAAGAGCAGGTTAGCCTCAACATCAGTTCAATTCAGCTGTATTTCTAAAGTGCCAAATCACAACCAAAGTTGTCTCAGGACATGTGGAAGTTAGAAACTTTTTTAGTGCATGCACCATGTGAGCAATTCTTATTGGACTGAATAGGTGCCATCTGTGGGTCCAATGTCCAGCTCTTATAATACATCCATGATAACATCACACCCTTGAATCTATGCTTAGATGACTGGCTGAAAAAGAACAAGCCCTCTGACTGGTTACAGACAATTGTCCATTAAAAAAAAAAATGTATTTGTGAATCGAGCCAAGGCAGTCTCAAAACATATACAAAGGCAGTGAAGTGCAAAAATGACAAGCAGTTTGTAAATGCAGGTTCAATTCTTCGTATATAATCTTCTTTGTATAATCTGAATATGTTTTTCACGAAAACTGAAAACGCTTCTAAATACATAAATTTGTGGATTTCTACTACATTTATTTCTAGACAGAGAAATACATTTATGAATCTTATGTTTTATGTATTGATTTGTTTTATCTATATATACAAACGATAAATACTTTTGCAAGCATTGAAAAATATTTATGCACTGAGAATCATTTAAGTGATTCTCACTGAATAAATCCTGAAATTCCTTTTTAAATTCTGTGTCCATTCATCAATACTGACATGGCTGTGGCTCCATAAATACAGCATGTCTGTTTGAAATTCATTAATCTTTGGGATTTGTCCACAAGTCAGGAGAAGATGTGCATTCAGTCACATATTACGTATAAATGCTTTTCCTATGGTACAAGCATAAAATCATAATATTATCATTTTAAGCTGTGTAAATTGATGATTGTGTCTAATAACTTTTTTTTCTTTTCAGTTGTGTCCTTCTTTAATAACAGATAGCTTTGTCATTCTCATGCGACTGGTAACAGAAAACCTCAATCAGGAATATACAAAACATACACACTGATAGACTGAGAAAAATACAATTACACTCATGTGGATGTGAGGAGCATTAGTTTGATGCAGAAAATAGAGTTTGAACAGCTATGAAATGGAGAGATTAAAAGTTGAAGGCTGTGGTGTGGCAGCTGTGGTGTATTTATAAAGACAGAGGAGGAAGGAGGTAGTTCACTTACGAAGCAAAAACAGTTGGGGAGGAGAAAGAAGAGAGAGTGAAAGAGAGCACAGATACAGAGCTACAGATACTGCAGTCAAGGAAGAGAGAAGGACTGAGAGAGTAAATGGATAAACAGACAGAGTGAAGAATTTTCAAAACCAGTGGGGTGGACGGGAGGAAATGATCTCTTCTGCATCCTTGAAAAAGAGTGAGAGAGGGAGACAGAGGAAACCCTGACATGAGGAGGACTGAGGGGGGTGACTGAGGGGAGAGAAGAGTGAGGCACTGGGGATATGAAAAAAGAGAAATCAAGGAAACTGAAAACGATCCTTGGATGGTTGACAAAATAGGAGATTTGCACTCTTCAAAACATGACTGAATGTAACAGCAACAGCTAGCACTGATTCAGGTCAGTGGTTCCTGTTTGCTCTCTCACGGGGAAGAAAAAGAGAAGCAAAGCAAACAAGGAAAGGTAAAACAGGAGAATGAAGTTACATGAAAAAGGAAAAGAGAACTTGTGTCAGAGCTTGTGCATGCTTCTCTATCAGGCTTCACTGTTGTAGTAAAAAGTTTGGAGTACTTTGAATAGAGGGAGTGGGGAGAGAGGGAGAGGGAGACTCAAACACCAAAAAAGGTCTGGAGTCAGAGCTGGAGAAATTACAGGCTTGACAGATGCTGCACACCCATGGGGAGAGAAGAATAAGGAGAGAGACAAGGATAGACAGACAGAGAGAGGAGGGGACTGAGACATCATGACAAACAGCACAGAGAAAAAAAGTAAGTGACTGTAAACTAGAAGCAGGGAAGAAGAGAGAGCATGGACTGTTAAAAGAGGATGTTTGCACAGAAAAGTCACACTCCTGCACGGTGATCATGCAGAGTGGGTAGACAGAAAAGTCACAAGGGGCAGGGGGTGGGGTTAGATGGTGATCCAGAAAGAGATCCAGAGAGTGAGCGTGGGGGGGGCGCAGACCAAAAAAGACAGCGAGGGGCGGCTTAACTGTAAATGTGATTCTCAAGAGACCAACTGTAAACAGTAAGTCTAGAGGTAGAAGAAGATCCAGCTTGTCTCTCTCTAAATCAAACACACCATGGATACCAGGGTTTCACCACAACTCTAAAGCAAAAGGACTCCTTAGCCACTGGGCGCCATGTCTACGGGGCCTGGCCTTGATGGACCTGACCTGGCCGAGGGCCCCCGGGCCACGGGACCTGTTGGGCTCCAGACCCTGTTGGACCTTCTGGTAGGCGTTTACCAGGAGTTTTACTCCTCGTCCTTTGCAAGGGAGAAGTATGTGTCTGGTTTCCTGCAATGGGGTGAGTGATTTCCTCTTATTCCTAACTGTGTGTGTGTGGGGGTGGGGGGGTGGGGGGTGGGGGGCGTCTGTGTGAGAGTGTGTGTTTTCTTTCTTTTTCTTGACAACTGACATAATAACATGACAAATTATTCATCCTACTACTGACAGCACATGTTGCTTGAAAACCACTATGTTTGGCTTCTGATAAAGATCATCAAATAATACATTACCCAAAATTCATTGCACATAACACCATGTGTGACACAGTCACAATCATGTCACTCCTGGTTTATAAATACAGTACCGACTGCAGGCTGTGGATTTTTAATGGCCTCCTATGGTACAAATGTTCATATTGGCAGCTTATGGTTAACATCCAGTGCCAGTGTGCATGTCTTTTTTATGATCTGACAGCCTCAATGGCAGGATGACATTTGTCTATGGCTTCTAAAACTTTTACGTTGTTACACATGTAAAAGTGATTTCTGATCTGACACAACTATGGTTAAAGTTTTGTTAGGTTTGGACAAAGATCAAGGTTTTGAGAATGGTCATGGTTTAAAGGAACTGATGTTGACTGATGGTTGGAAACAGGAAATGAACAGCTCTCTCTCGTAGTCTGGTGTTTTGTTGATTCATCCATTCACCCCAACTTCCTCCCTCTGTGGATTTTGTGGCTCTATAACAGTGTCATACTACTTACGAGTGATTATTGCTATTCTCTATTGCAAAAGAAATCTTCATCAGTTGAACAAAACATCTGTTGTTTGCTGGAATGACTGATGTTTTCATTCTTTCAACGGCCCTTCTTCTATCAGCTATAATGCCTATCTTTCCCTGTCCTTAACCAAGACTGTTATTGCGGCCTAAGGTATCTGTCACCTATAGATACTGTTCCTTTTCTACAGTATAGTTTATTTGCCGTAACCAAGATCTTTCCCTAATCTTAACCATACCAGAATGGCTATGCATAGATATTGTAGAAGGCAAGGATTTTTGAGAACATTTTGCATTTAATGTAATCTATATGGCTGGAGAGAGTTGTTTTGAAGATACATCATCTCTAATAGTCTCTTCCATATGGAGGGTTATGATTCATTTCTGCCTTTGGGTTACACCAGACCTGCACTTGGGTTTGTGTCAACCAGAAGGCTTCCAGGATTGATTTGAGACAGGCAGATACTCTTAACGTATTATTTATTATTATTCCTGAAAACTGTCACTTGAGGTTCAGCCAGCATGAACATAAATCTTCATACTGTACAAAAGTGACTTGATGTGTTTCAGCCTTTTCAACTGAAACAGACTACAGCCTACCAAACAGAGCCAACACTTGTTTAAACTGCTGTCATGATTAAATATTGTGACTGTTTACTGTTGATTGACCCTTTCCCAAACTGTTGGCAGTCTGCTGTGCTTTGCCTATAAATGGTCAGTAAAGCTTTAGGTTTTATGTTTCCCAGTGCATTTACAGTGTTGATGCCCTTTCTACATTGATTTTTGCACTGAAGTGTGATTGTTCAAACACATTTAAAATGTATACAAACATTTGAATTTATCTTCAACAATGAAGTTGACATTTCAGCATAAGTTGAATGTTTGACATAACTTCATCCAATCAAAGTGGAAAATATATTTCTTTGATAATATAGAAGTTTTAATGTGGTTACAGGAAAGTGGTCAATACTAATTTTAATATCTTTAGTATCTTCATATTGTTTATACTAGATGCAGTTTGTCTTTGCTTGTGTTCTTAGTCCTGGAACCAAAATTAACTGTTGTCCTGAAGAATCGCGCAGTTTCTTTATAGTAAGAAGGTTCTGGATTTGAACCTTCCAGCTGACTCGGGCCTTTCTTTGTGAGTTTCCTCTGGGTGCTCCGACTTCCAAAGACAAAGACATGCAATCTAGGTTAAATGGTGATTCTATTGTCTGTAGGTGTGATGGTTATTTGTCTCCAAGTATATGTCAACTGGTGACCTGTCCATGGTGCCATGACCCTCCAAAGGATAAGTGGCTACAGATAAAGGATGAACGTGCGTTTTTCTACAACCCTGTTGTAGGAAACTGAGAACATTAGTGCATGATCACCTGTGCGGCTTTGGATTAGCCCTTTATATCTACAGAAGGGCACCATGTTTCTGAAGTAGCCCAGAACAGACAAATCAAACACTACCTCCAGAGAGGGCCTTTTGCGTTTTTAGCAGTCACTGTAGGGGAGGTTGAGGCAAGGCTGCGATCTGCAACCTCACTGCTTGATGCCATTAAATACTACTTTTCATTCTGATGCAAAACTATGTCTTAAACAAAGGCAAATCTGTGGACACTGTATGCTATATAGACCTGGGTCTATGTTTGTTAGCATGCATATTTTCTTTTCCTTTTGTTGTGCTTAATTTTTAGTCATAGTATCAATTACTGTTTGTAGTGGTGGTTTGTTTATGTCTGCATTATGGTGAGTCTCCTTGCCTGTATTAGAGAGTTGTATTATGTGTTTTATTCCTTAAAAGCCTAACCAGGGGCAAGGTCTGCAAATTAGCTATGACTAGAAGTCCTATATAATGATATAATGATTTCATCAGTTTCATATTATTTCCATTTAATAACACCAACTTGTATTGTAAAATTAATTAATTAATTAATTAATGTATGAATGATGTGCAGTTTCAGCTGCTCAACAGTTTAGGGTCTCCTTTGTCATATTTTACATTTTGTAATGTGTCAAACATTTTCAATGGGTGACAAGTAGGGACTGCAGGCAGGCCAGTTTAGCACTCAGACTCTGTTACTATGGAGCCATGCTGTTGTAATACGTGCAGGATATGGTTTGACATTGTCTTGCTGAAATAATCAAGGCCTTCCCTGAAAAAAAAAATATTTTCTACTTGGCAACATATTCTGCTCCAAAACCTGTAAATGTCGTTCAGCATTAATGGTGCCTTCACATATGTGTGGGTCACCCATGCCATGTGCACTAATGCCCCCCCGATACCATCACAGATGCTGATTTTTCAAGTGTTCGCTGATAACAAGCAGGATGGTCCCTCTCCTCTTTAGCACGGAGGATGCGGCATGCATGATTTCCAAAACGAATTAAAAATTTTTACTTGTCAGACCACAGGACAGTTTTCCACTTCACATCAGTCCATCTTAATTTATGAGCTTGGGACCAGGGAAGGTGTTTCTGGATCTAGGTTGTATACTGTGTCCTCTCTGCATGGCAGAGTTCCAGCTTACATTTGTGGATGCAGTGATGAACTGTGTTCATAGACAATAGTCTTTGGAAGTGTTCCTGAGCTCATGCAGTGATGTCCACTACAGAACTGTGTCTGCTGTCTGCTTCAAATTTTACTTTCTGTATTTTACAATGGTGTGATTTTATTGGCTTCTGATCCAATATTTTCAAAGCTTGCTTGTATAGTAACAGTGTTGGTGTCATTGCTGATTAAGGGAGATAAACTGGCAAAGTGTATGATACTTATGTGCATGTTTTCATTAGAGTATAATGACTTAAGTTTTCAATACCTTACAACATGTCTACAGAGTGAGTCCTCTACCATGGAGTACTGGCATGTTTCTACAGGAGCCCAGAAATGACAAACCAAGCATTGACTAAAGGAAACGCCTTTTGTGGTTTTCGTGAGTTTTGTGGCCATCATAGGGGTATCAGGTTGGTTGCAGTCTGCAACCTTACTGCTGGGTGCCTCTGAATCTTGCTAACTGGTCCTTTAAAATGATTCTATTTTATCTGTGCTAGATAAAATAGTTCCAGCAAGAAGTCTCCATGGGATTACACACAACAATGTGGCATATGTGCTTTCCTAATGTGTAACTCTGAAGTTCAGTTGTCACTGAAATATAAACAAAGCATTTCTATTTGCTTTCCATGCTGTTACATTGTGAGACTGATTTCTATGGGAATGTGAAACAAACAGTGGGGATAATTTGTTGTCCCGCAATAATTAAAACATTTCTAGGAAAAATTAACATTTCAAGGTTTTCAAATGAAGACTGCTTTCCTCTAAAATATCATTGAGTCTTGGACTGCTGGTGAGACAAACAAGCTAGTTCAACATGTCACGACATTCTCTCAGCTGTGCTCATGTTTCTAAACATGACCTCAGTCTAAACCAGCAATCTAAATGCAACTAACATTGATAGAAAAGATCTGATGCTTGTATCTGTAAAACACAAAGTTAAGTCAGACTGAAATAAAATAAGACTGTTTGACATACAGAGTACTAAATAGTATGTGTGCCACATTGAAAACATAATGCCTACCGTACATTATTAATCTCCAGAACAAATTATGACACAAAAGCACATACAATTTATGAGGTTATGCAGTGTTAATAATATTACTATTAGACTGTACTGACCTAATTAGTTAATTTAAATTGTATATTAATCTAAACCCACTTTGTGTTCCATTTAAAGACTGACCGACAGACAAGGTCGACATTTTCCATGGATTATAGTGCCATGAAAGCAATGGGCACCATAACCCTAAAATGAGCCTCACAGTGTTGGTCACAGATAAATTCAGAGCCAAGCTGAGTAACCATCCATACCTGCCCCAGTAACCTCTGTGTTATGACCCAGAATGCATTGGGCTTAGACCACAACAAGGTCATGAAAGGCAATACTCAGTTGACTTTATGCCATACCTCAGGAATCTCCAGGAGACTTTTCAGATGGTGTCATGTCACCTCTATGGCTCAATGACAGGTATATTGTACAGAAAATAAAAGATGTAAGAGGACAACACATTCACTGCTCACATTTTGTTGTGGTTATTTCAGATCGTGTCTTCTTGCCATGCCAACATTTTTAGTAATTATAGACAGTTGCACACATACATAAACACACTGAACACATGCTCATAAATGCTGCCCATTGTAGTTCTACTGGCTGCTTGCCAACACTCTGTGTGTGCATCTGCTGACATGTCATCACCCCTCAACTTTCCCCCCATCCCTCTTGTCTCCTCCCTCTTTCTATATTATTGACAGAATCCATATATGCATGCGACTGTGTGTGGACCTTTTGTAATGTCCAGTAGCCGAGGGGGGCTATCATGTTTCCCCAGTGATGGGACATTCCAAAATTAACTACACCATGTGTCCAGGCATGAGGATCAAGTGTCAGAGCTGGCTGGCCTTCATCTGTGATGAAGCAGATTTCTGGGTTTAGCTGGACCTGAGGTCTGAGCTGCAGAGTAAATCTGCTTCACACAATTGGCAAGGATGATAGAAACATAACAGGCAAAGGGAAAATAATGCCTTACAGTTATATGCCTTCTTACTCCTTCTCCCTTGAATGCAGAAACATGTTCAAGACTTCTGTGCAATATAGTTTAGAGCAGATGCACTGCTACAGCTGAGGTTAATAAGAACCAGTTCAAAAAATAAAAATCTTGACTTGACGATGGCACAAGATGAAAAGTTAAGGGGTCACCTAAGTGATTACCATTCATCCTGAGAAGTACGTGACTGTCTGATTTAAATTTCATGACAATTCATCCAGTATTTGCTGAAATATTTCAGTCTTGGCCAAAGCAGTGGAATGCCAGCAGACAGGCATTTCCATCAGTAGTGAGGTTATTGCAGAGCACAGTTCTCCCGAACATCTTCACATTGCTACATTTTTTCAACCAGTGGTCCAAAACTCCAGCATTCAGTTTACAGAAATATAAAACAGACAAAAACAGATATCAGTTAGCAAAATTGTTGATTAATTTTCTGTCACTGCACTAGCCAATAATTGACAAATGGTTTTGGCACTAGTTCAAAACACTAGTATAAGCAAACACTCCTAGCTTGACATGTGGCACATCAGCTGAATGGCTGGCATTCCACACTTGAGCAGCAGTTCTTTGTCACTCTCAGTCTTTTCTCCTCTTCAGATGGTAGAATTGATGCCATTGTTCAGTTTGGTGTTAAATGGGTCCTCTTGTTGTTTTGCTGCTATTTCCGTAATTTAGCTTAATGGCTGGCCACACACAGAGAAAATCCTTCACATCCCAAAACTGCAGAATGTCACTGAAAAGGTGAAACAGAGAACAGATGGGGAACCAGACTAATTATGTTGAACACTTTATAGCATTCATTTTCTCACTCAGTGGTATCACACCATGCAGAGAGTTTTGGTATTTGCTCAAGTTAAAAATTATCTGTTTCTGAGATTTATGTCTCCATTTATGCCCAGTACAATGGAAATCAATGGAATTTCTTATTGGTGCTGCTCACAGCATTGAAAATTTCAACAGCAACATGTTTTTCCAGAATCATCATCCCCGTTAGATATCACAAGACAGAAGTGAGAAAATGTGTTTGCAATTTCGATAGACCATCCCTTTGATGTGGAAAAAGTTGCACAATGCAGTCCGAGTACTGAATAACTGTGCTGTGCCCTCTGTGAAGCTCATTGTAGGCCTTGATCAATCAAGTTTTGCTATGACAAGAGGAACTGGTGGATTAAGTGAAAGGCTTTGAGCTGAGCCAGACAGTCAGAGGAGCATTTCATTGAAGATTGTGCTGAACACTGAATTCAACAAACTGGAGGATCTTATAGTCTTCTGATAACAAGTAAAAATTCTTCAAACTTTTCTCACATTTCTCACAGCTTTCTTTTGCTTTCCTTCCAGCCCCTCTATGTCTGGTTTGCTTATGGTCTGGTCACTCCGTACATGGCTTTCCTAACAGGAGAGGTCAGTGATGGGTACAGAGCCAGAGTCAACATTCACAGGAACTGGCAGTGACTCCATCACTGTTTTTCTTCTTTTCCTTGTTATGGCCTCAAAAATATCATTAGTAACAGCAAGTGCCAACAGAGTTTACAAGTCATCTGTCCAAGTGTATTGGTATGAAGCCGGAATTCAAGCAAACACCTTTATTGGCAATGAAAGGCTGGTTAATCTACTCAGATATTGTAATAATAATAATATATTTCTATAGCAATTTCTGCATAAAATTGCAGTAGTCTGAGTAGGCAGCCTTTCAGCATGATACAAAAGTGACAGAAATCATTTGTTGTCCACATATGATTTTATGAATGGCCTTTAGTATGTGCCATTAGTAGATATTATCACAAAGTGTTCACACCTGTTTGTTACTGTTGCATGTCCCCAACTGTCACTTAATGTCTTACTTTACAAAATCTACATGCTGGAGGAGAATTCTGCAAATGAAAGTAAAAATATCAGCAACAAATCCTGTGCAGGGAAATTTCATCTTCTCAGCTAACTGTTCACCAGCATATTTGATTAACTTCTTATTGATGCATCTGGATAGGAGTAATTTCCGTTCATCAGGAGAGGAAGCTGGCAGAAGGGTTGGCAGAGCACTTACCGTGGCAGTCTTGAATAAACACAAGCAGGCACACAGGCACAGGATACACACACATCATGTATACACACACACACACACACACACACACACACACACACACACACACACACACACAAATGCATGTTTCACAGACATTGATGTTTTGGAAGGACATAGTTGCAGGAGACACGGGGAACAGGAAGGACAGTGATGTCCATTTCCTGCACAGAAACAAAGAGAACTAGAATATTCATTTCCTGAAGAGTGAGAGCTGGAAGCTGTTAGCTGTTGCTGCTTCTGCCAGCTGCAAGCAGCAGCAATTCTTCCAATATTTTAGCACCTCCTGCCTACCTTCCTCCTTGTGTGTGTGTGTGTGTGTGTGTGTGTGTGTGTGTGTGTGTGTGTGTATGTTTGACAACTGAAAGAACTCAAGTTTTACATTTCTCAACAGTTAAATTTGACAAAGGTCTCAATCCACCAATCAGAACAGAGGAGCAAACTGATGGAGGTTTCATCAGCTAATCAACATCAGCTGTGTGTAACTGCGACTAAAAAACACAAGAGCCCTGTTAAAGTACCACTCAAACAAGACACACTTATTCCAAAACTGTATCATAGAACTGTCTGCGTCCTGAGACCCTGCAGAAGATGTACATGTGAAATTTGTGTGGGTAAAGGTTAAAATGACGGAGAAATCACAGTTTCAAAAATTAATGTTTTTACCTCCGATGTGAGAGTTAAAATAATATGGCGTCCAATCAGACAGTGGAAGGGCACTCTGGGTGTCTTGAAGCTGAAAAATTAAAAAGTGGTAAGTCGTATTATTGCAGACTCTGGCAGAAGACACATTTTTTTATGTTTTGATGTAAATACAAAGAGTGAAATTTGTGCAAGTGATTTCCTGAAGAAAATGCATGTTAGAACTGGAAGCTTTTAGCCCCTGCTCCCAGCTGTGGCTGCTTTATGATGCTGCTAGCTTCAACCTGCTGGTACAGCAGCAATTTTTCACATCTTTTAGCACCACTTACTGGTCAAATTGAATCAAATGGTACAGACTTGCTCAGCATGCCGATCTCTGTTAGTGTCGGTGCTGCTTTTGTCCAGGCTCATCTAAATGTGGTATGTACCAAGTGGTACATACATCTGAGGTAATCTCTGTGTGCAAGAGAAAAGGGCGAAAAGCAATATTGGGTGGCCGTGATCTTTGGGCCCTCAGATGGCACTGTATTCACTACATAGTGAAGATTAGATGAAATATGTGCCAAAAGAAGCAAGAAATGCCTTTACTACAAAAATCCAAAATGACTGAAGAATTTTAGAGGCGCAAATGAGCATGACCTATAATAGTCAAGTCAGTGTCATCCAATGAACACACTGTATATTTTGACAGAGTTTCTCAAAAAACAGTACAGAAGTGGACAGACACCAAAAAACATAATAATAATCATAATAATAGTAAACAAGCATGAAGATAACATGACAGCTCTCACACTAACGAGAGAAGGTTGTCTCGTGTGAATGCTGGATGTTGAAAAGGAGATGTCAAACCACATTGCTGACTTTAAAGGTTGAATAATATCAATAATGTATGGAAAATGTGGAATATTTTAAGGTTTGTTGAAAAGCTTATATTAAATTGAAGTGGTGACTTAATATGATGAAGTACCTGCAGGAGTACAACGAATATGAACAGAAGTGCCAACATGACATAAAAGCTTTCTTTGACCATGAAACCTGATTGTATTCTACAATTCTGTTGTTGATCAGTGAAGTGTAGGAACACCACAGCAGATTGGAGTCTCTGTTAACACTTAACACACAAAGAGACAGAGCTGCAATTAAGCTTTCCTCCGCCCCTCCATGAAACATTTTTTATCTTCACTGTGCTACATTGCATGCAACTGTTATGGTTTTGGGGTTTGCTTAGTCTCTTTTATAGCTTTATTTTGAAGGTTACTCTACTTGTGTGCCATGTATTGTTTTCCTTCCTGTCTTTGTGTGTTTTCCTGCCTTCGTGATTGGGATAAGTTTCACCTGTCCATTATTGGCTTTCCCTCCATAATATATTGTAGTATTCGTCTTTCCCTCACTCCTTGTCAGTTTGTCTTTGTACCTTGTGGGTCAAGCACTCCAACCCTTTCCACTGTTTTCCAGTATTTTTTGACCATTGCTTTGTTTTTCCTGGGCCTTGCCTGTTTTTGTGGAGTGCTTTCTCTGGTATGGTCCTTTTCCTTGGCTAAATAACTCCATACATGTGTGGGTCACTGACTTCATTAATACCCCAGGTTCAAACCTCAGGTCCAGGTTCCCAGTCTGCCAGCTTTCAGCCAGCTGGCATCCAGCATGCCAACTTTCAGTCTACACTTCAGCCTGCTAGCACCCATCCCACTAGCAGCCAACTTTCACTCCTGCCTGCTAGCACTAAGCCCACTAACCTCCAGTCAATGAGCAACCAGCCTTGTCTTCAGCAAACGACCTCTTAGCCAGCGCTCCAAACGATTTAGACTCATGTTTGTGAGCATGCAACCTTCCTGTCCTGAATCAACTGTTCAGACAGCTAGCAGTCCAGCCAACATCTGCTCCCGGTTTCCAGTCAGAAGTCCAGCCGACACCTACTCTTGGTTCTCAGTCGAAGGCCCAGCTGATACCTGCTCCAGTCGGTGGTCAAGCCAACATCTGCTCCTGGTTTCCTTATGTGTCATGGATCATTTTACTTCCTGTTTTTGTGTGTTTACCCACCTTTGTGACTCTTGATTAGTTTCACCTGTCCCAATTCAGCTGCTGCATCCTTCGGAGGACCCAGTCAACACGGTCTCTGGAGGCAATGGCTTCGGAGGCTCCTCCTCCATATAT
>JBBMOE010000011.1:11080882-11333457 GCA_037975065.1 Chaetodon trifasciatus
TATATATATATATATAGATAGATAGATATATATATATAAAATCCCCTTCTCGCCCCACCTGGGGTGGTATTGTGCCTCCTTTGAGCTCGGGTTCTGCGCAGGATCTTGGCTGTTCCCAGGAGTGCGCTCTTCTGGACAGAGATCTCAAATGTTCTTCCTGGTATCTGCTGGAGCCATTCTCCCAGCTTGGGGGTTACCACTCTGAGTGCCCTGATCACTACTGGGACCACTTTTGCCTTTATGCCCCAAATCTTCTCCAACTTCTCCTTGAGACCCTGGTATTTTCTCCAGCTTCTTGTGCTCTTTCTTCCTGATGTTACTGTCACTTGGGATCGCTACATCCACCACTGTGACTGTCTTCTGTTCTTTGTCTACCACCACTATGTCTGGTTGGTTCGCCATCACCAGTTTGTCTGTCTGGAACTGGAAGTCCCACAGGATCTTTGCTCGCTCGTTCTGGATAAACTTTGGAGGCGTCTTCCACCTTGATCCTGGGACTTCCAGCCCATACTCGGTACAGATGTTCCTGTGTACGATGCCAGCCACCTGGTTATGATGCTCCATGTATGCCTTCCCTGCCAGCATCTTACACCCCGCTGTTATGTGCTGGATTGTCTCAGGAGCATCTTTGCACAGCCTGCACCTGGGGTCTTGTCTGCTGTGGTAGATCCCGGCCTCTATTGACCTTGTGTTCAAGGCTTGCTCTTGTGCGGCCATGATCAGTGCCTCTGTGCTGTCTTTCAGTCCAGCCTTTTCCAGCCACTGGTATGTTTTCGCTATGTCAGCCACTTCCTCAAGCTGTCAATGGTACATGCCATGCAGGGGCTTGTCTGTCCATGCCAACCCTTCTGACTCCTCCTTACTGGGCTTCTGCTGCCTGAGGCATTCACTCAGCAGGTCATCATTGGGGGCCATCTTCCTGATGTTCTCCCAGAGGCTTACTGTTTCCTCCTGGATAGTGGCTCTGACGCTCACTAGTCCGTGGCCTCCTGTCTTCCGCTTAGTGTATAGCCTCCGGACGCTGGACTTAGGGTGAAACCCTCCATGCATTACAAGGAGCTTCATTGTCTTGATATCAGTGGCTTCCATTTCTTCCAGTGGCCAGGATATTATACCAGCAGGGTATCTGATTACTGGCAGGACATAGGTGTTTAATGCTTGGATCTTGTTCTTGCCATTCAGCTGACTCTTCAGGACTTGCCTCACCCTCTGAAGGTATTTGGCTGTGGCTGATCTCTGTGTTGCCTCTTCATGATTGCCATTTGCCTGTGGGATCCCTAGGTATTTGTAGCTGTCCTGAACATCTGCTATGTTGCCTTCAGGTAGTTCAACCCCTTCAGTGGTGATCATCTTCCCTCTTCTGCACACCACCCGTCCACACTTCTCCAATCCGAATGACATCCCGATGTCATTGCCGTATATCCTGGTGAGGTGAGTGAGGGAGTCAATGTCAGCCACTCTGGGTGGGTTCCTAATCTTAGCAGCTGATTCATCTGCGCTGCCAGTCGTTCATGGAGTGCAGTTAGCTTTTTGAGCCAGTAGGCGTGGATCATGTCGGGCCCAGGTGCTGGTTTCTACTGGTTCCTGTTCCGGGAGGCTACTGTGGTCTGCTTTCAATTTGAGCAACCACTGGGCATTGGTGTTATGCGATGCCTCCTTCTCCCAGATACTCTTCCAGTAGAGCTCAGTTTCAGACTTTGGTGGGTCTATCTGAGTCTTCTTACTACCCTGCCATTGAGAGCAGACCTTAGCTGGGTTGTTGGAGAACAGTCTATTTATTCTCCTGGTCTCGGCTTCTCTGCTACATATCTCAGCAGGACAGATGTGTGTGTGTGTGTGTGTGTGTGTGTGTGTGTGTGTGTGTGTGTGTGTGTGTGTGTGTGTGTGTGTATGAATACCAACTGTTTGTCAAAGCAGCCACTGCAGCTACCCAATCAACATCATGGAACAAATTTGTGACAACTGCAAGGAGATGAAGAGATCGATAGTGCCTGTCGAGATGTGACTGACAAACAGATCATTATAGTTTATAATAATGTTTCATAGAGAAGCATATATAAGGCAGATCTATCTGTCTGTTTGTTGCTGTTAACAGAGACTCCACTCTGGAGTGTAGTGGAACTGGAAAAGCAGCAGGTAGAGACTAAAGTAGCACTGTACAAACTGACTGTAGAACAGACTATATACAACACACTTTAGATTTCAGAACCAGGAAAAGAACATGTAACTGTTGAAACTTGCATTTAATTAAGTTTGCATGTCATAAGGTATTTTGAGCTGAAAGAATTTGCCGGCAAAGAGAATGAGGGCATGTCAGACCTCTTTAATGTCCTAATAGACAAAATCCAAATGGCACCAAACCAAAGTATTTGTGAAATCAAACCAATGAACAGGAAAAACTCCAGAAGGACTTACAAGTGCTAAGGCTGTCATTACAAGAAAAAGATAAGTCAATGCCAGTGTTGGGAAAGTTCACTTTCTACATGAACTAGTTCAGTTCACAAATTTTAAAATGAACTAGTTCAGTTCATAGTTCATAATTCAAAATTTTGAACTAAGTTCACCGTTCCAAAAATGACCTAGTTCATAGTTCTTTTTTTCTATATGTTGCTGCGAGCTATTAATTTTCAAAATTATTGCCACAGCCCATATAGAACCACAGACAGCAATTATTTTATCAGTTTTAACACTGTGACTATGTGTCAGATTTCATCGTCATATCCAATTTTGAATCCTTATCCAACCATGGTTTACATTAGCATTTAGGGGACAGCATATTCCCATTGTTGCTTTAACACTTTGTTGCTGTCAGCAAAGGCAGGCATAACCCCAAATATCTTTGTGCAAAGTCCTACAGGACATGATAGTACACTAAAAGCGAGGACCGTTGTTTGGACTGTACAGTCAGTCAGGTCACTGTATCCTGCTAACATATTTAAAACAGATCACCTGCCAACTTCGTCCATCCACCATGTCCAGCTGACGGATAGAATGAAAAGCCGATACTGCTGCAGTTAGGGCCCTGAGAAACAAACAGCCCGGTAGTGTTGGTGGATTAAGAGCAGTCTTGGGACCATCGAGTTATCCCCAGCACTATATGACCGATTTCATGTATTGCAGCCACTTATATGACTTGCTAAAAGCACCAGTAGTAGATACCAAAACTCTGCAACACAAAAACAGGAAGTTACAAAAAAAATAAAACAGTAGACGATTTCCATCCTACACATCCCTTGAGTCAACTGAGGTGCATCAGTCAGTATAGGAACAGTCGATAGACTGTCTCATTCAGCATCCTGTTCTAGTTTTCCCTGAGTTTTCACCACCATTTATCCTCCATTCTGATGTGTCCAACCAAGGACTAGGTGCTATATTGTAGTAAAAGCAGAAGTGATTGCTTAAGGGTCCCATACTTTAACTGGAGCCAAGAAAAATTACCAGATGCATTCGGCCAAGTTAAAGTTTCTACAGGTTACAGAGAAATTTCATGGTTATCAGTTTATCAGAATCAGAATCATTTTACTGGCAAAGTCATTGCACTCAATCAATGTACTTACGTATGTGTACGAAATTAAAGGACATACTGCTCAAGAAGGACAAAATCCCCCCCCCCCCCAAAAAAAAGACTGAACAATAACTTAACAATAAGTGTAAAAATAGAAAATAAACAATAAATAATATACACAAAGAATAATGAGGTAATAATGAATACATTTATAATTTAGAATGTGCAAGTATTAATGCTGATCGCAACTGTGAGTGGCAAGTGGACAAGCCAAAAACTGTGTCAGTGCATCATAAATTGCCAGTCCGTGGATGTTTTGGTGTCAGAGGGTTTGTGACACTGCATGACTAGCCAGCAACTCATCAGGGTGATGGCTTATGGAAAGAAACTGTTTTTGTGTCTGGTTGTTTTGGCGTTCAGTGATTTGTAGCACTTACCAGACAGAAGAAGTTGGAACAGGTTGTGTCCAGGATATGACGGGTCTGCAGTGATGCCATTTTCTGCCTGTTTTCTCAGTCTGGAGGAGTGTAAGTTCTGAATGGAGGGCAGGATGGCACCTATGATTTTCACAGTACTCCTTGTAGTCTGTTGCAGTCTGTTCTCGTCATGTTTGGTAGCAGACCCAAAACCAGACGATGATGTACATAGAACAGACAGGATTATTGTTGTGTAGAATTGGATCCGCAACTGTTGAGGCAGGTTGAACTTCCTTAGCTGATGCATGAAGTACATCCTTTGTTGTCAGTGTTGGGAAAGTTCACTTTCTACATGAACTATTTCAAAGTTCAGTTCACAAATTTTAAAATGAACTAGTTCAGTTCATAGTTCATAATTCAAAATTTTGAACTAAGTTCACCGTTCCAAAAATGAACTAGTTCATAGTTCTTTTTTTCTATATGTTGCTGCGAGCTATTAATTTTCAAAATTATTGCCACAGCCCATATAGAACCACAGACAGCAATTATTTTATCAGTTTTAACACTGTAACTATGCGTCAGATTTCATCTTCATATCCAATTTTGAATCCTTATCCAACCAGGGTTTACATTAGCATTGAGGGGACAGCCTTTCCCCATTGGTGCTTTAATACTTTGTTGCTGTCCATTCAGTCCAATTTTAATTGGCTTGCACATACCTTGAAAGGCTAGCCGGGAGCTTCAGTTCAATGTGCTGTTTCAGGTTTGCTGTGGGTGTGACTGAAGTGCAGATTTTCTGTTTGAAAGCTGGCAGGCAAAGTTTGTACAGAAATGTAAGATTTTTCCCATCCTCACCGACCTTGTCATATGGGTGTTTTTTCCGCTACATATTTGAGGCCTGTTTATGATGTGTTTTAGCCGGGTTTTCACCTGGAAGGCTCTATAGAAATCTGGCACTCTATTGAACGAAGTTAAACTGAGTGAACGTGCCGTTCACAGACACCAAAATGAGTTCACAGTAACGTTCATCAGACAGTTATACAGTACGTTCAGTTCACGTTCGCCCAAAATATGAACGAGTTCATGAACTATCGTTCAATGAACACATTCAGGCACAACACTGTTTGTTGTGCTTTTTTGATAATGGTGCTATGTTTGATGTCCACCATTAGTCCCGGGAGATAGTGGATCCCAGAAACCTGAAGGTTTCCAAAGTGGAAACAGTGTAGTCAAGGACAGTGACTGGGGCAGTGTTGAGGGGCAACTTCTGAAGTCCTCTGTCAGCTTAAAGAGTGCACTGGCTTGCTTCCTCCTGCGTCTGTTGCAAAATCCCATGCAGAGCTGCTGCTCCTCTAACAAGGACTTAAGTTGAAAAAAAGGTCCAACCAGTAGATTTAGCAATGTTTAAGAGTCCACCAGACTGTATTGTATTGGAGAGGGACAGCTCAAAACATAACAAACAAAAACATAGCAAATACTATAGAGAACAGCACTGAGGTGCCCATCTGTTGCGCCTCCTTGCCGACGTGTTACCTTTACATCTTTGCGCCATCCTTCACTGTAGTCCTGACTATAGTGATGTGCTGTCCACTGCCAAACTGAAAGCAACAGGGTGCTAGTGGGTAGCAGAACTGGAAGATATCCATCTCCATTTACCACCGTGGCAAGGAAAATATTGATGCAGACAGTCTGTCCAGAATGCCATTAGATGTGGAAACATTCAAGAAAGAGTATTCAGAGGGAATGTCATGTGATATGATTGGAGCAGCTAAACAAGCGGTGGAAAAACAGAATGAATCTAGTGTGTCATGGTCCAGACAAATGTGCAGCAGTAGCTGTAGACAGATTCCTCATTCCACAAACAATAGGACAAATCAAGCATGTCCAGAGGAATGATCTCACTATTGGACCAGTGATTAAGTACAAGCTAGAAGAAAAAAAAACATCAGGTCCAGAATTTAAACAACTCAGTTAACAAATCACATTTCTTCGTAGAGAGTGGGACCAACTGGAGATTAATGAGAGTGGAGTGTTACACAGGGAAACAGCTAGCAGGAAACAGCTAGTGCTTCCAGAAAAACATAAAAGTACAATGTTAAAGGAACTCCATGACAAAGTTAGTTATTAAGATTAAGATTAAGATTAAGATTTTTACTTTATTAATCACAGCACACATGTTACAGGAGGGAGACTGCACACACACCATGCTTAGTGAAATTATTTCTCCGCATTTTGCCCATCCTGGAAAGTCCTTCCTCCACGGCAGACCAGGAGTGGTGAGCTGCCAGCCGACAGCGACGCCCAGGGACCCAGTTCCTTTCGTTACCACTGGTCAGGTGGTGGTCTTCTTGCATGTTTATAGTGGGGGTTTTTTATGGAGGATACCCCAGGTGAACACGGGGAGAACATGCAAACTCCACACAGTCATGTACCATTAGTGTTGTTTTTGGCGGCCTGTTTTAATTTTAGTCTTAGTCTAGTCTTTGTGTCAAGCTGTCACTTAAGTTTTTATTAGTTTTAGTCACATTCATACTCTTTTTAGTCTAGTCAAGTTTGAATTTACAGCATATTTATTTTACCAAGCAAAGCCTGCTAGCCGGCCATCGGTCCCGTTCTGTGTCAGTTGTCTGTCGTTAACGCTAACCTACCGCAGCTGCATCTTCTAAATAATGCCGCGAGTGGGACAGCGGCGTTGCTAGGGTGTCTTGGGGCTCCAAGCAAGACATCCCTGTGGTTCCCACCCCACCCATGCATGCCTCAAAAATTTGTTTTTGAACACATAAATGCACAATTTCTGGGACATTTGAGATGAGTACAGAAAAAATAGATTAGTGGTTCTCAAAGTGAGGTCCAGGGACCAAAAGAGGTCCCTGAAAGCCCAGGCCTATCAATAATCATTTTTGTAAAAAAGTGGCCGGGGCCCCCTAGTGGCCAGGGGCTCCAAGCAACTGCCTGGCTTGCCTGTCCGCAAGTCCTGCCCCTGGAGTGGGAACTAATTCCTTGATGTCGCCTGGGACAGTGCGACCTGATGCAGCCCCTGAAGTGAGCCACAGGAAACAGAAATACTGCAAAATAATAATAACAACGCGACTAAACGAGACAAAATAATGTTATAACATTTCGTCTCATCTCGTTTTAGTCAACGAAAATAAAGAGACATTTTAGCAGAGTTTTTATTTTGTAAACCACATTTAGTCTCGTTATTTGTCAACAATATTGCATTATATTTTTAATTGTAGTTATTGTCACATGAACAGCATTTGCGTTGCATCTCGTCTCGTTTTCGTCACGTGATAAAGGTTCGTTGACGACGATATTTAGTCATAATTTTCGTTGACGAAAGCAACACTATGTACCATTACAGTTATTACGGTATTCTCATTGCAGGACATGAAATTTCATTTTTGGGTGTGCATTAGAACTGGTCACTGTTAAGACGATGTAGCCAGTGATAGAAGAAGCAGAATGCAGATAGGTGAAGCAAATCCTTGTCTTTATGGGTTAATTGTTCATCGATCTGTTGGTAGTGCCTTGGGGCTCCAGTAGGGGGATTGCGCTCCTCTTCCTTAGTCAATACCGATGAATGAAGGTGACAGCTGTGTGTTATTTTCCCCGATTAGTATTCCCCTTGTCACACAACACAGCCCACTCAGCACCCTTACTTCCACATCTATATAATCTTCTTGTTCTTGTTTTTGTTCTTGTTCTTCTCTTGTTCTTGTTCGGTTCAGTTCGAACATTGGTAATAAAGGAATGTTTTTCACTGGATTGCCCATGTTTACATAGCCTGCATGAAACAATACAGTAAGATCATATAGGGTAAAGAATTTCAGAACTTTGTAGTGTCACCACATCTGACCCTACATCTGCCATCCCATAATTTCATAGCCCAGTGTAAGTGCAGCTGATTTTCCTAGCACCAAGCCCTCATGAATTCTCTTTCATATCCTTCCTTTCCTCGTGACATTTTCCATGGAGGTCCAGGAAAAGTGTTTATGAAAAGACATAGGATATTCTTTTTTGATTATATGACCACATACATGGTCCTGGTGTTTGCTTGCTGTCTGTTTCCTGTTTTATTTTGAAAGTTCACTTCTATCGTGTGTTATGCCTTACTTCCTGCCTTTGTCTCTTTCTCACCTTTGAGATCGCTGATCAGTTTCACCTGTCATTTATCAGTCCTCCCTCTCTTATGTGTTATGTCTGTGCTTTTCCCTACCTTGTTGCCATTACATCTGAGTACCTGTGTCTAGCATTCCAGCCTTCACCATGTTTGTGCTCCTGGTAAATGTTACGGCCCTGGCCGTATTGCTTCTGCACTGTTTGTTTGTTCCTGTGGTGTCTTTCTGTCTGGTAGTGTTAGTATTAGTAGTGTGGTTTCTGGTGGTGGGTTTTCGATCTTTCTCTGGGTTTGTTGGGTTGTAGTTTGTTACACTGTATATATTTAGCACTATTTTGTTTTGTTTTGGCTGTGACCCTTTTTTACCTGTACATCAGGTCTCTTTTTGTTAATAATAAATTTGTGGTTGACTATTGTACCTGGTTTTTGGCTTAGCGTAACTTGTTGATTTGGAGACAAAGTTTGTTTTTTTTTTCACTCATTCATGTTGCGTCCCTGCTCCCCTAGACTGGGGAGTAACAGTAAATTTCTCGGTGTTTATTCTCCTAGTGATATTGGATTTTGCTTCCCTCGAGAGTTGCCTGCTTTGATTCTTGTGTGCTCTAGGTTGGATTTCTATGCCTTTTTAGACTGCCTTATCTGATTTTGACCCTCACCTGCCCCACCACTGTAAGCCCTATATGCACAAGCATCACAGTACGAACTACCAACAGTGGATCCAGCAGGGTCATAAAGCAGACACTTTATGACCTGACCTCTGACCTCCTCTGGATAAAAGCTGTCTGAAGGAAGGCTTCTTGTGAAGAACACAGAGAGACAGATCTGTCTTTGTGGGAAAGTAACATTAAAGCCTTGGCCAGGAAACTCCATACCTGTGGGTCATGGGCTTTCTTAGTAGCCCTGCTTTTCAGCCAGCTCGCATTCAGCATGCGGGTCTCAGACCTGTTTTCCTGCCTGCTAGCATCCAGTCACGTAGCATTCTGTCTCCTTGCTTTCAGCAAGCTAGCTCCCTGTTGGCACTCTGGTCAATAAGGCTTGGGTTTCTGAGTCTGCAGGCCTCCTGTCCTGAGCCAACCTTCCGTGCTGCTAACAGTGGTAATTCTGCTATGTTATTACTGACGGTGAGACAAAAGACTGCAATTGGATTGGAATCCCAACACACTTGCAGGAGTGGGTGGTTTAAATATGGCTACAGTCATTCTGGAACAGTGGGCAATAGGTGGTGTTCAGTTTGAGTGGAACTTTGAATGAAATGGCTCTCCATAGGTAAACAGTTTCCCAGGTCATGTCCAGCACTTAAAGAATCTGTACCTCTAAAGCTGACTACTTTACATTGGATCTTGTTTGTTAAATGCATACAAAAAACTAAGTGTATAAATTGCAAGTTGTAGATTTAGGGGAGTTGTGCACTGGAGTAATTTCTCTCCATGAAAGCTGTTTCCCCCTGCTTCCTGTCTTTATACTAAACTAATCACCTGTTGAATTCGGTTCACATTTAGTGTACAGACATGACAGTGGCATCAATCCTGTCATCTCTCTCTTACCACAAGAACACAAATGACCACAGTCCCCCAAATGTCAAACAATTTCTTTTCTGTTGAAATTTAAATTTCAGCGTCTTACTTTCACTTGAACTTGATTTTATCACAAATTCAGATAGAAAATTCAAGTGCTCATCTTTTTCCTTTTCTTGAATCATATGACTGACAGAAAGCTTATCAATTTCATTCAGCTAAAATAATTAATCGTTAGTAGCAAAATGTCCAAATTTGAATTTTTCATTCAATTTTGGTGTCTGATGTTGTCAAATTTGAAACTGACCAAACCTTTCACCAAGACTCAGTAGACACTGTGTACATTTGTCTTTTACGTAGCATATTTTAGATAAAGCAAAATTAAATTATTATAGCAAATAACTTTATTTTGCTAAGCGGAATTAGAGGACATACACTCACTTCCAGCTATTGGATCAGTATTTATGTTGAATAACAGAATCTGACTTGCATTAAATTCCCCTCAGGACACCTGAAAGAGAAAAAGTGATACCCGGAGATCTTGACTTGTGTACAGTGACAGTAATTTGCTTCATACACACAAGCTCACATAACCAGGTTCTGTTACACAAATAATACTCTCTCTTCTCTCCTCCAATCACAGCTGAGCCCCTGGTGAAGCAAGTAAAGAGGACTCGCATCAAAAGAGAAGACTTTCACATCCTGAAGGTGATTGGCAGAGGCACATTCAGTGAGGTGAGCTGGTCTGGAACAGGGATTATACTTTTTCAGGTATTTTAAATGAGCATGATCTGATTAAGTATTGATTAGAATTGTTTCCAGGGGAATATGAATTACTTATTTAGCTGAGTTTACACTTTTACGCTTTCATTTTCATAATCTTTTCTTTTTCTTATCACAAGTTTTTGTTAATAATTTGTCACTGGACTCAATAGCATTTGTGGCGCACATATTTTAAAAAAATCTTCATGGTGATCCTCACCTCTCTTAACATCAACAAAGTAACTGTTTGTTATTTTGGATGCTAGTGGTGTACATTTATTTGGAATAATCATTGTCTCCTCTTAGTTTAAATAATCATCATTATCCTACATATCACAGATTCAGTTTTACCAGAATTTATTTTGTAAAGGTTTTTAGATTCAAGCTTGGAGTTGTGATTTTTCATGCCTCCTGTTTTATTTTTTCTTCTGCTTCTTTCTTTTCTTTTCTTTTCTTTTCTTTTCTTTCTCTCTTTCTCTCGTTCCACTTAATTGCCAGTTTATTAGGTACACTTGTAGAATTTAATGCAACCCAATATAATGGCCTTCCTCAACCACAGAAAATCATTCCTACCCACTGCAATCATGCTGTACAATGACTCCTCTCCCCTGACTTTGCAAATTCAACTTTAATTTGCACTGTGAAAAGCTCTATCTTATCATAATTCTGTTTATTCTATTCTATAATTTCTATTTTTTTTATCCAGTTTCTGTGTACATATTTTTATACAGTACATCAGCCTTATAACAACACTAAAAAAAACACAATAAAATAAAAACAGAAAGAACATGTAGAATTATGTATCTCTGATTTTTTTTTTTATACAGTACTCTTTATATGATTGTATAAACAGTCACCCCATCCTATCAAACAGCTTTAGATTACTTAGTTTTTAATTACTCGTTGCTGACTTATAATGGATGGATGTGAGTCCTAAGTAATGCCTGCAGCCCTTTTGTGTGGGCATGCTTCATGTGGTTATTGCGGTTTTAATATCTTGGCACTGTTGCAGGTTGCTGTGGCGAGGATACGAAGCACACAACAGGTGTATGCTCTGAAGATTATGAATAAGTGGGACATGCTGAGGCGAGGAGAGGTATACACACAAACACAAACCTACACTCAGATTCACAAGACTACGGCTATGGCTAGTGTTCTTACTGTATATACTGGGATGAGATGGAAGAAAAAAGCCAAATTGAAGCACATGCTTTTTGATTTAAGATGGACGTCCCTCAGTTGTTTGTAGCTCAGAGGGACACTTACCTGGGCCATCAGCCTTTCTTACTTTTCTGTTTTTTGATCCAGCTGTCTTTGTGTCTTGTGTCTTAAATAGACCGCATGTTACCAGGAGGAGAGGGAGGTTTTATTGAGAGGTGACAGACGCTGGATCACAGAGTTGCACTATGCCTTTCAGGATGACAACTATTTGGTACGTACAAATCAATTATGTCAAGTTTTGGACAAATATGTCCTGCTAGTCTATTGCATATGCTGTATTTAACTTAAATCCCACTTCAAAATTCATCCACCTCAGTACCTGGTGATGGATTACTATGTAGGGGGGGACCTGTTGACCCTGCTCAGTAAGTTCGGAGACCGGATCCCAGAGGATATGGCTCAGTTCTACCTGGCTGAGATGGTCATGGCCATTGACTCTGTCCACAGGCTGGGTTATGTACACAGGTAGACCATTCTCTTTTAAATTGGTGCTTGTTTTGTTTTACAGTTTTTGGAGTGTGGTCAAATACAGTTCCCAGAGAAATCATAACTAAAGTGTTAAGTAGTTTTTCCACATGGTTTAAATATTGTTGTTCTGAGTAATAAGCCCAACATAACCCATAAAACACGTTTCCATACTTTCCTGGAACTGTAAGATGAAGTAGATAACAACACTGTGAACAACCTATGACATGCTGTTTTTGATGAATGAAATCTGAAATCCTCCTCTATCCCGTTTCTTACACAGAGACATCAAACCTGACAACATCCTGCTAACAGCTGATGGGCACATCAGACTAGGGGACTTTGGCTCCTGTATGAGGGTCCAAGAGGATGGGATGGTGAGTTGACTCTGTGGAGTTTCATGAAGAGAGACTCTTTGAGAGAAAACATGTACCATCAAATCATGGTTTAAACATTTTTCCATGTTAATGACAGTTTCACAGCACAAATGTTAGAAACGCAGGTCATGACCTTTAGATACGCTTTTTTAAAACTCCATCAGCCTACTGATTTCATTACAGGTTCATTCGTCTGTAGCAGTCGGGACACCCGACTACTTGTCTCCAGAGATTTTGAGGGCAGTAGATGGAGGTGGACATTATGGTCCTGAATGTGACTGGTGGGCTCTGGGTATTTGTGCCTATGAGATGCTGCTGGGGAGCACTCCCTTCTATGCAGAGTCCATTGCTGAAACGTATGCAAAGATCATCCGCTTTCAGGTACACAAACAGACTGACAATGTCAGTTTATTTAAATTGAAAATCACCCAACAACACTTTTCAGATTAAAGCATAACATCAGACACACAACTATGAGACCTCACTTTTATGCTTGTGTGGTGGTGGTGGTAACACTATGAACACTCAAACTGGTACAGCCAGCAGCAGTAATACTACTAATGGTATCCATAGTAAATAAATAAACAACGGCCATTTAAAGAATTTTGTTTTTTTTTTCATCCCAAGGAGTATTTTGAGTTCCCCTCTTCTGGCCCTGAGATTTCAGACAGGGCTCATTCCTTCATCACTGGGCTTATCTGTGAGAGGGAGGTCCGTCTAGGGAGGAAAGGCTTCAGTGATTTCAGGAACCATCCATTCTTCTGTGGACTAGACTGGGGTTCCCTGGATAAACTTCCTGCCCCCTTCCTGCCTGAAGTATCTAATCCCACTGACACCTCCAATTTTGACATTCTGGATGACTGTCTCAGTGAAATGGTATTCTCTTTTGAAAATGTTTCTCTTCATATCACATACTTATGCTGGAACCTACGTTGTGTCTGAAAGAAAATTCACACTTGTATGCTGTGAACAACTTGGCTAATGGTTCACACTTTTCTATGCAAGAAACCTCACTTTATTTTATGTATTTAAGACTGATGTAATAGTGATGTAAGTATTGATCTAAATTGCACATTTTTGTTGTTGTTAATTAAATAAGCTGACAGAGTAAGCAGTCATGAAAAAATCACCCTTACAAACTTCGTACCATCAAGCTGGATCATAGTGTGGGTCCAAGCAAAATGTATGTAATTTCTAAAAAAAATAACAGCAGCTGGTGGTTGTTGGTATCTCTTGCATTCTGCAGGAGATGCTATCTGATGTAATGGACAGAGCTCCAGTAGGAATACACTTGGCTTTTGTTGGATACTCTTACACCGCTACCAGGTGAACGTAAATTCATGATTAACATTTATGTCCCTTCATGTCGCTTTAAATGCAGTCTTCCTAACTATTGGTCGATTGGTCTGCCTTTTATAGCCAGACAGGTGCCATCGACCGCAGTCAGGACATCATGATGCAGATTGACCACACAAGGCTCAGGAATCGTGATAGTTTTTACACACCAGAGAAACTGGTGAGACATCATCAGAACTTCCATTTGTCTGTTTGCATCAGTTACTTCATAATCTCATATGCAGCGTTTAGAAGACAGAGATGTATTTTCATCAATGTCAACAAATTATCTTCAGTGTATTGACCTTCTTCTACTGGGCCTGGCCCTGTGGTTTGAGTTTAGAGCCAGCTGTGGAAGCTCACAGACACTTTACCAGGTGACATAGCTGCACTGCGGGAACTCCCACTCACTCTGGAGCAAGGTCCAACATCCACCCACACCACCACCAAGGAAAAGGAGACTGACCAAATATCAAGACTCAATGCAGACTTGCAAAGGTAACAACTGACTAATACCATCCCTGGATTGGATTGGTTATCCATGCTGTTCATTAGGTAGAGTGGCCAATGCTGAGTGCCAATTCTGTTTAATTAGTATCTCTCATATTACAGTAGGCTTTATTCATTGAGTTTCTTTGAGTGGTAAGCCTTAAGATGTTCAGTTTTGTATGTAAAAAATGCTTTTGTTGGGTCCTCCAAGGCGACACTAGAATGTGGCTTTTTCATTATTTCCTTCATTGAGTCTGAATAATCTCCACACCATAGACATTTTCTCTCTCACAGCAAGAGATGATGATTGATTCACAGCATAAGAGCTTTCAGCTATAAGGAAAAGGTATTCCACACAAGAAAAAAAAATCAGATTTCCAGGGAGAAACTCTTGAATCACACGTCAAACAATTTTCATGTCAGTTGTTATTATTTTCAAACAATGGCTTATTTTACTGACCTGCAATCCTCAGGCAAGCTTTGCAAAGCCTCTGGGTTCTTGACTGCCAAGACTGCCTCAGGGGACTAACTTTGACATTGTGTTACAATAAAATGTTAGAATCAAATTTAGAATTATAAAAAGAACAACTACTAAAACAGAAGTGACATGTACTCATTTCCTAAAACTGGTTCAAAGCCTTAACATGATGTGAGAAGTTGCTGAGGCAGGAGCATAATACACTGCATTAGACATTAGACAAAACTGGGATAATTACCACATTTACTGGATTTGAGTGCATGAGAAATTGCTTAATGTTTGAAACGTTCATCAAATGTGAAAGTCCTGTTATAGATGAATTATACTTTGAAGTTGATTTATCCTTCAAATGAAGATAAGCATCCATGGGAATGACATTACATCACCCAGCTTCACTGAACTCGAAGAAATAAAAAAGCATTAAAAGGATTTGATGAAAGCCAGTCTTTCCTTTTTTATCCACCAGACAGTTACAAGACGCAGAGAGGAAATATTCTGAGCTGGAGAAAGAAATGGCGCAATTGAAGGGGGAGATGAAGGTCTGGAGAGCTCCCAAAGAGCCAGGCAAGGGATCAACACCACTGCTTCCTCATTACTCCGTCATCTCTGTTTCACTTTATATTGTATGACACCATAGGAGCCAATGTGATTTTGACAGTTAAGACCATGGAATGGCATTCATTATATGACAAAGGTTCCTATTGATGTTATAGTAAAGCCAAACATAAACTACCAAATATCCATGCAACCACGCATGAAAAGCAATGAAATCCACAGGAGAACATGAAAGGCCATATGACAGCAGAGATGTGGCTTTTGTTTTCATCTCTAATATAATCCACTGGTTTGAGAAATCTTCTCAGGCTGTTTTCAGAATGCCTGGTATTTCAGTAACACCATCTAATCAGTAACAACATCTAGACTGTAAAGTATCAGATAGACATTGTGTGGATCTCTGTGTGATACTCTTAAGTCCTGAGTCTTTTAAGAACAACATAAAAATGAGATAGAATGGAAGATGAGCCACTCTGACTCAGCACAGTTCTCTGAACATGGTGTTGAGTACATGCTCTGAGAAGGCTACATAGGAACTTGGATGTACATTTCAATCAATCAATACAGGGTCATGATCTTTTATGATCTTTTCTGATCTTATGTTGAGGGTCTTCCAGCTGCTGGACTGATGGATGAAAATGTTATGACTAATTATCACAACTCGTGTTGTTGCAAAAGCATGTGGACAAAAAGACATTCTTCGCTCAGCCAACGCCCTCCTTTACTTCAGACACTGCCTTCTTCATCACTCTTTCCTTTCACATTCACTCAGCCATCCCTTTCATCACTGCAAATATGTACTGTTTTTAGTTCTGTTCTTTTTCTTTGTGTTATTGCAAATCTGGCTGGCCAGCAGTGCACCCCAAGGTTGAATGCCTGCAGCAGCACTGCAGCACATCATGGGCTCTGATGTTCCTCTTTCTCCTCCAATCACAGAGCTGAGTATCTGCCCAGCATCTCTTGCTCTGCCTGCCCACTGTGTGGATGCACCAGGGGATGTAAGCCTATCTTTAATCCACTTTCATATTCTCTTTCTCTGTCTGACATGGAAAAGAAGAATTCCTGTAAAACACTATATAACCTATTTTTGTCTCTAATTTATTTTTTAGAAGCTTCGCAGTTGTTGCGTGAGTAATTAAGACTTCCTAATGGGCAAACGTTGTTCTTTATTAGGTGAAATGTGCACAGCTGGCCAAGCTCTTATTCAATGAGTCAACCTCAATTCATGTTTCTACAAAGCTGCTGTTGACTTGTGTGTGTTACAGAGGGAGAGATCGCCCACAGCTTGCCATTACCCACTGGTGATACCTCTCCACCGCCACCTGGTCCTGTTCCACAGGGTATCATAATCAGTCATTTAGGATTAGACTGGTGTGGAGTTTTGAATGCAACACTCACATTTTTGTTTCATTGATGTGTTTCATAGTTGTATGTCGGAGATTATTTAATCATCAGTGATAGTATTCACTTCTTTTACCTGCTTAAATAAAGGTTGCAATACCACAATGTAGAAATACTCCATGCTGCATTTAATACACTCTGTTGATTTTGTATATAAAATCTTAATCTGAAAAGTGGCAGGTAAAGAGAGCTGTCAAATACATGGAATAGATGATGAAGTGCAATATTTATTAAAATTTAGCATTGGTACTTAAGTACAATACTCAATTAAGTAAATGTCCTAGTATAAGTGCTGGTACTATCACGCCTCTACTATTGTAATTCCTCACTGGCAGGGCTCCTGGCATGCTTATTAAAACCCTTGCAAATGATCCAGAAAGCAGCAGCGTGTCTGGTCTTCAACCAACCCAAATGAGCACGTCACTCCGCTTCTTTCCCATCTAGAACCTTGCTTGTGATGCATGAAATTCTCATATGTACGTCACTTTAGATACAAGAGTCTGCCAAATGAGAAATTGTAATTGTAGAAATATACCTAATTACATTTTACCACTGGTCATTATTATTATTCATCGAGCATTCAAAAAATATGTTGCCAACGTGTAAAAGCATTAATCTACACCAGAAAGGAGATATCTGAAAAGGACAGGAAGACATTTGAGCATTTAATAGCGTTTCACTTTGGCTGATTAGGCCACTGCTCATGAGTGTGTGTTGGTGTGTGCACATTTATCATGGAGTTTGGTGACCAGGCAATTCTCAGCACAGTCCATCAGAAACTAAGATAAAATATATTGACACTCTACTGTTTGTACAAATACTTACTATTTTTCTGTTTTATCATTTTATGCTAAATAAATAAAAAAAAAAAATAAAAAAATGCTATCATGGTAGAAAAGTCTCTGAAACTTAAAGGCCAAAATCAAGTCAGTGTTTTGTTTTCTTTTTGTTTTTTTGTCCTCCAGGTTCGCCTGCCACAGGTGAGGTGTGAGTCATACTTGCTGGTGTGTGCAGAAGGTGGGGAGCTCCAAGCCTGGGAAAGACACTGGTATACTGAGCTCTCTTAAATACACCTCAAGGTGGCGCAAGCTGACTTCTCCCACTATAACAGGACAAAGGACTGAGCCCCATCTCTACGCTCACTCTCTGCCACACTCCTCAGTCTCCTAAACTTCCCAAGATGAAGGAAAAGCAGGACCAAGACACTTCTGATGAGAGCTTCTGAGAGTGTCATCACTGTATGAGATTTTCAAAATGATTAGGAAGTCAGGTTAGACTGCTGGGAGCTAAGGAAGAAATGATGAGAACATCTTCTGATTACTAATTTGCCCACTTACTAGACTGAATGTCACGATGGAGATGCACTTTGCTCAGAACTCGCACTGTGTGACAATGACAATGATATCTGAGTAATGCAGAGAGGGGCCAGAAAAATCGCTCTATGAGCATATACTACTATCTTCAGGCATTTCAGCACATATACGTGCAGGTGTTACAGTGAACATGATTTCTCTTTACCTTCTCTCTGTACTGTGTATTTGCACCCAGGGTGGTTTGTACTTTTGTTGCACTACTATAGGCATGTTTTTGCTGTGCCTGTGTTCAAAAGGTTACTCATAATTACTAAGATATCTGTACAGTACATTAACTTATGCCGTGCCACCACAGGCTGTTACAGTGTGAAAGGTGTGCTGTATAAATTAAGTCAAGCATGAAGTATAGAGAAAGAGAGAACACCAAAGTCACACTTGTATGAGCTGAGTAACATCAATCCTCATTCATGCATGTGTGTGTTGCAGCTTTCTTCAACATAAGGTTGAGGTTGAAAAAAAAATATGCAAGTGTCCCTGATTAACATACCTGTAGGTAGAATTAGAGGGTAGGAAGAGGATGTGGTTTCTTCACTTGACAATCCACGTTTATGGTTTACTGAATTAGATAAAACATTTTGTGAAAAGCAGACATTGCACTCGTGTTGCATTTGCACTCTGTTGTATAATTAATCAACTACTTTGCTCTATGTATTGTAAGACTCAACAAAACTCACCATTGACAGAAATGTAAAACATCACTTCTAGTACAAAGGAGAATTTACCCAGGGGACTCCACACAGTTGGCGAGAACAGCAACCCCTGAAGTGCTCATGGTTTGGCAGAGGTTTCAGTCTGCTGTACTGCTTTGGTTTGTCTTAGTTTGCGCTCAAAATGCGTAAGAGAAATCAAAGAAATATATTCAGAAAGTGTTTCATTAAACAGATCACAAAGTGTTTTGAGAATGAAAATTGAGAAAATTGCACATTTAAATTGAGTTGCACATTTAACATTTATGAAAATTGAGTTGCACAAATGGAAAGGAAGACTATAAAGAGGGAAATAAAAGGAAAAAGAATGGTTGATATGGTGGAATGTAAAGTAGAGTGTAACATGTAGGGGGTTGCCCATACTACTGCTGTAGTATGGGGTGGCAGCTGCAGCCAGTGTTGGCAAAGTTCACTTTCTACATGAACTAGTTCAAAGTTCAGTTCACAAATGTTAAAATGAACTAGTTCATAGTTCTTTTTTTCCCATTTGTTGCTGCGAGTTGTATAGTTGCTGTTTTAACACTGTAACTATGCGTCAGAACATACCTTGAAAGGCTAGCCGGGTGCTTCAGTTCAATGTGCCGTTTCAGGTTTGCTGTGGATGTGACTGAAGTGCAGATTTTCTTTTTGAAAGCCGGCGGGCAAAGTTTGTACAGAAATGTAAGATTTTTCCCATCCTCACCGACTTTGTCATAAAACTCGTTAAAATGATCATACGACGCCTCCTTGCTGCTTTGTCACCTCCATGCTGCTTTTTGTTTTGATGACGCATGCGGCGGTCCGACACTGGTGGCTGGTGTTGCCAGATTGGGTGTTTTTTCCGTTACATATTAAGGCCTGTTTACAGTGTCTTTTAGTCAGGTTTTAGCCTGGAAGGCTCTATAGAAATCTGGCACCCTATTGAACGAAGTTAAACTGAGAGAGCAAACGAGTTTACAGTAATGTTCATCAGGCAGTAATACAGTACGTTCAGTTCACGTTCGTCCAAAATATGAACGAGTTCATGAACTATTGTTCAATGAACGCGTTCAGGCGCAATACTGGCTGCAACCCCTTAAAAATGCTTTGCCACCCCAGCTGCTGACCCAGGCTTAGAAACAAACAGCCTTCACACAGTGTGGTGCCAGGAGCTGCAAGAGCCATTGTTAGCTACAGCCCAAAAGTACCGGTGAATATTTGAGTTCATTCAGGTTTAGCATACTCTTCAACAAAATAACCCCACCACTATCCATCTATGGCTGTATTTTTACCAGTGGAAGTTGACAACCCTACAAACAGAAAAAAAGTGCAGTTACCCACAAGACTTCCATCCTTAAAGGGGAAGCTGGGCTAGTAACACCTAACCCTCATCCCAAATTAATGGTGGTGGTGGTGGTGGTGGTGGTTGATGACTCTGCTGAAGACTGATTGGTTGATGCGGATGAGGAAATGATGAAGCCGATGAATCTGCACAGATTGTCCAGTGATGGGCGATAACAGCAGCATGATCATAATAAGGCAGAAAGAGAATCCTATTTGAAAAAGGCAGCTGCGAGATGATAGGTTAATGATGAACGTGTGCCACTGTGCTATTGGATGGATGCGACCAGCTGATGAGAACAGCTGATATCTCAATGACAGCCACTGACATTGACAGCAAGGAAATTATCAGTGAGCATGTGTCAGAGTGAATAGATTGGGCAATAATGACCTGGTGCTGGCTTTGTGATGATGAAAAGTGTGTGATTGGTCTCACTGCTCCTTTAAACAGAATGAAACAAGTGACTTTGCTCACCTTTGTAAAGACTGAAACCCCACTCGTTGCTGCTCTCAACTTTCATTTTGGCTGACTGAGCTGCTTCTTTCTGTTGAACAATAAAGGGCCTGAATCCAGAATCATTGCTTGCAGCTATATTTTTGTTTGATATTATTTTGAAAGTTAGTATTTGTTATTTTAAAGGTGTATAATTTATAGAAAATGTATAAGAAAGTGACTTACCACCACCTAATCACGAGGATGGTCACTCAGCAGATGCAGCCACACTACAATAATCATCAACCACGGGCAGTTCTGTAGTGTCCAGTAATTAAATGGGAACTCGTTGATGTTACCAGTAAGCTAGCAAACGAAGCAGGTGCAGCAAGTGCAGCCGCTACCATGTCACCTCTCCCACCATCTTCTCTCTCTCTCCATTTCCCTCAGGAGTGTAACAGTGACATTCATTGCAACAGTGAATGAATACTTGACACAAATCCAAATAAATGATAATGTCCATTAATTTAAAAGGTGATGATAAGTCAATAGTGTGTTCACAACTTGTTTCCACTGCCTCCAAGTGGCCAAAAATACCCACTTGATTTCTTATTTTTAAGAGGAAATTATAAATGTATGTCAGAAACCGAATAAACGGTTAAGATTAAGAAAATCTAAGATGTGTTCAAACGCACATGGCCGTGTCCCTCCCAATCAGAATAGCAGCATTTTAAAATTGTGTGTTTTTTACAATGTTGGCTTGGGAGGTAGAGCAGAATATCCTGTAATCTCATGGTTGGTGATTCAATACCTGGCTCTTCCTGTCCCACTTGTCAAAGTGTCCCTGAGGAAGATGCTGAATCCCAAATTTATCCTGATGGCCAGGCCAGTGCCACACACTTCACTCCACACTTCAAGAGAAGTGAGAGCTAAATTGTAAAGTGCACTCTAGGACTCATTCTTTGACTTGCAGTGAATGATTTGGTTGTTCGATCGATTCCTGTACAATCAGCCAAATTTGGTGGAGTGTGGTGCAGTGTGTAATGAAACATAAAGAAAACTCTTGTATTAAACTTTTATTTCAACAGTAAACAAACAGCCTGGAAAATAACATAAGTAATTAAAACAGGTGTATAGAAAGCACAAGTATTGAGTCACTGACACTAGAACGTGATGAATGAAAACTGAAATGGTACATACATCGCCTAACTGTTAGCTCAATACTTCATTAAAACTAACAAATGTTATTTTCACTTTTCAATGACTTATGTTACAGCTACAATATAATGCAGTTCAGAATTAGTATGAGCCTTGCATGTAGTACGCAGATGATGAGTACAGCAAATAGGGGTTGAGTTTACGATCTGCGGAGGCAAAGCTGCTGCTCTCATGGGCCTGGCGGCGGTAGTACCTGCGGAGGGCGGGACTGCCAGGGTGGCACTGTCTCACGTGGAGGAAGTACTCATCAGGGCGGCTTGAGGTGTAACCACAATCCTCACACACAAAGATCTTGGAACGTCTCTGTCGGTACGCGTACTGTTGTTGGACGCCATGAATCTTCCTCATGTGGGACTCCAGAGAGCAACGCTGTGTGAAGGCTTTCTCGCACAGCTCACACTTGTAGGGACGGATACCTACAGCAGGGATGTACAAAGAAGGGTATTCAATTCAATATTCTTTTATTAGTCCCGCAAGGGGAAATTCCGGGGTGTACATATGCACTTATACATGCACTTATACATGTACATGCACTTATACATTCAGATTGGTATTAGTGGCTTTGCAGTTTTGTAACTGCAAATGTTTCAATCAAGGCTACCAAACAATAAAGATGAAAAGAGACATGCCTGATGTGACCCTTTGACACAGGTCTGCTTACTACCTCCTACACAAGCCTGTGGTCTTTTGGGGATGGAGCCGTCAGTGTGGCAGCCCCAACCTTTTGGAACTCTCCTAGCAGAGATCTGCATTCATAGACGTTGTCACCTACTTGGGCACCAAGGTCTATGGTCTGGGTTAATTCTCTTTTGCCTGGCAAACATTGCTGTTATTATTTTCTGTTCTTGTGTTGTTTTGTCTGCCTCCATGTAAAGCATCCTTGGGTCCCTTAAAGACACTCTAAAAATGTTATGTTATTAATGTTTCTACTTCTGATTTTAGGCTTTGATCCTTTCCATAACTGTGTGTGTGTGTGTGTGTGTGTGTGTGTGTGTGTGTGTGTGTGTGTGTGTGTGTGTGTCTGTCTGTCTGTCTGTCAATATGTGTGTACATGAGTAAAGTTAACTTCTAACCTGTGTGTGTTCGCATATGCCTCTTAAGGTCGAAGGTGTCATTGAATCCTTTGCCACAGAATCGACAAGGATGTCTCTTCACCAGGCTGTGGCACTTCAGGTGGCGAGTCAGCATGCGCTGCAGAGGGAATATCTTGTGGCACACAGAGCACACAAAGTCACCTGAGCCGGGGGAAGTACGGGGTCGTGGCTGGTAAGAAGAGACAAGTTCACAAATCTGCATAATGAATATGACATAAAGGCCATCAGGAAAACAAACATCTACTGAGTCCTCAGACAGGCGATACCATTCTCTAGCCCTGACCTAATCTACTTTTGAGCTGCCTTTAAATCTTAGACTTAGACTTAGAGATTAATGTCTGAAGATACCAGCCAAAAAATGGTTATAAATGAATATATGAATTGAATACATTAACTTCTGTGTGCAAAATGCTGTTCCTACCAGGAAGGTACGGTGTTTCAGAAATAACAAACACTGCGTGTCCCTCCAAAATAAAAGCCCTAACGAATGAGCAGAGGGTGAAAAGGAAGATAGCACTGTAAGGGTCCTGTTTGTTTTTTACTACTCGAGTGTTTTCATCAGAATCCAGCCATCACTAATCGGGGGAAGCTGGAAGGAGCTGGAGTAGACTGCCACCTGGTTGCATGGACCATCAACTACCTCACCAATGGACCACAGTATGTGAGGCTTCACAACTGTGTGTCTGATTTGGTAGTTTGTAGCACGGGGGCTCCGCAGGGGACGGTGCTGTCTCCTTTACTCTTCACCCTCTACACATCAGAATTCACAGACACGTGTCATCTCCAAAAGTTCTCCAATGACACAGCAATCATTGCATGTGTATCACAGGGTAACAAACTGGAATACAGGGAGGTCATCACTAACTTTGTCAAATGGTGTGGACTGAGCCACCTACACATAAGTGCCGGCAAGACAAAAGAGGTGGTGATTGACTTCCACAGGAATGTGCAACAGACTGCAGCGGTGAGCATCCAGGGTTTGGACACTGAGATTGTGGGCAAGTACAAATACCTGGGTGTTCCCCTCAGTCACAAACTGGACTGGACTAGTAACACAGATGTCCTGTACAGGAAGGGCCAAAGTCATCTCCACCTGCTGAGAAGACTGAGGTCCCTTGTATGTAGGATACTGTTAAAAACATTTAATGACTCTGAGGTGGCATCTGCAGAGGAAGCTCTGACAGGGACAGAAAAAGACTGAACAAACTGGTCATGTAAGCTGATTCAGTCCTAGACTGCCCTCTCAACACCATTGAGGAGGTGGGTGAGAGAAGGGTGTTAGCCAGGCTGACATCAATCATGAAAAACCCCTCTCACGCCTTGCGATGGGGGCCTTAAGCAGTTCCCTCAGCAACGAACTGCTGCATCCACTATGTAAGAAGGAACACTACCACAGGTCCTCCATTTCAATGGCTGTCAGATTGTTTAACTCCAGCATCATTTAACGTAGCACTATGTTGATGTTGTTTCACATCCCAACATCACAATCCTTCTTTTTGCACAATTCCATTATTCATGCTAACATTTGCTGATATGCATTAAATCTGTGCAAATAAGTTGTGCAATATTACATATTTTTTAACTTTAGTCATGTTTTTTTACTGTGCTATATATTTTCTACACTGCAGCAGTGCAAAGACACAGTATTTTATTATCAATATCTTACTTGTGTGCAATTCAAAATTTTCCACTGAGAAATTGAGCCATCCTTCTCAAGGCAACATTATTTTTTATATACAATATACATATATATAGTTAATTGTATTTTGTGTCGTTTTTTTATTAAAAATTGAATGTAAAGTTTGAATGTAAGGAACATAAGGAAACATGAAGTTTGAACATATGGTTTGCAGAAACATGCAGTGCCAACATTTTACTGGTTATTGTGTTGCGTTGTCTTATTTGCAGCTGTTAATGATGCAGCCTCACATAGTAAGTTGCGACCACCATGATTGTCAGTCCATGTTTCCAGCCCAGTCCATTTCCTCCTGTCAGCTGTTTTCCAGGCTGTCACTTGGTCTCTCTCTAGCTGTCTGCTGCTGTTTTCACATCACTCACAGCTTTATGCTATTTGGTCATATTATAAGTAACACTATACATGATAAGAAAAGCCTGATCTTACCTTTGCTCTGCTGACAAGTGCCAGTGTACTGGGATGGTAAAAGGGGCCTCGGAGCATAAGTGTAGACCAGTCTGACCTGGTGTCAGCCCCTGGTCCTCTTGATACTGCTAAAGGTCCTGGCACTCTCATTCCTGCTGCTGTCCCACATCCTAAGGTGGCTACTGGCTGAGGCACAGCAGCAGGCTGCTGGGTGTCATGCTCCTTCGCATTTTCATTCACTAAAAAGCAATAAAAGGAAACAACAGTTTACTTTATAAGTAAATTTACATGATCAACAACTTAACAGTGATACACTAACTTTTATGTTACTGCTTACTTTTGACACCTGAAAAGAATTTTGAAGACGTGAAATTCTTACCTACTATATTATCTTCTTCTCTCTCAAGATGTTCTGGCTCTTTCCATTGCCATGCTCCACACGCCCCACGTTTTTTTTTAACAAGGAAAGACCTCGGCATCCTTTGAAGTCTTATTTTACTTCTTCTCCAGTAATTCAACTGAACCGCAACCTCTGATCCTTGCTCTTGAACGACACTGCTTTAGGATTTAGATCTGTTATGGATCAACCTAGTCCTCACCTTACTTCCAACCCTTACATCCAACCCTCATCCCTCAACGACCTGTAGGTACAGTAACCCAGCAAAATCACAGTGCTTATTTCCATAACACTCTCTGGGAAGAGTGATGAAGGTTTAGAGCTATAGAGAAGAGGGGCGGGGGTAGGAGGCTCAGTGTTTTGACTGGAGTCCACCTGTGTTGACTGTGCGTGTGCACCATTTTAACTGGTCCCCCACGGGTTTTGCATGTCAGGTAGTGAGAATCCGGGGATCTCCGCATTCAAGTGGCCCTTGGCATGCAAATCTTTGCCTCTACCAAGCCATGGCCCCAGACAAAGGGCACAGTCTGACTAACAGGAGCAAGCAGAGGAGCCACAGCCTTAACTGCTAGGTAAATCAGGCCTTTTTCTTTTTTTGGCCTCTTTTTGTTGCAATTGTTTGGAGGGATTACAGAGCTTCTAAAAATGCTTACAATGGCCATTCACACACTTAGAAAAGATGTCAAGCACTGTCCGTTGACTGTGTTCCTTACATAATTGCACATACGTGGTGACACTTTCTTTACTGTTGTGTTCGTTCCTGCTGTTTGCCCAATGCATGCTGGGATAGGCACAGCCCCTACAACTCTGAACATACAAAGGTGAAAGAAAATGAATGGGTCGATGGATTAAAATTTCCAAAACATTTAAATCTCCAGAATTTTACCAATATATTATTTGTTCATGTATAACTTTTCTTCCCAGTGAGAATAACCTTGTCCAGCTGTTTGAACAGTCAGTGTAAGCTTAAGAGTAAAATTAACTGTGTGCATATTATTTTACTGAACTCTGCATGGCAAATACAAATGCAGGCCAAGACTAAACCCCATCATGCAAATTGTAATAAAGGTCACTCCAAGACCATCAAGGGATCATGTTGTGCAAAATGTACCGTAGTATACTGTAAGTATACTTCATCCCTGCCTTTTTGCCACATTTGACCCACTGAAGAAGAAACTACAGGAAAGTTATCAAACACTTTCTCTTTCTTCTGCATGTTAAAATTGAACAGTTACTATCACTGGGTTCAATGAGTTAGTAACAGTGGAAACAGCGTGTTGCTACAATATTCTAATTGTAAACAATTGACACTAAACCAAACACTACTGCTCCTTTCAAGCACTGCTCAAGGCTTACTGTAGAACTCCTCTTTGCTGTTCACAAAATTTGGGCTTTCATATATAATCACTTTGAATTTTTGCATTTGGTTTAAATGTAAAGTTTACACAACGCTGCTATTCCATAGGTAGATAGAAAGGGCAAAAAGTTATTATATATCCATGATGAGCTGCAAACATTGAAAGTGATTTTAATGAGCATGTATGGCAAGTTTAAAGTATGTATTTATTTCTATTTCTATTCAGAATTTTCAAACGTGTGAGTGTAAATGTCTTTAGACAGGGTAATTAAGTGCTCATGTGATAATAAACCTCTTAATACTGTGATAATATGGGTAGATATGTGTGTTAACATTTCCTAAAATGCCTGCAGGAGACTGACTGTAGGCTCACTGTGTGTTGTTGCCTTCCGGAGCTCTAACTGTATGCAAAGCAGCAGCCTGTGTGCTGCAGCATGGAAATGAAATGGTAAAAAGGTAACTCCACTTTACTTTGTCCTAGACAAAAAAAAATGGCCCTTCAAGTGACACCTATCTAATTTCAAGCTCTTTGTCCATTGACTGAAGTTTCACTACTGGATACAATGAGCTATGTTGACTTTGGATAGGTGACCAAAGAGAGAATAACTGCATTTACTGAATGGAGGATGTCTTTTCAGTAAATCCTGTTGATGATCACATTGACAGGAATCTCATATTTTTCAGAAATGAAGAACCAGAAATGAACTCTTGTGCAGTCACTCTTCAGTGACAGTGTAGCTGTAAGTCAGCAAATGCTGATTGAACTTTATATAACATATTTCCACAATGAAATATGAGCTTTCCTGAAGCATCTACGATGACATGATGACATGAGGAGACGTTTTCTTTTTTTCTTTTTATCTTTTTGGTTTTACCTCAAGCGAAATGACCTGTCTGGACATGAGCAATGAGGTCATGTTTAACTGTTGATGTGCTCACGGTCAGCCACACCCTCGTTGCCTCTGTCAGTTAGACAGATAAAGGTCTGTATGTGCTTGTGTGTGCTGTTTAATTGCTGCTCTTCTTTTGCTACTGAAACTGCAGAGTTGGGCGGTACATTAAGTTAACCTGCTCGGTCAGCCTAAGTACAACAATTCTGCCCAACAGTAGCAACACCCTCAGCAATCACCTTAAGAAGAACTCTCTAACCACACATAGACTGCCCCTTATGTAAGGGTGTCTGTATCTAATTGGCTGGCACATACTATTTACAGAGAGCAACACAGATATCTACACGTATAAATACAATAAATATTTACATAAACCCATCACCAGAAATATGCACCAGTCTTCATAAATATTTACACTTAATAAATACCAAAATATCTTACATAAATAAATACATTTAAACAATGCAACCAAACTCCCCTCTACCCACTTCTCATTTGCTGTTACCCTCCCAGAAATGATAAAAAGGTGGGCGAGCCCCTGTGGAATTCTTTTACCTGAAGAGAAGCAGAACAGGCAGATGTAAGTTTGAGCGTCGCGCCAGCTACTTCCAATTTACCATTAAAATCAGCTGTAGTTTGAATCTCACTTAAACATTTCAACATTCTTGAGTCAAACATTACTGTGCCTTATTTCTTCTTTCACAGGGGAACGATGAGGTGGACCAGCCCTGTGTCATCACTGTGCACATGTGACACAAGCCAAATGTAATGTCAAGCAAACATCTGCTAAAATATCCCTTGTCTCTCTTGTGCTCATATGTATATGCCAACCACATTAACATGTTTACTGGTGAAATACACTGTTACTGGACATTTAGTAACAGCAACTCATCATTACACTTGGCTTGCGAATTACCAATAGCCTACATGGCTACACCTGGCTTCTCTGATTCCCCTTGTTTCACTGTAGCCCACCCCACAAGATGATGGGATTGGTTACTTATATGTTACACATGAAACCCTGGCTGTTGGATTCTTTTTTAACTGAGACTATCACTGGCACACTGCTGTTCCAAGGTGGAAATGCTCAGCCATGGAGTTGACTTATTTTGCTCATGATATGTCTTGTAGTATATAAAAACACCATATGAACACATTAAGAAGGTTAAAACTTTGATTTTCATTGGTGGGGTTTTTATTGAAATGACCAAAAATGTTTATTTTATTTTATTTTATTTTATTTATTTATTTTTTACACAGTGCATTAGATCCTTATAGTTTTTAAGATTCAGTCAGAAGATCTCAGTGAAGCCCTATACCTCCTGAATACTTTATAGAACAGTTTCTGCATCTGTATGTTGTTTCTGTGTATCCACTTTGGACCATTTTATAGATTTTAATCCCAAACCCCCCAAAAGCAACAATATGATTTCAGTGTGATGCATGGTTTGTCCAAAACATCTTAAAAGCAAATACATTACCAATTTAAGAGCGTTAGGCTTGTTTCCAGTTTTTGACTCATTTGAAGTGGTCTGAGGTTTGCTTTGGTTATAGACTGGCATTATGTCAAAGCACACAGGTTGACTGAAGTCACTAAAGTTGGCTTTGAGGCAGTAGACTACATAAAGTATAAGGACAGACATTGTAGGAGATATGCCCTTAGAGTTTAGCTCCATGCCCCTTAAACAGCTGAGGCAGTACACATAGCTTGATGAGGAGGCCAGACTTGATTGGATAGTTGTGGGTCATGTACTATCACCTCATTCATGCTTTCTGTAATTCTAACCGCATCTCTAAACTACCATCACATATTAGGCAAATTTTATGCCTGGAAGAAAGGGTTTGGGATTACCTAACCATGAGGTAAAAACTGGAGGATTTGATTTGGGCAGATAGATATTAGTATGGTCAGCACTAGTATCGATCTGTAACATGTTGCTGAATCCTTTATTTTTCAGTGAAGGACTTAAAATGTCATTGTAATCACACTGCAAATTACACTACTACTTCTAGTAATGCTCCATTACAGTGACATTTTGGAAAGTGGGCTTGTGCTGTCTTACCAAGAGTTGGATGGATGGGTATCAATTTCATTTCTGAACATTTGGTATTTGGGGCCACCCACTTACCAGTTTGACAAAGTTCTACTAGTTATATGGCAGGTCGCACAGTGGCAGGAAAGGAAAATCCATCAGTATTAGACAATTTCACCAGTTTTGTGGACACGAATGTGTTAACGTCCAAATGCAAACATTACATGCTACAGCTAATGTCAAGTTGCTGATGAGTCAACTGAAAGTAACAGTGCCATGCCAAAATTTCATATCAAGTGTCCGTGATGACATTGGAGGACTGACAGAAATTGTACACAATATAATGAAAAAATGAGTTAGAACATCCTTGAGTGGCCCCTGTATTGCTGACTGACATCTCTCTATGTATTTATATTTATATATTTTCAGATTTTTCAAATTGCTGTTTTATCAGTGGCTCTATGACTCTAATGCTGGCTCAACTAAATAATGAGCTTTCGCAGAGGTATACCATGCCCTGAAAACCATCAGAAATATTTGCAGCAAAACCAGCAAATGGTACTGATAAATTTGTTCACTTTTTTATAATTGCATACTGTATGATGTATTAAGCTAATATCAAGTAATACTACATACTGCTGCACATTCTGTCCAGTCTGGTATAGAGACATTTAGAGAATGAGGAAATACAGAGTGATCGTGAGAGGTAAGAGGAAATGAACAACACTTAGATATGGCGAGAGAAGGCTGTCAGAAGGACACAGCTAGTGACAGGGTGACAGTTTCACACACACACAAGCACACACGCACAGACACACACAGGCACTCACACAAAGCTTCTCAAATACACTAGCCCAAGAGGCCAAGTCTTTGCAAAATATACCATAATAATGCCTGACAATCATACAAGGCAAGATGAAAATATTCAAATTTTATAAAAATGGGTTCCTTCTTTCTTTTGAGCTAACATTTATTGTGAGTTTTTTATTGAGTCCCTTAGAAGCAAAAATAATGAAGTTCACAGTTCTTCTTTCATTGCTACCGCAGCTCTAGGAGGAAGTGCAGTGTTAGACACAGTGCCTAGTGCTACATTCATCGATCAATCATTAAGAGTGAGCTATTTTAATAGCTTGGCAGTTCCCTATTTTCAGGATGTCTCAGAACATTTTGATGTGGCTTCCATTACCCCTCTTCACTACCCCCTCACCAAAATACTGCAAAATGTTGTTACGACCTATTACGACTACTGTGCCTGTGGTAATGCTGTTAGTTACTACTACTACACCTACATCCAGTTCTACTACAATTTTTAAGTCAATTTTGCAGTCTAAATAATTACGTGATGAGGACACATGACCAGTGTACGAGTGTTATGAATTTTGTTGTCCTTCACCCCCCAGCACACACACACTCACAAACAGGAGGAGAGATGTACAGCATCCCTTGTACTAAAAACTATCCCCGGCCCCAAATAAACAGACCTGTATGAAAGAAAAGAGAAAGCAGACAGAAATCAGAGCTATTCAGGGAGACGGAAAAGGGGGAGGTGTGAAAATGTGAATTTTAAACGAGCAAGTAGAAGAGAACAGGAAGAGAGAAAAAAAACCTGTCTAGGAAATGAAAATACAAAGGCAGAAGTGCAAGTGGCTGGTGTTAAACAATGTCATGAGGGAGTGATGGAGTTACGCAGGCAAGAATGACAGCAGGTTTGATTGAATAGACAACAAAGATACGAGTGAGACGGAGGAGAACGCCATTCAAGAGGAGGAGAAGAAGCAGATTATTAAAAAGAACAAGTAAGACTTTGGATACTGACTGGAAAATGGGGTGAGTAATTTTCTGTCCTCAAAACTGTGTTTTTTTTCCCTCCCAAATCATTTTGAATGTCCTGAATGCATGAATAACTGACAACATGCATAACAATAATGTTTCCTATCAACTCTACACATGACTTTGTGTAACAAGTTTGGTAGTTCTAACTACATTTCCTGCTGTACACAAGTGTCTGGAGCTTACAGCAGGTGTTTTTACAGTTGTCACACAGAAAATGAACATGTTAGAGCTGGAGTATCTGTATTTGCTGTTGACAGATTATATTGTTAAAAGCTGAAAAAGATTTTAAGGGCAAATCATTTGGAGAAGTCAGCATATATCACTGACAGGTGACTAAATGTAGTCCATATTAGGCAAACTTGAGCACAGGAAGTGGCTGAAACATGAAAGGTTTCTTTGGCAGGAAGTAAAGATTTCCCACAGGCTACAGACTTTGCAACAAGCTGTACGAAAATAATTCACCATCACAATGCCTCACAGAAATAAGTCACCGCAATAGTGCTGCAAATGCATCTCTATTTTCAATGTCTTTATTTTTTCCTTAAAACATTCAAAATATTATAGAACAAATTATACAATAGAGATACATGAAAGGCCTAGTTGCATATGAAACATCCTATGCCAAATATCTTTGTACAACCCCAGAAAGAGCTTTAATGATATAATCCACAAATAATTTGTAATATGCATCTTTGTCTATTTTACAGCAGTTGAATTTAAGTACATTTACTGAAGATCTCTACTAAAGTACAATTAGGAGTACTTGTCTTGAGTATGTGTATTTTGTGCTACTTTATATTTGTACTTAAGGATACTTCGGAGAGAAATTTTATACATGTTACCTGCCTACATTTATTTGACCGCAAGCAAATGTATATACATTGAAAATAAGCTAAAATGTTGTTCCTTATATTAATATCAGGGACAAGTATCATAATTTATCGGCATAATGAGTACTCTGACCTTTGATTTTTAAATTGTTTACAGACAATACTTTTGATATTTATCATTATTTTATTCATTGTGTATAATTGCTTTTAGTTAAGTAAAGGGTCTGAAAACTTCCTCTAATATATGATGTCTGGTCTATGACAAGTACAGCACAAAACGGACATACTGTGTATTAATCTGTATGTGATTGTGAAAGAGCTATCTTTTCAAAACAGTCAGTGTTGAATAGGGCTCTGTGTCTAGTGGCGTTTGTCAATATGAACACTGAACCCAACATTATTCAATGCCTTGTTTTTTTCTATGAAAACCCTTATTCATTCACAAAAGAAGGCAAAGTTCTCAAATGTTAGATGCTGTCAAAACATAAGCAGCCATACTTGAACTTTGTATAAATAAAATAAAGCCTAAAACTGACCAAAAAAATATGATCCAATCAGAGGTTCTGACCAAAGAAGCAGAAGTTAAAACGACTATAAAATCTGATTACACATTCAGTGTGGGTTTTAGTACACTTTATGATAGTTGGTGCCCCTCACCGTGTGGTCAACACCAAAAGATCACTGAGGTTAGATACCACCCCAGTGTTGGACACGTCCTTCCTGTGTGTTATGGGTCCAGTTCATCAGGAAATAGAAATACGAACTGGTTAGCATGAGCAGTTTTAGCATCTATGCCTGAAAAGACAAATAAAAGCTTTCCATCTGTCTATTCAGACCAGTCTCCTGGAATTAATATCCATATTTTGTTTTGTTTTGTTTTGTTTTGTTTTGTTTTGTTTTGTTTTGTTTTGTTTTGTTTTGTTTTGTTTTGTTTTGTTTTGTTTTGTCTGACCTACTATGACCATGTAATCATTAAAAAAGATGGAATTGGACACCAAGATTGGCCAGTATCAATGTTCTTGTTTGTGGTAGAGCTGATCTCTCCACCAGTTCATTTACAGTATACCATGAACAGATGACCATGTATCTCTATGGGATGTCCATTAAAGAAACAGTCAAAACTAGAGACTAAATATGACTATTCATGGACTGCCTCTTTAAAGCAAGGTGTCCATATCCACATCATACAACACCACATCTTACACTCTACACTTCTTTAGTGGCTCTCGGTTTCCTTCCATTCAATGGTCTTTTCTCATACTCTGCATCTCATCATCTCTCCCTCCAACAGTGAGTCCAGTATCTGCCAGGTGAGGGCGACAGTCATGATGTATGATGACACCAGCAAGCGATGGGTGCCAGCGGGATCCGACACTCCTTCTTTCAGCAGGGTCCAGATCTATCACAACCCCAAGACCAACACCTTCAGAGTGGTGGGCCGCAAAATGCAGGCCGACCAGCAGGTGAAAGACAAGTGTACACGGACACTGCGAACAGACATCACCTTCACACATATAGTACAGTCTCTCCGGTTGAAGGTCACACACACACCAACCTGCATGAATATTTAATTTGCCTGTAATTCTCTTTTCTCGGAACATGCTACAATGAAAAATAGTGTAGTTTGGTGGTGTCGCTAAATCATCTGTACATAGAGCAGATTTCAAGCTTAGTGAATTCTGACCAGCAGAGACTCATTTTTGTTGCATGGTCTTGTGCAATAAAAACTCAACACTCAAAATTATCATCTGTTGAACTGTTGGGAAGTTTAGTCTCAGCTGTCTTTTGAGCTGATGATTTTCACCTATTAGCCCACGAAATACAATATGTCAGTAGCTCTCTAATATAAATAGTTACCCTCTGAACGTTTAAACAATAACTCATCACTGAGAAAGTCAGTCTGTCTCTGTCTCTGTCTCTCTTTTGTTTTACAGTCTAATGCAATTCAAGCATATAAAGTCACAAATGTTAATAAAATTTGAGTCACTACCATTTGGACTCACTTGCTTACTATTCTGTCCATCATGTTCATGCCAGGTGGTCATCAATTGTCCCATTGTCAAAGGGATGAAGTATAATCAAGCCACAGCAAACTTCCACCAGTGGCGGGATCCCAAACAGGTGTGGGGGCTGAACTTTGGTAGTAAAGAGGATGCTGCTCTTTTTGCCAACTCCATGACGCATGCATTAGAGGCGCTTAATGCACCAGTGGGCACAGGTAAAGACAGCAGTGCAAGAGGGCACATTAGATTCAGGTCAGCCAGTGTTACTGTGACTGACTGTGATACTGTGAACTATATATAGTGACAGTGCCATGTCTAAAGCATAAATCCAGGTCAAAGTCTGATCATGTCTTTTGAAAGTGTACAGTAACTACCGATAGAAATAATAAATGTAATTTTTTTGTTAAAGTCGTTATAGTATGTTTAGAGTTGCAATCAATTAATTGTGTGTCAGCAGTTGTTTCCAATCAGTGACAAATGTAAGTCATCCCAATCATAACTGTAAAATAAAATCAAACACGCATGATTTGCATGAAGAAATTTAATCCGCTTCAGAACACCTAATACAAAATATACTATACACGTGTGTCACAATTGTTCAGGTGGGTTTTCTCTGGACACCAACACTGCTTGAATCTATTGCTTGTTATGAGTTTAAGTGGTATGGTTTCAAACGGTTTCGAACACTTGCTAATTACATCCAATGACAATGTTTTTGCTCAGGCCCAGCTCAGAATGAACCCTCTGCACAGGAGCTGGAACACCAGAGAAGGTACCGTTCATTCTAAATGATATGAAGGCTGCAACTACTGTTTATTTCGGTCATTGATTGTTGTCTTGTTTTCTTTTTCAATACATTGTTGTACATTTTCAGAAAACAGTGAAAAATGCCACCATTTCCCAAAACTCAAGTAGACATTCTCACATTTTTTTTCAAAGCAATGCAAAAATGCAAACACTGATCAAAAGACAATCTTGACATTGAAGAAGCTTTTATGCTTCATAACTGACTTAAGTGGTTAATCAATTAATCAACCAATCCTTCCTGTCACTGTTACATGTTTACGTCAGCTGTGGAAAAAGCTGCAGGGTTTTCCCACCAAGCAGCACATCGAAACTATGAATTATCTGTCTACTTCTGTCCAGACAAGAGCGCCAGAGACAGGAACAGCAGGAGAAGGAGCGCCTGGAGAGAGAGAGGCAAGCCTCTGCTGCTGCATCTGCCCCTCCTGCACCTCCTGCCCCTCCTGCTCCTCCTGCTCCTCCTGCTCCTCCTGCTGCTCCTGCTGCTCCTCCAACACCACCAGCTGGCACACCAGCACCCCCACCACCTCCAGGCCCACCGCCTTCCTCAGGAGGGTGCCCACCTGCACCTCCACCACCTCCTCCTGGGGGCATGGTCTCATCTGGACCACCTCCACCCCCTGCTGGAGGAGGCAGAGGTGGTGGAGGAGGTGGAGGGTCAAGTGATCTAGCTGCAGCTCTGGCGGGAGCCAAACTGCGTAAAACAGTCAAGGTAAAGTTCATATCTCCTGTGTACTCCACCAACGCAATTACAACTGTGCACCCTTACTCTACTGTGTGTATAAATGATGGATGATTATGGTGTCAGTGTTCTCATAAATGACAGACTGACAAACTGACCAATAGACTGAATTCCTTTGAACGGAGGTGTTTCAAAGGAGGTGTTTTTTTGTGTCCAGGATGAGGGAGAAGCACCACCCCCCAAACCAGCACCCTCATCGGGTGGAGGTGGAGGAGGTGGTCTTATGGGAGAAATGAGTGCCATCCTTGCTAGGAGGTAAGTTATGAGTTAGAGACATATAAGACAAATATGTCTGTGATGATCTGATATTAGGGAATGTCTATAATACAACTATTTCAAATAGGAGGAAAGCTGCTGATAATCCTGCTGCAAAAAAGGCAGAACCTCGCAATGTAAGTCTCATGCCAGTGATTGCATTATTATTGGATTTCTTCTCATTATTCTGTAACATCTGTAGATTGGCCAGTAAGATTTATCATATGACTGGATGCTAACATTGGAATGTTTGTACATCATGACAGGAGGAGGAGGACTCCTCACCATCAAAATTCTCAGGACCAAAAGGTAAGTAATGCCACTTTCACTCCTCCTACAGGACTGTGATACAGCTATGTAAATGAGTTTTCACTGTATTTGTAGCTTCTTATTGTCACACTATAGCACATAATACTGGGAAAAAAAAAAAAAAAACATTTTCAAATTAACAAAAAAAGACCCTTGGTCAAAAACCAAAACATTAGCTTAATTTTAGAATATCAGATGTTTAAAATATATCATGTATGTTCAGATTCACATCTTCATTCTTTACACCATAGCATAGCACGGTGTGAAGACTTGAAGTACATTTTATGCTAAAACATACAGAGACTAGTAAAAACATTTAAGTTGAATTTATGGCCATGTAATTCAATAATACATAGTGTTATTTCACCAGAAATCAATGGGAAGCCCAAGGAAATTTCTGGCACCATGCCAAGGTAAGACACCAAGCCTTCACAATCCACACGAGTGATCATGACATTACAATATGTTCCACAGACGCCTGTCATATTTGCCACTAAATAACAATCTCTGAGCAATCTATCCAAATTCAAAAACCCAATCAGCATCTGCCTCAAGGGGTCTGCATGTTTTTCCAACAGGACCAAATCCTTAACCAACAATCAAAGGGACTCCATCTCCTCCACTTCTACCTCCTCTAACTCTGCCACTACCCCAGTGTCCAGGTATCAGTCCGCCCTCTGTCCTCACCTGACGCCAAGCTTCTCTCCTATCTTCTCAGTGCTCTCTGCTTTGCTGCCTGCAGTATGAGTCAGTGAAATGTGCTCTGTGCTGGTATCACTGCTGTTTTTGTCAGTGGTGTGCGTCTTGTAAATGACTCACTGCAACAAATAAAGCACTCAGCATTTGGTAGTTTCTTTCTGATACATATATAATTATAGTAAGAGACTGAAACGTCTTTCTCAGCTACTGTGGTGACCTTCAGTCCTCTGTTTCAATACGACATGTTGCCATGCATCTGCATGCATCTGCATGCATTAGATTTCTTTCTTCAAGGAAAAAACATAAAGTGGGTGAGTTTTCATGTAGTCTGAATGTCAGAGCAGTAATGAGTATTAGCTTTGTCTTCTCAAGCAATACGTTACTTAAATAATATCAGTCAATGCTTAACTTGCACCACAAACTCCAGTCAATGTAAGCGGAATTGGACACTTTAAAGGTATTCAATTATACCAGCTGAAGAAACTTTACTCAACTGTCTTTGTACAGATTTGAGGAAGTGGCGGCCAGTGTTGTGCAAGTCACTGAAAATTAGTAATTAGTTACTGCTAGCAGTTTAGCTCCGAATATTAATCAAGCAATGCAGTTTAGCACTCTGCCATTGCTAATGAAGCAATACAAGTCATCTCCCAGCTATCCAATATATCAAAGTACACCACACCATGTAAATCAAATGATGATTATCACCTAGACTTACTTCCTGATGAAAAGTGACAAATCACAAAACAAAACGAGCAAAAGAAAATGTAAAATCTAAAGATAAATGATGACCACTTCTCAGTCTTATTGCTACCTAGTACCACACTGTGTACTGCAGCTTGGAGAGCAACACCCTTCTGTGGCGTTGCATGATGTATTGCTGAAAGAAGCTAATTTTAATAGTGCTGCTTAAAATACTAACTTTTTCTTCTTAATTTCCGCCTTTATGTCTTGCTAAAGTACTAAAATTGTAAATTAAACATTCAAAGGATAATTTTCATGATACATAAAACTATAAATCCAGTAAAATAGTCAACTTGTGAGTTGCTCTTTAAGACATTGCTGACCACATATGAGGTGGATCTGGTTAACAACAACAAAAGAGCAAAGACTGCCTGTAACTTCCTGTTGCCAATAGGTGGTGCTAAGACCATGATTCAATATTGGCCTATAGATGTCTTCACAGCAGGACCCATATCAATGAAGTGAAGTTTGGGGCAGATTTGACCTTGTGCACTCAAATTACAACAACTTCCAGTTTCATGGCCAGACATGGAAATTCAACACCACACCGTGGACACACTGTTCAAAGAAAGTCAGAAGCTCTGCAGTTTAGCATTGCAGAGTCTTCCAGTTATACTGACCCAACTTGAAGTCAGTCTGGTTAGAGTACAGCTAAATCTCACAAAAATGAAGACTACATTCAAAAAGGCTAATTTTCTGTTGGCATGAGATTAGCCTATCAGATTTCATATATGCAAAGCATGTTATAAGGGGTGCTCTTGAGCTATGCCTGAGACCCATATCAGATTTTATGAGTTTTTGATTATTTAAACCCCTGAAAAATGTGTTTCTGCTGCACAATAATAATAATCTCTACAAAAACAATAGTTTGTTTGCTTGTTGTCCAGCAGCACGTCTAAAACACTCACACAAACACGAGTGCTTCATATTTTATTTCCTGGTTTGCTAAAAATCCCCAAATTTCATTTAGTTCTAATATTTGGGTGTGCTGTAGAAATTTGGGCAGTATGATGTGTGTAATCCGTGTTCAGTACGTTTTAACTGTTTGATTTTGGTACTAGAGTGACAGCAGGTGAAAAACATGTTACCAACATAATGCACAAGCCACGAGTGAAGCAATGCAGTTCATCTCCAAGCATCCATTATGTTTGCATCCTTCATCCCTTTCCCACTTTTCCAACTTTCATACTGTCATTCAAACCTCATAATGTTCCACATCTTTCATACAAAATAAGTTTAATACAACTTTTAAATCCCGATCTTAATTAGACTCGCACTTTTCCATCTTCAGACTCATTCAGACTGCTTCTTCATACAAATGAAAGTAATTCAGTTTAACATGAGATTTTAAACAAACTTTAAAATATTCCACATTTTTCAAACCATATTGATATTATTCATTTTAAAGGCAGCTTTTCAACATCCAGCATTCACAGCTTCTTTAGGAAGCTGTAGTCCTATTTACTGTTCTTGACTGTTCTTGACTGCTGCTGTTCTGTTTCTGTCACTCTTCTAAGATTTTTTTATGTTTCTGTCTGAAATTAAATGTGCTGCTTCTCCTGGCCAACTCTCTCCTGAAAAGACTTCCTTGAGTCTGTTTTGTCTCAGGGTAAACATGGATCTTTTTATTTAAGGACACAGGTGGTGAAAAAGAACTCAGACGGTGCAGTAAGTGATACTTACATGGAACAAATCAAACAGGTTGGTTCTTCCATCTCTATTTGAACATACAACAATATCCTGCAACTCAATGACAGTAAATCTCTGTTATGACTTTTTCAAAGCAGGATAATAACTTTTAAATAATCAAAAACCACCCTGTTTCCTGTGCGTGGTACAGGAAACATTGTGGCTTTTGTTCAAACAGATTTGTAAAAAGAAAATATCATGTTGTGATATTATGCATGCATTTCCCAATCCATTGTAATTTTCGAGTACCAGATAGTAATATCATCAAAAGTACAACAGACTGCATTGGCAAAGTAATAACTTTCTATCCAGAATGCCACTATGGTGTCATTTTACCACACAGAGCTTAAAGGCTGCTTACTGAGATACTGATTTTAATTATGATGTAGGATTCATTCAGTAAGAAAACATGTATCTGTGTGTTTGAAGGAAATTATTGAAGAGGTGAAAAAAGAACTTCAAAAAGTGAAGGACGAGATTATCAAAGGTGAGTTCCAACCTGTACGCCGTCCGCTGACATAAGGTCAACTTATCTAGATGCTAGATTTTAAAGCATTAATAGTCAAAGAATGATTTTGTGTTATAACCATATATTTCTCTGTGTCTCTTCCAGCGCTGATCCAGGAGCTACAAAGTGCACAGCCAAAGGATGAAGACTCCTGAAAGACTAATGAACAGATGTGAATGTTTTTTTTCATGCAAAGCTCAGGCAATTTCGATCTTCTTTCCATAATTTTTTTTTTTTTTAATTTAGAGAAGTATCTTGGCATGTGTTTGTAATGGAAACAGAGTGAAAACTTAAGCACTCCAAATACTCACAACACAACCAAACGCAGAAACACACTACAAGTAGCACAGACAACATTCTGTTTCACAGACACAAAAAAGTGATGACTGTGGCTGGAAGACGCTTGTTGTTGTGAGCATTTGCAGCCTGTTTCTGTATTTGGTCATGTTTTGAGTATGTGTTGTGAAATTGATGAAGCTGTTTTCTTAATTTGCTTGTGTTTTGTCTATTTGCATGTGTTTTCTAAACTGCAGTGTGTTGAGCTCTCTCAGCCACTGTGAAAATCAGTCTCTCTTGATTGTGTTATTTGAATACTGTGAAGATTTGTGGGTTAAATGCCTTGTTACCAGACAACTTTTCAACTCCCCCTAGTGTTTAGGGTTCGGGTTTTGAGAGTGCAGCAACGACTGACATGTCATTGTTTTGAATTATAAGATAAAATTCAAAGCAGTGTGTGATGCAAAAACAAAGAACACCCTTTCAGCTACTGACAGACAGCTTTACAGACAGTTCTGGCGTTGCTTGTCCCTCTAAGTTAGAGACAATTTGAAGACAGTGGGAAGAGTTCAAAAGAAAACAGAGCTCAGAGGAAAGAAACTGGCAATGACTGGTGGAATGGAAGCTTTGGTCAAAACAATGAAGAGTGTTAACACTCCAAACAGAGATACAGGTAATTCCTCAGAAATCTGGTCTGGACTCTCTGAAACTCTATTCAATCAAGATCATAAGAAAAACTGTGGGTCATGTGGACCAGAATTGAAATGGAGTGAGGGATTTGATTCGTAAATAACAGGAAAAGGTATTAGAGATGACTGAAGCTCAAATAACGGAGAAAAAATATTCTGATGCGAAACTGAGAAGTCATCAGTATGCAAGACAAAGCAGACTGAGGAAGACAAGCATGTACTTAAAACAGTGGGACAGATGACCTGCCTCTGAGCACGATTCACAGTCAAACCAGCATCAGATGAAGAGAAGCATCAGAAGATGTGTTTGCAGAGTGGAGTTGAAGTAGAGGATGTGGGGATTTTTCCTGACTCTTGAGTTTTTGTGCTCAGGTGCCTAATCCACATCTGTCTCCCTTCATGTCTTGCCCTGTCTGCATCTTCAGTGTGGATTGGATTCCAGAGCCAGCATATCGAAACCTTTCACAGCTGGAAAATTCAAAGACCATATTCAAACATCAGTGCAGTTGGTACATTTTCTTCCTGCAGTACAAAATTCAGACTAGCAGCAAACACAAGAGGAGTGAGAGCTGCTCTACGTAAAGGAGTGAGCCAACTCTTTGATAGTGAACTTAAAAAAACACTCACTGCTAAAGTATTTTCAGGAAACATAATCAAAGTCAGAACAGAAATGTTCTTTAAGTGATTAGTTCAAAGGTTAGAAAAAAGAAAATAATGATGTTTTCAAAGAGGTGTATCTCATTCATCAAACATCATGAAGGAAGATACGTCTTTGTTGTACTAGTTTGTGTGCTGAAACCAAGATGCTACAGGAGATCATGCATTCAAAGTCCCCTATCAATCCAAAAGACTCCTTTACAACTCTCTCAGTCTTCCTGGAGGTGGTCACAATGCCCCTCCCTTCCCAATCTGTAAAATGCTGAAAAAAAGGAACACTCTATACAGCCAATCACATTCTAGCTAATGCAGTTATTCTGAAAACTGTCACTGTACACAAAACTCAGAGTACATCCATCTGGAACAGATTGCACCTGGACACTACTCCAAAGTGTTCTTCTGTCATTTAACAGGGACAACATTGTCAGCGACTTGGACACATCTTATGTTATTTGTTCAAATGAATGTTTAAGAAGAAGAAGAAGAAGAAGAAGAAGAAGACTTTATTGTCACACCATATAGTACATGCAAGAGCACACACACGCCATGCTTGGTGAAATTTCCTCTCCGCTTTTGACCCATCCTGGTAGTCCTTCTTCCCTGGCAGACCAGGAGCGGTGGGCAGCCATCCGACTGGCGCCCAGGGACCCAGTTTCTTTTTTCGTCACCATTGGTCAGGTGGTGATCTCCATGCATGTTTTTTAGAGGGGGGTTTCATTTTATGGAGGATCCCCCAAGTGAACACAGGGAGAACCACACAGAAAGGCCCCTTTTCCTCTTGAGATAAGGGTATCATGCACTGAAGGCATGGTGGAGGACACGCCCTCAGCTTCCACAGTGCCCACAGCGCCGCAGGTGGGAATCGTACCCTTCTAGCTGTGAGGCGACAGTGTTGCCACTGTGCCACCATGTTACAGCGCTTCATCCAACATTTCTTCCACTATATTTCCATTGCTGTCTGTGTGATTGCTGTCCCAAAAGCTGCTGTGTGCATTAAAATCTCCACACCATATTTCCATTCTATATACCGTCCCTGCCATTTCTTTTAAAATATCAATAATACAAATTGAATATCTATCAACATTTCCACCTTTAATCAGCAGCTGTGTTTGAATGGTGCCTCCCTTTTTTAATTTCTAATTTTTTTTTTTTAGCTGGCTGAATAAATGATAGACACAGTCAGTTGCAGTTTACAGCAAAAAAAATAATAAAATAAAACAAAATAGTTACAATAATATTAATTACCTACTGTGAGAATAGTGAGGGATAGAATTGATGTTTAAAGGTAATCCAATCTACTGAGAAACAGCTAAAGGTATCTGATAACTAATTTGCATCTGTAATCTGTATCACCCTCTTGAATTTAGCGCAATCATGAAGATACATATTGGATACAAAACAATTAAAATAGTCCCGCATGTGTCGTTAAGTCTACATCATTCATATGTTGAAGTCCTGCTTCTAACAACTTCTTCCTTTATTTTTCTACATGTGATGGGCGTGGAGCACGTGCAAAAGCTAACAATGTCAGAATCATTGTTTTGAAATGTTTTATTTCATTGAACCAACATGTGTTGATTTCATTCATCAGAATTTTCTTTGAGTCATGCCCAACGAACATGAACTAATCATTAAATAAACATAAACACAATCAATTAATTTCATACAAATGTATTTCTTTGATTTTTTAGCGCAAGAAGTTATACAAATTAATCTGTCCTATGTTATACCAGTCCCAAATTTGGTGGCACGGTTGGACAGTGTTAACCTCACAGCTAGAAGGTCCCGGGTTCGATTCCTGTCTGGGGCGCTGTGGGCGCTGGGGGCGTGTCCCCCACCATGCCTTCGGTGCCTGCTGCCCTTTAAGGGGCCTTTCTGTGTGGAGTTTCCATGTTCTCCTCATGTTCACATGGGGGATCCTCCATAAAAACCCCCCACTAAAAACATGCAAGATCACCACCTGACTGAATGGTGACAAAAGGAACTGGGTCCCCGGGCGCCGCTGTCAGCTGGCAGCCCACCACCGTGGAGGAAGGATTTGCCAGGATGGGTTAAAAGCGGAGGAAGAATTTCACTTAAGCATGGCGTGTGCAGTTTCCCCCAGTAACTCTGCATGTTGTGTGCTGTGACTAATAAAGGGATGTCTTCTTCTTCTTCTTCTTCTTCTTCTTCTTCTTCTTCTTCTTCTTCTTCTTCTTCTTCTTCTTAAACTGTATATAGCTCTTTATGCACGTTTCCTGAATGAAATTTTACTGTAAAGCAAAGTTTAAAAAGGGTTACACCTTCAGTTGTGGTTCATTATACCCACTGAGAGAAATGCGCCTCATCCTACACCTAGAGGTTCAACTGAAAGATAATCATGGCCTACAGTATACAGTGTATCTGCATAGCAGCCAGATCACAATAATTTGAGATGGATTTGTGCTGTCTTGCCTGTAGGGGGCGATGTGTGTCCAGAATTCAGCGACCACCTTCTCATGAAGAAGAAAAAAGGCCATGGTGTTTTCCTGGTTGGATGGCCTGCGCTGGATCTAGCCTGTCAAAACTGCATTGAAACGAGAGCAACGTGGGATAAAGTCACAAAAATGTGCGTTAAGTCTTGTTGTTATATCATAGAATGTAAAAGGAATGAGAGGTTATGAGAGAAGTTGAGGGATCAATAACTCATAGCTAACAAGAATATTTATTTAATTACCTCGCTATTAGCAAGGCTAACATACACCAGTAACCTACAAGAAGGCATTTGATCGGTAACGTAACACAGTGTTTACTAATAATAAACAGACATTTACAACTTATGGTAGTCAAGCAATTGTTAGTAACATTACTACAGTGGTACACTCACTAAACGTAGCTTATGAAAACCGTAGTGTATGTCAGTGTCTGTAAAACACGAAGTTGGCGTTATATGTGACACTGAACTTTGACGTTAATTAGTAAAGTTAACTTTACTCACCACTGAACGTTAACTTTAGATGACACATATGTTAGCTAAGTTGCTTGAAGTTCAGAAATCTTGTGTGTTGGCTTGGGTGCTCAGAAGATATAGATTCAGTGTCAGGTATTGGTTGGGTTATTAGGCTACTAACTAGGTTTAACGTTACCTAACTTAATCTCCCGTAAAAGGTTCGTTGAAAGTTAATTAACTTGCCACTGTTAATTGCTAATGTTCAGTGCTAGCCCAGGTAACAGCCAACAGCAACAGCGAGATTAGCTATAACTACTTTAATACTGTGATTTGATTCGTAAGTTCGAATATTGAACTAGCTTTGCTAATGCATAAAATTCTCCTTGATGTAACTTAGTTAATTTATTTGAGTCATATGTTTTGTAGTAAATGTTAATTTCACGTTAAGCTTTATCTTTGAATTATTCCCATAAATTTTCCTTTTCTGTTCGATGGCCAGATCACAAGCGAAGCTCGTCTGTAATGTTGTACAGTATTCGCAGAGGTGCTATTACTTCTTTTCTGTAACGTTTCCCTCGTTTCTGCATATAGTTGATATATCCAATGGCTTTTGACATCAATAATAACTCGAAATCCAGGTCGGACTCTGGCTGTTTGCCATTGGTGTCAGGCAGCAGGAATATGAGCCGATGCTGAATTTTGAATTGCTAACTGCTTTATAATGTGTTTAACGTAAACCAGCTCATACCGAAACGAAATGTGACCCATGGCTATTCAGAAGTGAGTTGTTTTTCACACGCATCACTAAATTTTGCAGACAAGCGTCACCAGGTTTGTTTATTAATGGTTTATGAGCAGAGTTGGGTCACGTGTTTCGTCCGTACGAGTGGACAGCAAACAGCTCAATTTCTGACTTTTTTGTTAACACTATTTGTCACGATTAGACAACATGCACCATAACTAAAATTGTGAAGATGTTGTAATACTTACAAAGAAAAAAGAAAAGAAAAGAAAAAGAAAATGGCCGCAATGTGACAATCCAATAATCATTATAACTGTTAAATCAAGCAGTAATGACAAATACTATCTGGTGTCCACATCTTGAATATTCAGATTTACTTCTTATAAGTGTGTTTCTATATTATTTTCAGTCTGGACAAGATGTCACACTTTGCTATCAGAACTAGTGGTTTTTCACTATATTTTGACATTTCAGAGATTAGTAAATGATTGATTGATTAATCAAAAACAGTCACATAGTAATTGATAATGAAAACTAGACTTAGTTGCAGTCTTATGTGTTGTTTTAATAGCATTACATCATACAGCTTGGCTGTGTGACTTCACAGGGGGGCTGTGCAGCACTGAAAGCCTTCAAGAGTACAACCCTGATTCCAAAAACCTTGGGACTCTGGAAAATGGAAATAAAACAGAATGCAATCATTTGCTAATTCTCTTTGACATATATCCAATTCTTCAGCTTCATTGATTTTTAATAATAGATGCTTATGCTCAGTTTGGTCAGCAACACATTTCAAAAAGTTGCAAAATGGACAACTAAAGACTGCATCTGTGTGTGAGGGTGTGTAAGTGCCCATGGCATGGGTAAGTAGTATTTCTGTGAAGGCACCATCAATGATGAACCTTACATACAGGTTTTGGAGCAACATATGCTGCCGTCCAACAGAGACATTCCTGCTTATTTAAGACCATTCCAAGAGACATTCTACACATGTTCCAAGAGCGTGGCTTGGTAGTAAAAGAGTTCAAGTGCTCGACTGGCCTACATGCTGTCCAGATCAGTCTCCCATTGAAAATGTGTGGTGCATTATGAAGTGCAAAATACAGCAAACCATGGACTATTTAGCAACTGAAGTCTTATATCAAGCAAGAATGGGAAAGAATCTCACTTTCATAACTTCAACAATCATTGCCCTCGGTTCCCAAACGCTCTCTGAGTGTTGTTAAAAGAAGAGGTGATGTAACGCAGTGGTAAACTGTCCCCTTGTCTTTGCGTTGTATTCATTTGAATATAGGTGAAAAGGGATTTGCAAATCATTGCATTGTGTTTCTTTTAATTTTTTAAAGTGAGTTAAATATACTCAACTACTGGTGACAGTCAAAACTACCCTTTTACTCTTGTGAAGCGTTTGAAGATGGTCCAATTTCTGTACTGCTTGTTTCATTCAGCAGGTGCTGTTCACATCTTGATAACAGTGACTGAGACTTGACTGGGCTGAGAGAGCAATCCACTTCCCCTCCCCAACCTCCTGTTCCTCACCCTCTCTGAAACACATCTCTCACCATGAACGAAGTTAATATAGTCAGAGAGGGCTGGCTCCACAAAAGAGGTAAGGCACATCTGGATCAGTAAGGTATTATCATGCTGATAATTCACAATGAAAAAAGGCTTTTCATGACCCGTCTTATAAGAGGAAACCCTTTGGTTCAATTTGATCAACATCTAGAATTATTAGCTCTGATGCCAGAGTTGAGCTAAAGGTTTCATCTTAAAATGGCAGTGATATTCCTATTTATTGAGTATTCTCAAAATTGCATTTCTTTTTCTGACCCAGGTGAATATATTAAAACATGGCGGTCCAGGTATTTCATCTTGAAGAGTGACGGTTCCTTCATCGGTTACAAGGAGAAGCCTGATCTAAATGACCAGACTTTACCACCACTCAACAACTTCTCAGTGGCAGGTCAGGCCTCCTGAAGTCTGAACAATGGCCTTTTCTTAATAGCCATAGCTTTCTACTTTATAAATCAGTTGGATCAGTTCTGTCTGCAATGTTTAAATCTTCAGCACCTTCCTATAACACTGATCTTAATTGTGTTTTTCCTCAGAATGTCAATTAATGAAGACTGAAAGACCCCGGCCCAACACATTTGTCATCCGTTGCCTACAGTGGACCACTGTCATTGAACGCACCTTTCATGTGGACAGCAATGAGGAGAGGTGAAAACAGACTAAACAGTTGGAAAGCAGGCTATGATTTTCCCACTAGGGTTGTGTCAAACTATGGTAAAAATGTCTGAAGTGATGCCATAAATGGCATTCAGTGGCCACTGTGTGTAACAGACTCTCCAAAACTTGATGTATTTGTTTGATTGAATTCCTTGCAATTTATGGGATTTTTTGCCTCCCAGAGAGGAGTGGATGTGGGCAATCCAGTCTGTGGCAAATAGTCTGAAGATGCGGGAACAGGAGGAGGAGGAACCAATGGATGTGTTTGGCTCACCCAGCGAAAGCAGCCTGGAGGAGATGGAGGTGGCTATATCCAAGAGCTGCTCCAAAGTGGTGAGAGGATGTTACATTTTTTTCCTTGTGAGGGCATTTGAAAATGCAAACAAGGAAGCAATATCTTAAGGGCACTAGAGAGGGCACAGTGACATTTTTGCCTCTTTTATATTCTGTTTTCTGTTTTGATTTTGAGTGTAGAATTTCTTTCAGAGTACTGTAATTCCCTGTCTGCCTCCAGCCTAGAGAAGCTTTTCTCCTGCACACACTTTTACACTATTAAAAAAAATTAAAATTAAAAAATGTGTTTTGTTCATGGGAATGTTCAATCTTTCAGCAGTACTTTGCACTGACTGCCTCATGTTCTGTTGCATGCATCATAGAGAAATGTTTAGAGAGTGTTTCTCTAGCGTTGGCCACACATTTTCCCTCATGCAAGAACATTCGTCTTCTTCCCGTAAACCTCTTTTACTGCTTTCCTTGAGGTTTGATTGGACAGCTGTTCCAACGATCTTTTCCTAAAATGCTTGTTTTAACCTAACAAGTGCCACTTGCACACGAGGAGACACGCGTTCATGAGGCTCCATCATATATTTTTTTTAGTGTCAGTAGTAGTATATGAGGGGCCCCAAAAAATTGGAAGCTATTATGACCACTGTGTCGTCGCAGCAGAGTACTGTGACAGAAATAAATTGGAAATGATGTGCCATGACATTAGATGCCAAAAAATGTCTTACCAATGCAAAGTGCCACATGACTAAAATGGACATGGTAAGGGGACGTGACGTCATGGAGATGGATGAGAGAATACATTCCATTACTGGTGATGTTACACCATCTGGTGCAAGGAGTTTTCCTGAACAGCAACCAGCAAAAGACCCTGAGGCAGCTTTGGAGTGAGATCATTTCTCAAAACTGCTGTATCACACTAATACATTCAACACAATATTTGTTTCATATTCAAGCTGCCATGATGTTTTTCTTTGTTTTTTCATCACTTGGGGTCAGCAGAAAAAAAGTGAACACATCATTGACATATCACCTCTTAAGTTGATGTGGCATCTTGTAGTATCTGTGCTAACCTCTTTAGGAACACTAGAGTCACTCTTGATTTCGAATGAACAGTCGTGCTATCATCACATCTAAACCGAGCCTGTAGCTGCCAGAAGTTCCTTATAGGACACTGATTCGACCAACCGACTCTTCTCTGGCCACAAGTGTCTAACTTGAAGGCTGGCAAGATGGATTCTGTCATGTGAACTCATGTGATCTTGCGTTTCCAACTGCCTTGTAGGATAATGTTGTGAAAACATCTTGAGTGACCCTTATGAGAAAGAAAGAATGTGCAAGGAACTTATTTTTACACATATCAATTTCATACAAGCATTCCTAAACACATTAACATCTTTTTCATATTAGTTGTAAAAGAACAGTAAACCAACAACAGCAGGCACCAAAGTATTTTTAAAGGCTGCAAAGGTATATGACATAATGTATAACTTGGTAAGAAAAACAAATCTCTGTCTGAAGATTTCGGAGGTAGATGTTTTTTAGATTTACACATGAATTCTCACAGCTTGGGCTTTGTGTACATTACAGAACATGAGTGACTTTGAGTACCTGAAGCTGCTTGGGAAGGGGACGTTTGGGAAGGTGATTCTGGTCAAAGAGAGGTCCACTGGAGTACATTATGCCATGAAAATACTGCGTAAAGAGGTCATCATAGCCAAGGTAAGTGTGTGTGTGTGTGTGTGTGTGTGTGTGTGTGTGTGTGTGTGTGTGTGTGTGTGTGTGTGTGTGTGTGTGTGTGTGTGTGTGTGTGTGTGGTATTCACAGTATTCACTTCGTTTGGCTGCTTTGCTGGCATGAGGCACTTCATGTCATACCTTCATACCATGAATGCTGTGAAGTGTGTGTGAGAAGGAGGAACACTAGAGGGCAACAGAGCATCAGTATAGTACTGATGGCCTGATTTAAAGCATGGCAATATTATGTCAGACTTGAAATTAATGTTAATACACAGATTTCAGTTCTCCATCACAACTGTGGATTTTTACCAGTTGGAATCCAGAGTGGCCATGTATGCCATCAGTACCGGGAGTTTTCCCAGGGAGCTGCTTAACAATTGCGGCAAATGCAACGCATAATATTTTTAAATAACCATAGCGTCTGCCTAAATAGAAATAACCAACTGCTGTGTGGTGAGTGGCCCAGGCTACGGGCCCATTGGGGTTGAGTATCACATCTGTTCGCCTCCAGATCTGTAGTCTCTCTACAGCCAGTTACTTTTGGTCCGGTCCATTCTAACTCTTGTCACTTCAGCCTCTCACTGAAGTCATCCTTCACCAGATTTTCCCCCTACTCTTTGTATGTTTCTGAAGTAAAGTACATTTCTGCTCCAGTAAGCAGTCAACAAAGACAGAATTACAGTACAGGTCGACACATCGTGGCTGTCTGCTGCAGACAGATTGAAGTGAAGATAAATCCACTTTTTAATCTCCAAGGTTTCATAAATAAACTCTGAGCTGCCCTCCCCCTGTAAATGGTTCTGGATCGGGGCAGAATCCGGTGTGACTCCCTGTGTTTATTCCTCCTGAAGGTCCGGTCTGCTCAGCAGCTGTCTGTGGCGTCTTTCTCTCCGCTCTGTCCTGTCCTCCCCACACTCTGCAAAGCCCTGCGATACACATTTGAATGTTGATTGTGTCAATCTTCTGAATGAAGCTTCAAACTATTCGGTATAGCTCAAATTTGAGAGCAGAGAGCAGCCCAGTGATACCAGTTCAACCACTGGTCAAGTTGGTTAAGCTGAAACGGTAAGACAAAAGACAGTAGGAATAAATAAGCAAGATTGTGTTTGTCATGTTCAACTTTTCATAAAGTTGATGCAGACTTAGGAATCACGTAACCTGGTGGTTGGTAGATGATTTGTGTAGGCATACAAACATACTTGGATGTAGGTACCATGCAGTCTTCTAATTTTGCATGTGATTATTGATCTTCCATAGCCTACATTTCTTGTTAGGCCATAATATTCTCAAATACCTAATTGTGTTTTGACAAGATTGTTGATCGCATGGGTCTGGCTCCCAAATTCCATTTCAGATGGGCTAAAATGTTGTTGTTGCTTTATGTGTTTTTCTCTGTTTAGTAATAAGAGGCTCACACAAAACAAAGGTATTAAGTTGTAAGATGAATAAAACATATACATTTAAAAGTTACATAGATGCTTGATTAATTGTAGGACTAAAAACTGAGTCCAGCCTTGCAATAAAAGTATCAGATTCATTTCATAGATTGAAAATAGCATTGAGATTATGTATAAGCAAACCGGCAATAGAGAAGCTGTTCAAAAGGAGCTTTTTCACTTAAAATGCTGTCTCAAGTATTTTAATAAATTGGAGGTTAAATTAAAAAGCATTTTTTTTTTTGTTTGCTTCAATTCCTAATAATATGTTTACTATTTACCATGACCACATTCTGTCCTGAACCATAACCAAGTGGTTAAACACATAAGTCACCTTTGGAGAAAGTCCCATCTTCCTCGCCATCAGTTAAGCTTGCCATCTCAGAGGTGTTTTCATGGGTTCCACCCTGCTCACAGATGCCACCTGGTGGTTATTAATGCACACAACAACTCCTGTGTGGAAGAATTGAAATGAAAATTGTGCCACCTGCTGGTACTGTGGTAGTGATGCCTCACGGGGCCATTGCTGATTCTAGAGCAGAGTTGCAGAATAAAATAAGCAGCTACTGTATATATGAGCCACAGAGATCATGTCAACCCAGAGAGCGACCATCTTGATGCATCTTGCCCCTGTAACTAAAGCTTTACGTTTTGTTTTATGTGTTTTCAGTGTGTCTGACAATAATGTGTTTGTTGGCAGGACGAGGTGGCGCACACAGTTACAGAGAGCAGAGTGTTACAAAACACACGGCATCCCTTCCTCACGGTGAGAACACTTCTGTACAAATAACCCTCTTGATAGTAGATCTCTGTAGGAGCTCTGCTAGTATGTGCAGCGCTGTCTCAGAGCAGCCAGTGCTCACTTGAAAATTTACTTTTTTATGAGCCAAATGGTCCTCAGGTCAGTCTGAAAGTTCTTAGTGCTGTGCCCTGGTTGGATGATTTCACCATCTGGCTCACCACTGACAGAAGATACTAGCATAAATAGTGTTTTGCTTGCACACAATGTCTTTTAGCCACACTAGCAGCATAGTGTAGCTGTAGGGAGGGCAGTGTCAGTCGGCGCACCACTTAAGTTCAGACTGAAATCTCAATAACTACTGAATTGATTGCTATGAAATGTGACATTCACTTCTCCCTTGGGAAGAAATGTAATCATTTAATTGATCCCCTGACTTTTCATGATTATTTTTCTCCTCCAGACCCTGAAATATGCCTTCCAAACCAACGATCGACTCTGTTTTGTTATGGAATACGCCAATGGAGGCGAGGTGAGACCTCACATATATAGGTCACACCCACATGGGGATACATTAATGTCATTTGGTGCCAACAGCCTGCTGTGCATACTTAAACAGACCAGTAACATGTGTTTGCTCTTCTACTCTCACCTCTTTCAGCTCTTTTTCCACCTGTCACGGGAACGAGTATTCACAGAAGACCGGGCACGCTTCTACGGGGCTGAGATTGTATCAGCGCTCGAGTACCTCCATTCACGTGACGTTGTTTATCGTGATCTGAAGGTAAATTCATATATATCTGTCAGTTCTCAATTATATTGTATCTGTACAGGGTTTATATCTTGACTTCAGAGAAGATGATATGATGAGTTCTTGTTTTAGATTTTACCAGGACAAGTTCATCAGTTGAATAAAGACGACGACATTCTAATTGAGTAGAATTGAAGCCTTTAAAAGCAAACGCAGTTGCAGTCTTAAAGGATTTTGTTGATCTCTAGTTGAAACGTTGTTCTTACTTATCATTTTTGATAAGTATGGCCAGCATTCAGTTTGAACGCAGATGTAGAAGGTTAACTGTAATGATCCAAAAATCAGTGAACATCTCTAATGTTTGAATAGAGGTCAGCCCTTTTTAATTGATTTTTAGATATTCATTTCACAAGATGGCGTGAAAACAATACTTGTCCAGGTCTTTCATTCTTAAATTCAGGTGTAGTTCAGAAATGACAGAAACATTTTCACTTCTGGCTTCTAGTGGAAACAGAATGTGCTGCTGAAGGGAAGTGCTCCATTGTGACGTCAGTCGCACGTTGTATGGCCAGATTTCAGAATCAGAATCAGCTTTATTGGCCAAGTATACATGTGTACAGTACAAGTGTACATGTACAAGGAATTTGACTCAGGATTTTTTTTTTTATTGCTCTCAAAGTACTATCACAGGAATAGATGTACAGCTAAGAAGATGAGAAAATAATCCTCTATTAACCCCACAGGAGGAAAGGGGATAGTGTAATAGTAAGAAGCATCAGTTAAAAAAAGCAAGACATGATGAATAAGTAAAACAGACAGTGATTGAACAGCAGACCACTCCATAGAACATGGCTGGGGCCACCACAGAGCCAAAAAAAATGTCCTTAAGAGTGCCCCCTACATTCCAGAAGACGTGGGTGTCCTCAGCAGATAGTCTGTCCTGGCCATTCTCATAGAGTGCATTCATATTGTCAGCTCTGTCCAGTTTATTGTTCAGGTGAACACCCAGGTACTTGTAGGATTCCACCATCTCAATGTCCATTCCCTGGAAGGCTCCGTGAGTGATAAAGAGATCTTCAGGTAGTCAGGCATCATACCTCACCTGTCCCCTGACATCATAGCTGTTATGATCGTTAAGGGCATTTTGATAGATGACCTTGTCCCTGTCAACATTCATCAGCCTGCCTCTCTGTCTAAAAGAAACTAAACGTCAATGTGTGACATTCCTGAGACCCAGTGCATTGCTCTTTTAAAGGTCCATGTAGAGAAGTTAATTAGGTGGGTCAAGGAAAACAGTCAGTTTTTCACTGCAGCATATCTCCTCTTCCATTACTAGAATAGACCTCTGGTCAAAAAGTGGAGAGTAGAAGTCTGAGGATGCAGTTTGCCCTAACACACTGTACACTGGAGTACACACTGGGTTGAAACACAGTCAATTAGTTGATTAGTTTATGGTTTTGACATTTACTGTGAGCTAAATGTATTTGATTTTTTACTGTTGGTTAGACAAACCTTTAAAATGTCTCTTTGGCATTAAGCAACTTGTGATGGACATTTCTTTAATAGGAATATAAAAATAATCTAAATCTTGTAATTCTATTAAATGATTTCATAATTTATGTTGAAAATAATCTGCAGTGGCAGCCCTAACCACACACCTTAAAGGTTGTTCTCTATCCTTTATGTTTATATCATAACATAATCCTGTTCACCAACTCACCTGCTAAAACCTACAGGCACAGTTTACTGCTTCACAGGAGTATGAACTATTGTCTGTGTGTGTGTGTGAGTTAGTTATGAATTACTAACTTATTTTGACAAGGTCAAATAAAGCCATTTTAGCATAACCTGCATGTGTCTGCTTTGGTAAATTTAATTGTACTGACTTTGTTTAAAAGTTACTGAAAATGAAAAATCCATTTCTCTTGATCATCTTTTTAGTCCATTAGAAATATGAACATTGCTTTATTAATCTCCATCTCTTTACTCTAGAGCTCAAGAAATACCAGACATAACTCTCAACATTAGAGAAAAAAAGAAGTCTGTTCTCTTTTATCACTGGGATCACTGGGAAAGTTTTGCTCTCAAACCTAAACTGTTGACTGCATAATAAAGACAGAGAATGAACTCCAGATCATTTGTTTTCTGCAGTGTCCCAGCTTTTTCAACTTCAATATGGTGTAGCAATGGCCTAGAGTGTTATTATTGCTGGTGGAACCTCTGAAGTGGAGACTTCTGGAAGTCACCTCGTTTTAGTTTGAACACTCTGGTATTGTGCTGTAGTATGGATGCATGGATATGGAGACGACTGGAAACAGTGACACACCCAAGTTATTTTTCTGATTGGGTCTTATCGGTCACGACGTGTCTTTCTCTTATTCATCAGGCACTTATCGTGACCAGGTCCTTATCATGACCCATTTCCATAAGAAATCAAATGGCATGTCTATGAGCCATGACTACTAGCAGTCGATTTAACATGGATAAGAAATTACAGTCATTTCTGAACTTGTTGTCTATGCCAGCAGCTGTTGTGCAGTTAAATTCTGCATTTTATTATTCTTCTACTGCCTATAATGTGCAGGAGGTGAACACCAACACTGATATGTGCCCAGTGTATGTAGATGGTAATGTGATATGCATTTTCAGATGCCTCATTCTGGACAGAGATTATTTCTGATAGGCAACTAAAATGTTCACCTGGATGGAGATTTTGCTTGTTTGGAGTTTTTTCTTCAAAACTGTTTTAAAATGAAAATGTATTGCTCTAGACGAAGCCAAGGTCCCCAGAAACAATGAGCAGTGAGTCTGGGTGTTTGTACTCCGTGTTACTTATCTGGTCGGCCAGCTGTTGTAATGCCACACTAACACCAAGCCAGGTTACGATAAAGCCCAAGGAGTTCTCAAAAAACTCTTTCGTTTTTTATTACCCACTCCACAACATTGTTAGCCAACCACAAAGACATATTTCTCTTTTTTGTCATGAAGTGCAATTGGTCAGTCACTGATTGGTACCATAGAGTAGTGGGTCTTAGCAGAGTGGTTAACTTTTTAGGACTAAATTAAGTGTGTCTCAAACTAACTTACATTAGACTTAATCTGAGAGCAATTTTAAGACTAGCCTAACACTACAGACCAGTCAATAGTTTAACTAAGTGACAGAGACAAATCTCAGCACGTGCTCAATGAATTCTTGACTGCTTCTTGATCACCCAATGAAATTATTCATTATGTTTGAAAACCTAATGAATTCCAAGCCCCCAATCTGTAGTTTTGTCCACGATGATTAGACCCATATCTAATGTGAATGTTATTTTACTCTTTCTCTCAGCTGGAGAATCTGATGCTGGACAAAGACGGCCACATCAAAATCACTGATTTTGGTCTTTGTAAAGAAGGCATTACCCCTGATGCTACCATGAAAACCTTCTGCGGAACTCCTGAATATCTGGCACCTGAGGTAAAGCACTGAAACCGACCGGGTGGCACTTAATGAACAGTGTGTGGTCTCTACACAAGCAGTCACCCCCTGACACACACACAGACATGAAGACACACCTGGTTTGACAGTGTTCCAGTACACCGAGAAAACCGAGATGGAAAGCAAGGACAACAATGCATCATTTTTCATTTTGTGCATCCAAACACTGTTGCGACGTCGTGTATGACTGATTTAATGAGACGCAAATAAGGTAGAAGTGCTAATAAACAGTTTATTACTTTAGCTTTCGCCTGTTAATGTAGAGCAGCCATCTTTGATTGGTGCCAGGGTTGGTGAGGTTCTTCTGACTTTCTGAGTCAGAAAGCCAACTTCAGGCAGCGATCCATTTGGAATTTCCAACTGGGATACTGGAAATTCCAACTTTGCAGATCAAATGGAACCCACCATTAAACATGATAATGGGGAATTGATTTTACTCCCACAGAGTGGATCGTCCAAAATTAGGAAGAGAAGTACAGACTTAGGCCAGAGAGGTGTGCAGTGAAGTGGTGTGTAATATAAATGTATGTTCAGGGCTCTGAACTCAAAGTCACTTCTTACTGACATTGTTGACAAATCTTAATCAGGCAAATATCTGTTCCTCAGGTCCTAGAAGATAATGACTACGGCCGGGCAGTGGACTGGTGGGGTCTGGGTGTAGTCATGTACGAGATGATGTGTGGCCGTCTGCCTTTCTACAACCAGGACCATGAGCGTTTGTTTGAGCTCATCCTCATGGAGGAGATCCGCTTCCCCAGGAACCTGTCACCTGAGGCCAAGTCCTTGTTGGCTGGCCTGCTCAAGAAGGACCCCAAACAGAGGTATTTAACCAAACTGGTTCTGTGTGCGTATTCCTTTTGGACATGTCTACTGAATTCTTACATGGGCTTGTTTGAACTGACAGGTTAGGTGGTGGTCCCAATGATGCCAAAGAAGTAATGAGTCACAAGTTTTTCACCACCATCAACTGGCAGGATGTGGTACAGAAGAAGGTAAGACATCATGAGGCTACAGGAAGTGAACCTGAAGTTGTTTTTTTGTCACAGAAATGTTTCGTCAGCCCTCATGTCTGAAATGTCAGAAACTTAAATCAGGCTTTATTGATTATCAGCTCTCGCCCTCAGTTGAATGGAGATAAAGTGCTTATGTCTTTAAAGATCCTCTCAGGGTTGTGAATTGGGCTGCTGGAAAGTGTGAGGGACTGAAAAAACAATAGATTAAATTAATCTCTGGAATTAGAATTAAAAGAAAGCATTCTTTTCTCCCATCATTGATATAAGTTTGCCATATGATCTGTTTGTTTTCTGAGTTGAGTTTGAATGTTCTTTTAATACACATGGACCACTAATGCGTTCTGTTTTTGTTTTCTTTTTCTGTTGTTTTTTTTTTTTTTTTTTAATTCTGACTCAGTAGTGAGTGGTGGTTATTGATCCTTTGTGTCAACTGATGGTGGCTATATTTAATGCTTTAGCAAAACCTAAACAAAGAACTGCGCTTCACAGATCTCTTGTAATTTCTTAGTTCATCTGAGAGAGCTTATAATAACTAAGTGTTTGTATGTGCGTGATGGATACCCTGAGTATCCTGCTTTCCACCTGCTTGATTGGAGCCAGCAGACTGATTGCTCGGACAGTGGAACATGAACCAAAAAGGCTTTGGTTCATTTTATTTCGTTTCTGGCGAGTTTGAATGAAGAGAGTTTTACAATGATAAATTCACTCTTTCTTTAGAGTCGGGTGGCTTCGGTGAGAGTGATATTCTGGCTGTTTCTAGTTAATGGAAGAGGAGCTTACTCTTTAACAAAAGGTCTATCTCTGTAGGAATCTTTTCTATAATGTCATCAGACACTTAGATTAACAATCTGAGCCTGTCAGTGGCAAAAACAAACACTTTTAGTGGACATACATTGGCGCAAATGCCCAGAGGGATTGCATTGTAGACCATTAGCAGCTGCTGGCTACAATGCACTAGTTCAATGACTTAACCAATCTACAAAAACTGGTATGTTTATGTTGAAATATATATACTTAAACAAGTAGTATGTCTCTCGCTGCATAAGTTTGTCCTGTTATGGACATAATGCACAAAAATATATTTTTTCAGAGGGAATAATGGATTGTCATTTTTGGCAGCTTTGACAGCCCTAATTGAGTGTAGCCATGTTTAGTTAGATTTATGTTGAGAAAAATTTAATGTTCTCAAGAAGATATCTCAGTGTTAGTAAGGGATGACTATGGCCCAGACCTGCCCTCTGTGTATATTTTGGTATTTTAGGTATGCACAAAGTACACATGCAGTATGTGACCAGTGCCTGTCACACCCTTGTCTACACATTGTCACTTAATAAATCCAGGATGTAACCAAACCGAATGGCTAGTTTACCAATCTTCTCCCCTTCCTGCATCAGCTCACCCCACTCTTCAGACCACAAGTGACATCGGAGACAGATACCCGGTACTTTGATGAGGAGTTCACGGCGCAGACCATCACACTCACTCCTCCAGACAAGTGTAAGTATCCCCTGACCTGATAGAGCTTTCAACGGCGACACTGTCGGTGCACTTGGCATGGCTTGATCCACCACTGTCCATGATTATGGTCTGGTTTCTTGGCTGGAATGTGACAAGTGATTTCTGCTGTCTTCTTACAGATAACAGTCTGGACTGTGAGGACCCCAGCCAGCAAGCACATTTCCCCCAGTTCTCCTACTCTGCTAGCATAAGAGAGTGACAGCACCTCTGCCACACACACAAAAACACACAAAAACACAAGGCATGAACACCATGGCCACATCCCTTACAGCTATAAAATGACCAGGACCTTCATCTTTAATGAGGTTTTGGTCCCATCAGGATCCAAGTGTCTCAGCTGGTGGCCATGTTATTCTATAGAAACCCTGTTCATTCACACTACAGGCAATGCTTGGCCACACTGGCTGTACTGTATCAGACTGGACTGCAGTACCTCACATAGTCATCAGCACAGCTCAACAACAAAATCAGGACTGTATAGTGCCCTCGGATGGCCTATAAACAACTACTGCTGCTTTTTCAGACTGTAAACCACCAACTATTTTTAACACCCTCTTTTTTATGGTCTTATGAGAAGCCATACAGTTCCTTCATGAAGTTTCCAAGTGCTCTTCTTCAGAACTAGCTGTTACCACTGGTAATACAGGTTTGTATATGAGGGAGGACTATGCGTGGCAGATTGTTTGGTGTTTTTCTGGAAAGTGTGTGTGTGTTTTGGGGGGGGGGGGGGGGGGGTTCTTTTTTTTTATGCCATCAATTAAGTCAGAGTGCATCTGTGAGAGCATGAGGATTTGTGTGGGTCTTACATACACACAGCACTCGCTCAATATGCACCAGGAACAACAATGAATTGATAACACATGATGATCAAAGTGTCTCTGTGGCGAAAAACTTTGACAAAGTGAAATGCGAGGTGTTGGACAGAGAGGTTATCCTTTAAACTGTATGCAATGAAAACAAATCATCTGTATATTAGTTTGCTCTCATCTCAGAATGTGATCTTTGTTAATGGATCTGTCTAGTGCGACACCGCAATTAATGGGAATTGGGAATACCTTAAAGCACAGGGTGTATATGTTATTTTTTAGAACAAGGTTTTTTAATTCTAACACATATTTGATCATTTCTTGATCAGCCAAATACACACCAGCCACATTATTTAATAGGCTTAATAAGCACTTAGTGATATAAAGCAGACCTAATTTTTCTTAGATGGACATGTTCATAATGTAGCTGAAAGCTTCCTGGATTGGTGTCAATGCTCATTCTTATTTAACACCTCTTTCTTCTTTAATTAAATGAGAAAGAAATGTAGTAATCCTCAAAGGGTATCAAAAAACTATTGTTTTGGTATGCATACTGAAACTCGGGTGTAGTATGGGGAATACTGTTGAAAAAAGTACAACCAGAACTGGCACCAAACAGTCGTTACACTTTCAGAAAACATGTTCATATTTGGAGTGTCTTTCTTTCTTCGTATTCATAACTTATCTTTGTAGCCTTTCTATGAAAGTAGTCTTTTCTTAGATCATAACTCACCATCTTATACTTTACCCTCTGGAGACGTCACAGTTTTGAAGTTGTGGCTGAGAGGTCACACGTTGTCATGTCTTCCTGGACATTGTGTATGTATTGTGTCATCTCTGTCTGTAAATCTTACACTTTTCCAGGGCTGCTGCTTTTCAGACTTGAATGTGCCACTAGATTCAATTGGACATGTCTTAACTGGAGACCTGAAAAAAAATCATCCAGGGAGCTGTGTACATCATGAACATGGTCTATTGTGAGGTTCTGTGTTTCAGTGCAATGGTGACTTGCAAGGACGTCTCTATTATTTTCAGTTCTTCCCATTTATTATTAATGGCTGCACAACATTAAATGGTAACATGAGTGGTGTACCATTAGGATTTGCAATACTGGGTGTTATACTGTACATTAAAATGCGCCCAACATTGTATTGGTGCTACACTGTTGAGTCACTGGTAATAGATAAAGAGCTGGTGCAGACGACCTGCTCAACTTCCCGTTGTTCACAGAGCCTTCTACCACATATGCTGTTTTGAAATAATTTCCGTTATTTTTGTTTTTGTCTTGTTTTTCTTCTGGTTTTACTTCTCGACTTTTCCTTCATCCTTCCTGTATCCTGAACCATCTTCGCAGATGGTCTCAAGTTAAAACAAGTCATAATGGTTGAAAGAAATGTACGTGTTTTCAGTTACATTACTCTATTCAAACAATTCATTTCTATTTGTCTATGAATGTAATTCTGCAAGACATTGATCCAATACACATTTTTAAACTGTCATGTTTGTCTTGATTCTTTTCATCCCTCCACTGTTAAGGTTTCTCCACTCAGTCCTAGTAATATAGGTACCAAGCACTTGTTTGTATAAAGAATTTCAAAGCAGTGGAAGGTAAAAAAAACATTGAGACAGGAAATGTATTGCTGGTTCTCTTTTCTATTTTATTCTGCAGCATAAAAGCTTCACCTGAAGACCTAAAGCAAACAGCAAGTTACCTCAGACGATGAATTAGTGTGTTCAGTAACAGGGCATGCACACGCACAGTCCTTGAATGTGTTTGTGTCTGAAAGCACTTTCACCAAAGACAGTGCAGGTTCAAGGAATGACATACATCATCACACAGCGCAATGATGTGTGCTGAAACCTGAACCAAAGACAAACTGCAGTCTAGTCTAACATTTTCAAATGAGAATCATTTGCGTGCAGAACCAATTGCTAGTAAAATCATTGCTTGAATTAATTTCCTACTTGTACCAAAGGAAAAACAGCATTTGTGTGCGTGCGTGCGTGCGTGCGTGTGTGTGTGTATATGTGTGTGTGTGTGTGTGTGTGTGTGTGTATATATATATATATTAGAAGTCTCAAGTCACATACAGTGTATTGTGCTGAACATTAAAGGCAAATTGCAGTTCTTAATCACACTCACAGTTTGTCTGTGATGTTAGTCATTGAAAATGGCGTTTCTTGGGAAAAAACAAAAAAACAAAACAAAAAAAGGGTTACATCCTGAAGGGAAGAACAAGAAATGCGATTCAGATCTCCAGTTCACAGTGCTACCTAATGTTAACAATGGCCTGTTCTGATTTGCTTTAGCCCACTGCTAGTTTAGTTTATAATTAAGTGATAGATAGAGATATATAAATACATACACACACACCTTCAGAGGAGGTAACCCACCACTGACAGAAAGTGCTGTGTGTCCCCTGAATTAAGAATGTCCCTTGTGAAATGTAATGCTTGCAATTTTATTACACAGGAGTTTCACACCACACATTCACAAGCCCCTACAGCCAAGAAAAGAAACGTGTACCTTATGAGCAGACTCCCAGATAATAAGAGCCAATTTTTTCTCCAACTTTGGCCATAACTTTCAGGTAGGTTCTAAAATAAGCATAATCTTTGCAGTAACAGGTTTTCAGCATCATATTTGTACAGGAGTACAGTGACTCCAGTCTTTTGATGAGAGTCTCAGTGATAGCAATAGTGATCTGTACCACTTGGGGGCGTCTGGGATTGTGGAGTTTGGCTCTTGTTGGACTGAAAAGGGACATTTGCTTGTAAGTTCAATTGTCACAAGAAGTATATACATGCACAGCCATAGCAAGACACCTTGGTAGGAGGGAAAATGTATAACTATAAGGTAACTTGAGCCTCTCATTGTGCTAAGAAATCTAAAAGAAATTGTGTCAACTCCCATCTTAAGTTACATATCATTCACTGTCAAAATATGACGAAAAAGCAAATTCAGTGTACTGATGATTTACCTGGTTTACTTTACCTTTAAAAAGCAAGAAAAAAACATTCTTACACAAGACATGGTGGTGACCGTTAAATACTTTTGGTTTGAAATGAATCAGAAATATCTTACTTTCTCTTTGAGAAACAATGAATCCACTGTAGTTCACAGTCTAATGTACCCTCTCCAGATTTTGGAATGAGCACCCTCATGGGCGTCACATCAGGGATCAAACGAAAGATGACAGGCGAAGAGAATAAAAAAATGTGACTCAGAACCATGTGGGTCTTAGTGTCATTTTCATTTTGTATAGGCACAGTTTTTAGAAAATGCATAGATATAATCCAGTGTTTTTTTGACTAAGTAGCTAATTCTACCTGTGTGCTTTTTATGAAAGATTAATATTTAAACAGCACTTAATTTGTCAGGTGACCAGAGGAAGGACTTCAAATGAGCAGCATACTGCTCCCTGTCTGCTGGATGCGGAAATATGCAGCAGTTTGTCAAGAAGTCCACCTTATCAACACATAATGTCTCAGTGTGGTCTTCAGCTTGTTTCCACTGCCTCTGAGTGGCCGAAAATAGAACTGCAAGCTTACCTGAGGTTTAAAGCCAGTGTCATTTCTACTGCCTCCATCAGTTTATTCACTTTTAACATTTCCCACCTGGTATGATCATATATTTAAGACATAAGTGTCAACCAAATGTGTGCAAGTACACTTGCCTCAGTTCATTTCAGAAAGAGGGTTATGTATTATCTGAAATGACAAACCACATACCAAACAACAAAACACAAGGCTAATAGGCCAAAACTAAACAAAGAAGGGAAGCCAGTCAGACTGGGATCCTCCCTCTACCCGAAGCCAACATTAAACAACTAAAAGCAAAGACACTACACACTGTCAGTCACAAAGCACCCCTGCTGTGGAGGAAAAGAATGAACCAAGCTTCCTGCCCCCTCTTTATTGGCTTCCCATCAATCATACCAGACCAGATGCACCTGAGGGAAGAACGCAAGACATCATGAGTCAGTGTCATAAGCACCAAATATTCATCAAAACCAGCAGAGGGAACACAGAGCACAAACAAACAAACAAAAGAACATCTACAAAAGTCCAATATACAAACAATCTGACTTCAATTTTTTGAGCAACTGCTTAATTATGTTCCAACTTTGTCTTGTGCCCACAGAAAACCTATTTAACATTACAACTATTTTTCTGAGTGACTTTGGTTTTCATTGTATGAGGAAATGGACATGTGAAAAGCGTCAGTTGCGTGAGTGTCACAGTCAATGTGTGACAGTTGGCAGAAGTAGTTTTGTTGCCTAAACCTAACCAAACTTCAACAGAAAGATGGAAATATTAAGTCATCTCTATAAAATCTGACTCATACATACCCTTATCCTAATCTCCAGGGTGAAGGCCCAGAGTGTGCCACATTCATCCACCAGTACTCTCCATTTTAAAACAAGTCAAAATAAGTCAGTGGCAGCTACCAGAAACCTGGCAACCTGCCACCAGAACTGCTGGGCACTGCTGACCCACTGACAGTGCCGTCGAAACACGCATCATACCGAAGTGGATGTCGTAGATAGCTGCATTAGTATGCATTAGAAACAGGAAATGACACTGAGCTAGGGAAATGGGTTCTGTCTAAACACAAACACGTGTGGTCCCTCCTTTAATCCCAAATGTTGCATTTTGTGATTTTTTTTTCTTTTTTTTGGGGGGGGGGGGGGGGGGATTGCTGTGTTTTGCCATCAGTGGTGCATCTGTTGAAGTACCGTGAAGTTCTGAGGTGCCATCTGACAGCACTTGCTGCACTCCCTTTGCTCCCTGCTGTGAAGTGGCTGCTTCCTGTGGCTCCTCAGACTCATGCAAGGAGGTCCATTCCTGTGCAGCACCATCTTCTGCATGACTGTCTTGTGCTTCAGCATTTGGTCTCAACTTCAGTCTTCTCCAGTCATGCAGTAGTTTAAAGCCTTAGGGCTGTGTTTTTAAGGAACAAAAATGCAACAATGTGGTTATGCTGATGTCAGTAAAATCCATGGAAATGAAGACAATAAATTGAGGCAGTCTGCTTGTTTTGATAGGACATTATGTCTTTAATCCAAATTAATAAGATTTATAAATATGTTATTCTGGTTACATCAAAGATTATGAAATGTGTGTGTTTGGATGCCTCTGCCTCCTCCTCCTGGACTTACAACTTTAGTAGACATTTTTTGAATAAACTCTGTATGTTTGTAAAAATGTGTGCACTAATTTTCAAATTCACTTGGATTATGCACCTTCATATGATTTCCTGTAAAAGGTGGAGGTGCCATCTAGATTCCAAGCGTAAAGGTCTAACTAGATGAATTCCATTTTGCTAACAACACCAAAAGCTATCACCCTTCTTGCTATGAATAAAGACTGGAAAAATAAAGAACGGGTCCTAAAAATAACCAAAGGTTAATGCATGAGAAAACTGCTTTGCCATCCAACTATGTACATGTTTCATTGTCAAAAACACACAGCTAGAATGCTAGCTTCTTCGCTCCCGGTTCATATGCACAAATATGAAAAACAGCTATCTATGAGAATCCACAATATAGCCTCAAACTCAGATGTTTAGCTACAAATAATTGATTTCTTTACAAACACATTTGCATTTTAGATTTGAGTGTCTTTTCGAAACTCACATGCAACTGGCACCCCCTCCCTGTTCAACTCCACATGGAAATTATGTCACCTGTTGTGCATGTGTAGGAGGCCAAAGGGATAATTTAGTGTTAGTGTGCAAGGAAAAATTGTTCCTAAGTGGAAGTTGTGGAAATGCTGGAATAAAGCATGCGTTTCAGTCTCTATACAGTAAGTCTCTATACAGTAGTGTCACCATATACTGTACATGATAGCACTGCATTTATAATAATAACACTTTTCAAATAAACAGTTGAAAAGTTTGACCGTTGTAATTTTAAACACCGTTGTCAAGCAAGTTTTCCTCAAAATCACTCCCACTCATGTAAGCCAGTGATTGAAATGAAGTCACCTTGTGACTCGACATTGACTGGACTCGTTGGCCTCAGTGGAGGTCCAGGAAATGTTTGCTGGGTAGTTTTACTTTTTAATGTTATGCTCTCCCACTGATTTGGTCTAACAGCTACTCCACATCCCCATGATGCAGTATAGTGATAATGATGTCACAATTTGTGCACTCGCAGCTACTGTTTCATGCTCTCACTCACCGTGGTCTTGTTAGCCAATGTTGCATATTTGACCCTTAAACTTTGGTGGTCTGCGTAGACTAACGTGACATTTTAGGACAAATCAGGAAAATTTGCAGTGTCTTTTGGGTGTTTGGCTGTTTGTCGAGTTGGCTTTGACCCACTCTGGTCATGTATTGGTCTAATCACTTACTGTATATGTATTTTCTCTCAGATCCACTATGTGTGCTCTGTTATCTGTCTCCCCACAGTGTGTGTGTGTGTGTGTGTGTGTGTGTGTGTGTGTGTATCACAGAATGTACAATGCGTGGCATTTGTTGCAGATGGGTGTGCCTGACACCACCCGTCCACATGTTGACATACCTTGAATTGTATTGTCTAAACTCAGTAGCAGTGACCGTCCATGTCTGTTGCTCTTGATGTAATTTGAGTTTGAAAAAAGGCATCAGTGCCATCATGTGACATATCATAGTCTAATGTGTGGTGTTAGCAGCTGTTAGGAGAGATTGCTCTTCTATTGTGTACGGTGCCTTCACATTGAAATTTTGACATTGATTTGAGCCTCACCTCTGTTTGGATGGCCATTGGTTGTTGTGTCCCTATCAATAATGACACCAACCCTATGCCCCTGGGTTACCCTGCTGATTTGTTGCAACCTTTTTGTTTGGAGAATGATTTTGACAATAGGCCAGTTCTTGCATATTGCACCTTTAATGCGAAGTTGAAAAACATATTATCATCATCATCACTATCTTGTTACTGCAGTATACATTCCCCCATACACAAACTCAAAAAAATGCACTACAGAATTATCTGCTGGGTGTGTACATGTATATGTATGAATAACTACATGTGCTTTTTGTAAGAATCTGTATATATGTTCAATACTGTGAGTGCAGCACCAGGGACAATTCAGCCTACATGGTTTATACAATCTACAGTGTCAGGAAATGAACATTTGTGACAATATCAAAATCATTGTGTATGTTTATCTCTGACCCTTGAACATTCCTGCACAGCTACTCCCCAACACTGTGTTCATCAATATGACATACAGCAGCCCTCTTCAGTAAATACAACTGAAGTAGAAACAAACAACAAAAAATCCATACAAGAGAACGCGTGAGACCCTCTACGTTATGTCATGGTCAGCGGATGAATGACTTGCAGTTATGTAAGAAGGTAACGCTGTGGTTCACTGCGTCTCCTGCTTGTCAGAGACGGTGCGCTGCTGCGTGCTCGGGCGCGCACACACGGGAGCCTCACGGTGCTTGTCAGCACTCCTCCAGCTGGGCTGGGAACATGTGCTGCCGGGGAGCGACCACGCCTCCACCCCTCCACCCGATCCACTCACATGTTGCCGCACACATCCACTGTCTCCTACGTTATGGGATACGGGACAGCGGTGAACGTGTTATTGTAGTCTTTTCGAGGCACTGATCAGCTGTTCCATAGAGAAGAAAGACAAACCAATGGGTGTGGCTGCGGTCGTGTTGGACCAGAGACCATGTCCTATGGCAGCAAATGATCTGCGAGTAGTGATCACAACCTGTAATTGTGTGTATTTGGCAGGATAACTCATCATTAACAGCTGGGCATACCCTATAGTAGCACTGTTGAAGAAGTTGGGCTGTATCACCATATACTGGTGCTGTGGGTGACATTTGACCTACTCACACTTTTTAGCGACACGTGAAAGCTGTCATAGCCTAAACTGTCTTGTATGGTGAGGCAATGCCTTCGTATTTTCTATTAAAATTGCAGTTTTCCGTCTGTACATGAATGCACCGCCAGACAGCCCATTTACCGGCTCCTCCTGGAATTTTGGGACCTGTATGAAGCGGTAACATCTATCAATGATAGGCAGTATTGATCTGCAGGCTTACCTTACACCACAATGCAGTAAAATCAATAGTTATTTTAAACTAATACAGTGCATTAAATGCGGTCAAAGATGCACTTCTATCAACTACTAGACAGCCGAGAGAGACAAAAACAACTTCCTAAAACACAACTTTTCTAAAACACATAACACGCAGCTACATATTTTGTGCATTATGCATTTTTTGTAACAAAATTTACTTTATAATTTCAAAAAAGTAAATATTTGTCCTGACATGTTTGAAATCATTTCACATGTGAATATAAAGTACGTCATCACCGGTCGAGTTTATCACTTACTCCATGTGCAACACAGCGTGTAGTCTTACTATTTACAAAGCAGTTAAAAGCACCATACTAATACCAAATGCACCTCTCACGTGGACTGTCTGACGTCACCGCCGAAACACGTGTCTTGGCACGGGATTGGCCAAACTACTGCTGTTACGTCACCATCGAGTATCGACACCTTCATTAATATTTAGATAGCGGGAGGGGGGAGGGGGCGTGGCCGTGCAAATCAACATCATGGACGCTTTCATTACACGATCAAACTGGCCGTTTTTCCAAGACCAGGGAGGACACTCCGGCCGACGGCATCACATGTGTAAATGTAACTATGTCTTTGTCTTTCTCTTAATTCTTTGTTTAATTGTGTGTGTGTGTGTGTGTGTGTGTGTGTGTGTGTGTGTGTGTGTGTGTTTGATATTTTATATGTGTGTGTGTGTGTGTGTTTGATATTTTATATGTGTGTGTATGTGTTTGATATTTTATGTGTGTGTGTGTGTGTGTGTGTGTCGTTGTGTCCAGGATGGATTTCTAAAGTGAGGACAGGAGGAGGGTCTGCCTGTCTGCGTGGGGAGATGCTCTCTTTTCCTGTTGCTTCTCTGTTTTCTCCTGTTCCGTGGATAAAACACTGATAGGTGAGTGAACTGCTTCTATCTCGACTTTCACAGTGTCTAAACTTTGGTTCAGTGACCCATCACTCAGCACGAGCCTATTCTTCATTAGACTTAGACTTAGGCTCTACTTTATTGATCCCAATTTGGGAAATTCTTTTTTGGTAGCACCTGGTTAACACAATACACATAAACATACAATAAAACTAAGAGAAAAGAGTGTTCTTAAACAATACAACTAAGTATATAAACATAGAATAGCAAATGGACTTTCATGGTATGACCTGGCCAGCTGTTATTTTGTAAGCGTTAAATGTGTGGAATGTGTATTGTGACTGTCATACAGGCAGTGAGTGGGGACTTGCCATGTGGATTTACAGCAGTCTTGTTTTTTTTTTTTTAACTGAGCAGCGGCACCAGTCTATTACATAACAGTGTCGGGGGTGGGACTGTATAGTCTGCCAGGGACCACCTTATCCAGTTCCTGCTGCTGCAGCCTCATCTGCATGTGCGTGCTGTCGTGTTTCCTCAGGAGTCTGAGACACAACACATGACTTACTCGACCACTCTGACGAACGGGCTGACTGCATGTGACCCTCAGCGTTTTGTGGATATCAGCTGTGTCAGAGAGCGTATTGTAATGTCATACAGACTGTTTCCTCTGCTCAGTGCGCACGTTGACGCGTATCTGTCAGCTCAAACGCAGCTTTAGGTCAGTGAAAGCGGGTTCTTCGGACAGCCAGTAGAGATTCAGAGCCACTGTTTGCCGTGTTGACGTGTAGAGTTTTGGGCTTGTGATGACAGACTGTTGTCTCCTGTGTTTACAGGAAGCGGTTTTGTGGCTAAAACAGTGCTGGTGCTAACCTTGCTAACGTGACTTTTAGCATGTTAACGCATTGGTTACTCCTACGCTTCCATTGAACAACAGAGGCGTCAGAGCGCGATGGTCACTGCGACGTAATCAACACTCCCACGACACGAGAGCGCTCGTGAATCTCCGAATCCGACTTCCACATTCAAGCATGTTTAGCGGTGTTATCTCAGTTAGCAGGTAGCCTGTAGGTTATCTTCTTTAGGCGAGATGTGTGTTTCTTTTCTTTTCTTTTTTCAGTTCTGCAAATATCCATGTATGTGTGGACTGGCTTAAATGATGATGACAAAAACAAAACAAAACAAACAACAGCAAAACACTCGATTATTGCTGTTCCTACAGGGAGTTCGTAGTGGCCCTAATGAAAGTTTCATAGGCAAAATATCCCTATAATAATGTCAATGTCAGATTTGTTTGACTTTATTTCAAATAAATTCTAATTATTGTGCATAATGCTTTCAGTTACATCCAGCCTTTGTCGGATATTACTGATGCTCACACAAGTCTTGTTGTGGTCTGTTAACTATTTTTTTGACCAGAACTGATTGTTAATGTGTGTCAGATAAGGTCATTGCACTTCTAACATTTCTTCCTACACAGTGGCCATTTTTTTCCGTGACAGTGTTGTGCTGGAAATGGCCCTTACTCCATTCAGATCACATCAACCTTATTCAGGAAACACGGTACACTCCTCCTGAATGTAGACAGTCTTTGTAGTTTCTCACTGCAGTCACTGTCATTCAGTAGACTGATGAAAGTGCCATTTAAACTTTGGGGTTTTAAGAAGCCAAACTTGTTTTCTGTGCACATTTGACTGTAAGATGTTGGACTGAAAGAAAATGTGTATCAGTACTACAGCACCCACATATTGAATAGAGGTGATCCAATGTGAGAGTACCTTGTATTTTATCTTGATAACATATATCTTAAAACACTATTGTACAATCAATCTGTAAGCCTTAACCATATCAGTCCACATTATTCAGACTGATGTGACTTATTCAGACATAAAGGCAGGAGGTACTTAACCACTGCCTGCATTTATACACTGGTGACATCATCGGTGATGTCACTTGGTTAGACCATGTAAATTTGTAAGTAAGTTATTTATGTTGATTGTGATCTGTTTCTGTATGATGGCAAATGGATGTTATATGATGACCTATGTGAAAGTGTTTCTACTTGGAGGTTAGCAATAATGGATGACTATCATTCTATCATTCTTATCTTATCTTATCTTATCTTATCTTATCTTATCTTATCCTATCACTTACCTGTTTTCACTAAGTGTTGGATTTACCTGCAGGAATGGTACAGCCTACATTACCACCTTGCTGATGGAAGGGTCTGTTTATTATTACGCAGTTCTTTATGGCTGTTAGGGGAAGGATGTGTAGTTTTGTTCCCATAATGTTAAGTTAATATGAGTTTTTGGACACCTGTGTGTAATTGTGTGCAGTTTGTGAGAAGTTGCATACCTGTGTTCTGCTGTCGTGGTTAGCTCTGAACTCACACAAACATCTCTTTGATAGCATGGCCATATTAATGAGAACAAAGACATGATGTTGCCTTCTAGATGTCAGTGATTGACCTTTTCATATCACTGAGAGTTGAGAGTGTGACTGCTGTCTCCATTGATGAATGCAATGACACTGTGGTAAAGGCATCCAGTGGTTTAATGGTAGCAGAATAAACATACAGTCTCTCTCTATAAATCGGTAGGTGGATTGCTTTTCTGTTTTGAAATAAAAACAGAGCTTGTTGCAGAATAAGAATCTAATTTAAGGTCGTCAGAAAACAGGAGATGGACTGGTTTACAGTAGAGCTGATTGCATATCATAGGTATTGCACAGACGTACTGTCAATATGAATTAGCCAAGTGCTTAAAATACATATAACTGCATTAACTCTGTGACCGATGATTGTTGCATGCTATCCACGTCTCTCCCCAGCCAGTATCCCAGTGATTGTGGCAGAACTTTGCAGCTCACCTCTCATACTAACATTGACACAAAAACTGTTATTGAGACATACTTCAAACTAAAACACGTAACAACTGGTATGTTTTCATATGGGACCAGAACTTGCAGGAATTCCAAACATATCTGCATGCTAAACTGGACCTGCTGTGTTAAAACAAGCACAGGTCTGAGTCGCCCAGTACAGGTGTGTCAGCACCTCAGCATCATGCAGTGCGCTGGTAATAGGTGGGTCTCATGTGTTATCGGTATGCACTGGGGTAATGGGATTATTATTATCAGAATTGTATCAGTGTTGCTGCGCTGTTACTGGTGTTCTTGTGATGTGAATTGTGTTATGGTGTTTCCACTGCACATTTCCACATTGTCAATATTAGTGAATGCAATACACCATGAGTGATGTTCTGTGCATGACTTTTGACATTCTCACCCTTGACATTAAATATATTTACTCTAATAAATCTGTCCCCCTGCTAAGTCTTTCCTCCTACCTGTAAACTAGGGCTCAACTATTCATGAAATAGCCAAGTGCATTTGGCTGTGCATTTGTGTGACTGGGTGAGCACAGAATCATTGTGGGCAATTTGGATAGAAAGCACGATTGCTGCTGATGAGCAGATTGGCACCTTGCATAGCAGCCTCTGTCATCAATGTGTGAATGTTGGCGTGTGTTGTTTAGTGCTTTTAGCAGTTAGTAGACTAGATGAGGTTTAGTCATTGAGAGTCATTGAGAGAAACAGATTTTGGTTAAAAGATATTTTGAAGTAATGACAGGAGACAAAAATGACCAGCAATAAACTGCAATATTTCCTGAGCTGCATTTTGATATTGCAGTTTCATGGTTATTATATGTTTTGTTTTTAGTCACTCATTTGAAGATTTATTATCTCAACTAGGCATAAGCCTGGAGGGGATCATGTGTGTGTGTGTGTCTGTGTGAGCATCCTTGTGTCTATCTCTCCACAGTTAATTTTGCATGGGACTACTACACCTGTCAGCCTAATATATTTTGTGCACATTTATGACTGTATGCTCGAGGCCCTCTCGTGGTTGTGGAATGCTCTGTTTTGTACGTCCATTGACTGCAGACTCCTCATTCCTCTTAGCCAGCCGGTGTGGGGCCACAAGCGATTAACAACTGCTTCAGTTTAGAATCTTGTTTCAGCTACGGACACTATATGTGGCTGTCATGCATATACACTGGACACACAACCCCTGCTGCACTCCTTGTTCCCCACCCACATGCCCCCGGACACCCATGATGGAGGTCTGCACTCTACTGAGTGCACACTTCTGGGTTCATAATGTCTTTATTTAGTATTATAAATGTTACCTATTTTCCTGTATAATGAATGGAAACATAAACACCAGACAGAACTATAAGCACAGCCACACAGATAACTATGCCATCCCTTTGTCAAATGATTTGTAAAGCAAACAATTGAAAAAGCTGCCAAAAAGCCGCTAAAGTCCTTTTAACTCAGGGTCATAGTAGATGTGCAATATCCAGAATTCAGCAAAAAGCCGACATCACCTCAATACAATGGAAATACTATATGCGAGCACATCCCCTTGCTTTTCAGGTGAAAGCCAAAACAGTGGTTCTTCAGGGGATTGAAGACACAGGCACACTCTACATAGATTATAGACACATTGTATTTGTTCCCCATGTTGGTAGATGTTTCCAGGTTAATTAATCTGTTATGTTTATATTGTGTTATGATAAAGATTCAGATATTTTGTGCTTGTGCAAGTGCTTAATCACAACCTGGTTAACTGTTTGTTTGTTTGTTTGTTTGTTTGTTTGTTTGTTTGTTTGTTTGTTTGTTTGTTTGTTTGTTTGTTTGTTTGTTTGTTTGTCTGAGAAGACTAAAAAATGCTCATCTACATGTCTTTAATATCTAATGCTGTGTATCTCATTGTAAAAATTTGATTATTTGCTGTCATTTTCAGAGGTCTGGAATGCCAAAGGAACAGGGGCATTCTGGGGAGCGGCCCCCCCGCAGCACCTCAAAGTTTGCCAAGGATAAGAGTAACAGTGCCACCCTGCTGGCCTCCCAGGGTGACATGAGCAACCGCATGCTGCACTGTGACTCGGAGAAGGACTCTGAAAAAGACTCCGGGTACTCAGGTGGGCAAAGGGTCCATTTGGATGTATAGACACAGACTGCATGAACACCCTACAGATTTTAATTCATGTAAAGTGTTCACAGAAAAACATCAATGCTTTTCTACTTTCATGATGCTGTTGAGCATACACTCAGTTTCAACTACCATCAGTTTTGAAAGACTTAGTATAAGTAGTATGAGAATTCTGGTCTTTTAATTTCCCTACTCAGATTTATCCAGCTGGTCGGGGGATCGAACCAGCCACCATCTGGCCACAAGAACTGTCCTCTGAGCTTTAGGCCACCACTGTTGATAATCAGCCTTTCATCTGTAAATCTTGCCAGTTTCTAATAATTACTCATGCTCATGTTCTCCTCAGAATTGTGTTCATGTCAGAGTGGTAAAGTGTCATTTAGACCACCATGAGACAATAAAACTCTACAGTGAACTCACACTGAATCCACACAGAATTGAAATTCTGGTGGGGCTAGTATTTAACAGCACTTATGGAGAAGAAACATATGCATAGTATTTACGCATTTTATGACATATACAGGTCAAGTCATGTTTTGTTCAGTCAAGGACAATTTGTATGCCTGCAGAAACAAACCATCTCAGGCACAGATGTTTTTTGTGCTGTTTTACCCTGGCAAGTGGTAAGAAAATCACATCTTGCCCCTGTCCTGTCTATCTCTTCTCACTCTTGGTTCTCCCTCTCCCCCAGAGGCTGGCTCTGAGTCTGTGCACACTGATTTAGAGGACCAGCACAGCAGTGTGAGCAAACCTCACAGGAAAAGCAGCAAAAGCTCAAACAACAGCAACAACAGTGTGAATGCTACAGGGCACAACATGCCTCCTTATGAGGAACTCACCCCCATTTATGTCATCAAAAACCTGGTGGTCAAGCCGGTGAGATATTCAGTGACACACAACAACTTGTTTTTTTTCAGGCATTCTACTTTGTTGCATCATGAACACAGATTCAAGTACAATTTATGAAGGAATGGGTAACTGTTCTGACCTACAGTCAGTTAGCAGTGAGTTCTTATTAAAGTTTATCTTAATAGTTTCCTTTATTAGCGGTTGGCAGATCAATAATAATTAATTTTCCATTTCACTAACTGAAGGCATTGCAATCTTTTTTGAAAGCCACAATATTAACTATGTAAATGACATTACAAACTATGGCATTAATTAGTGTTTAATAAACTCGTGTAGGTAACAAACAGCTACTTCAGGTGGACACAAACACATGTACAATATATGGCAGTCCGCTACCACAGTATTGTCGGCCATGAAATATATGCAGTTGTACGGCTGAATCTAACAATAATTTTCATTGTTGATTAATCTTATGATTATTTTGTAAATGTCCATAAAAAGTGAAAAATGTCCACTGAGTCCAAGGTAATGTTTTCAAATGTCTTACCAACATTACAAAGTTTTACTATGCACTAGAACAGAGAAAAGCAACAAATTCTCACATTTGAAGATGCTGGAATGAGAGAATGTGTGGTATTTCTTCTTCAAAAAAATATCTGAAGAATCAATCAATTATCAAAATAGTAGATCAAGTAATCAGTGCATTGCTTTGTAAAAACGGCTGAAGCATTGTTAACTAATTTTTTTTTTTTTTTTTTGGCCATTTGGAGGCTGTAGAAACAAGCTCTATGCACAACACCACCTTTTAAAGTTATATGGTTATAAAGTGTGACATCAAAGAGTTGCATATTACAGTTACACAGCAGACACAGAGCAGCAGCATTTGATTTGGATTCATGTTTGTGTCTACCTGATGAATTAAGTCCAATATTCTCTCTGCTTTTACCTCCAGTTTGGTCTGTACCAACTCCTGAGAAAAATCTTTGCTATGACCCTGATTTCAAAAAACATAGGGACGCTGTGTAAAGCATGAATAAAATGCAATCATTTGCAAACAAACTGTGTTCACTAACAAAATGTTCCTGAGCCCATGCAGTAATATCCTTTATACAGTCATGTGCTCACAAAGTAGTGAACCTCGCTCCATCCTCGCTTGTGACCGACTGCCCTTTTCATACCCAATCATGATACTATCACCTGTTACCAATGAACCTGTTTACCTGTGGAATGTTCCAAACAGGTGTTTTTGGAGCATTCCACAACTTTCCCAGTCTTTAGTTGCTCCTGTCCCAACATGTTTGCAATGTCTTGCTGCATCAAATTTCAAAGTTGGTGAGGTAAATCTTTATTTATTTTGTCTTTGGACTGTTTTCGGCTGAGTATGTGTCAAAAAGGATTAGCAAATTATCACATTGTGTTTTATTCATGTTTTACACTGCTAACTTTTTTTGCAATCTGGGTTGTATGTCTTCTTTCATCAACTAGTGATAGCTTTGTCTGTCTGCAATTTGGTGCCGAGCAGGTAGTGTACAGTGGGTTTATCAGAGCCTTTTCACTAAAAACAGCTAGCTGCCACTGGAAATGACGCTGACAACAGTGAGTAACGGACCAAAACACTTGCAAGCTGTTAAACAAAAACAGTGAGAAGAAATATGCTCTGACGAGCTCTGTAGATCTGTATCAAACTGCAGAATCTGTGATCATTTTCAGTGTTTTTGACAGTACGAGCTACATCTTTCATATTACACTTCTGATCCATTTTTAATATAAAAAATATTGATGAGCTGATTTAAATATTTTTTGAGCATGTACTGGAGAGATGTTCACTACATTATTATACAGGTGCTAATGTAATAGAGTATCTCTAGTACATTTGGAAGGCATATCAATAGTAGAATGGCAACATTGTAATTAAAAGTTGGGGAAAATAAATGAGCCCCTTTATTCCTTGCATTAAAATGTGTCTCGAATCTAGATGGTATCTAGATATCATTTAACCTGATTAAAGTTACACCTGCTCTTAATATGTGTCTCCAATATCCAGTAGTCTAGCTTTCTTGTGGTTCTTCTTCTTTATTCCTTCTTACGCCCTCTTGTTTATTTGGCTCCAAAAAACATAGCTGTGCTATTGTAAGGGCTTTTCGAAACAGAGGAAAAAGCCGTCTTCAACAACTGGAATGCAGAAGATGAAAGCAGAGGATACAGAATGCTACATTCTGCAGCTGCTTCTCTTGCAGCTGTGGTCAGTGCCACCACTGTCCAGAGGACAGCTGGGGGACTGCGGGAGCACAGTAAACACAGGTGGGAGAGGATAGTGATGAGGGCATTTGCAGACGAAAAATGTGGATTAAACCTATGAATGCACCGTAAAACTTTTATATTTTATTTGCAGAAGACTGTGGCCAGTATTATCCAGAAGACGTATGTTGACTTAAGACACAGTTGCATTTACACTTGTGTTCAGTGTGGACACAATGCATCCCTGAACACATCTGGAGGTGGTCTGGCCAATCAGATCACAGTCCATTCTTAGTACATCTTAGGTGCATTTTTACCTGTTCTGACATGTGTTCGAGCACTATATTATTGTCCAATCATCCAAAATTAATTTTAATGCAAGGCGTCAAGGGGGTCAATGTCATTTGTTAGAATGATTACTGAAATTAAAAATTCTCATTCTCAATCTCAGTTATTTTTGTGTCCTACTGTTTATCTCTTTGTGACTTTAACCTCCTCCCTATCTTCCTCTTTTTCCTTTACTTTGGTTTGGTCTGGTCTGTTTGCTGCTCACATAAAACCCTGCTCACAACCTCCTGGCGGTACAGTCTAGACCGGAGCAGCTTCTGCATGGCCCTCTGGCGTGGGGCAGAGGTTGGCACAACCTTAACAATGCCAAAGCACCCACGCAGCTTCTACTGATCCAACAGCCAGCAATGTCTGCCCCTTCCTCCTCTACCCTGACTACTTCATCTGGTATAGCTGCACCACAAGGCCAAGTTAAAAAAGGAGGGAGTCGCAGCAACCAGAACCACAGCAGCAAGAACCACAGCAGCAAGAACTCATACCTGCCCATCCTGAATTCTTACCCTCGCATCGCCCCACACCCCAGGAAGGAGAGCCATGAGGGCAAGGGTGTTACCTGGCTGGAGGGGGTTAAGGAGAGTGGCAGTGAAGGCCAGAGCCAGAGCAAGAGAGTGTGCACTGAGGAAGAGAAAATGGAGGCTGTATCGACCACCAGCCACATCCTGAAGCCCCAGCAGCAGCATCAGAAAGAGGGAAGAGTCCATTCCCAATACCAGTACAAAGGCAGAGGAGGGCACAGCTCCTTTCCCAGCTCATCTCACTGCCTGCCATCCCACCATGCCTCCTCCACCACTCAACACAAGTCCCACCGCTGCCAACGAAGCTCAGGTTTTGATAGCGTGGGCTCACCCTCCGTTTCCAGCTCTCAGACACCCTCACCACCTTCTTCCTCTGACTCGCCCTCATCCTCTTCTCTTCCTTCTTCATCTCCCTCTTCCTCTATAACTCACAGCCCATATTGTCTGGCCCCGGACAGCTCATCCACACGCCATCGTCGTTTCCTCAACACAGCAGAGATTCTGAACCAGTCTGGCTTGCTGGCCATTGCACTACGCACCAAGGAGCTACTGAAGCAGAATGCCGCCACAGAGAGAGAAATTGCCCAACTCCGTCAACACACCCATCTCCTGTGCCAGGTAGCCCAGGCCAGCCAGAGCAGGTGCAACGAAGGCTCATACAGCCTCGACAAACTACTCCAGACCATGACAGACTCAGGCTCCTACCCCAGCTTAGACCTAAATCAACTGAAAGTGCTCAGTAGCAGCCAGCAACAGAGCAAGAGTAGAAGTGAGGGAGACAAAGAGAAGGATAACAACATAAGAACCACTGAGACACACAGCAACCCACCGAAAGTGGTGTCTTTACACAACATAGATGATGGAATATCACCCCCATCTCCACTGTTTGCCCCCTCGCCAGACACAGAAGAAAGAGAGCATGCTGACAGTCCTCTGGACCATACCTCCACCTCCCTCTCTGTTTCTCTTTATAGCTCTGTCCCTGAACAGGGATGCCAACAAGTAGTCGCAGACAAGAACTTAAGTGATCTCACTATGTTGCCGGAGAGCTCAACGCACAATAACTATCTCCTCTAGCTTCCTGGGGAAGAGGACATTAATCTTTAACAACTCGCAGGGTTACATGTGAACCAAGCAATACAGGAGAGCATATGTTTTGCAAAAATTGTGCAAAATGGCAGTGTACGACTGAATGTGACCCATTGAAAGGGTGGAATGCTGATTTTTTTTAATTTACACAAATGATTTAAAGCTGAACATGATTGATATATTTTCCTACTTTTTAGTCAGGGATCCGCTCATTTCAGGTGTCTGTTCTTCACCTTCATTTTTGCCTTCTGTGGACAGTCAGTGTCATTCAGGTGGTCACATTCATAGTTAGTGACAATTGAAAGACAATTGTCTGCTCAAGACAATTGAAACATGTTTACAGGGAAGTAGGAAACATGAGTTGTTCAATGTTGCTATTACCACTCAGGTCTGCTGTGGAGATTCCAAGCATTTGGAGGCTAGTTTTAGTGGTTGTTGTAGTATTTTACAATTGCTTTGGCCCAGTTTTCACAAACAAGATTCAGTGTGCAATACTGTCAATGCAAACAGCCAATCTGACTTTCTAAATTTGTCCCTTTAAACACAAAATGTAGCCATACACACCGAAACAAACATCACATGTTTAGTCCTCAGAATACAGACACCTCATGTCAGCACAAGTTTCAATGCTTATTACTAAGTGTAAGGATCACTGAATTAATGCAACATGTGTTTGTAAGCATTTGTTCTGTTTGTTTTGATATCATCACCCTGGTGATCTGCATTGCAGCATAACTGCTATTTACTTCACTGCTTTTGCCACAATGGTAGGAAAAAGGAAAAAGAAATATAATTTTTGTCCTTTTGAATCCTGTCAAAATGTTGCTATCACTGTCTGTTACAATAATATTTGGTTTAATATTATCTGCTCTCCAGCATAACTGTATTACTGCAGCTTACTGTACTTTAGATGATTACAGAAAACTTACAGACATTGTCAGTTTGATATATTTACTAAATTTCAGCTTTGTGGTGGATACTAAATAATGACTGATGCAGTGGAAAAAAATACAATTATCATTTTATCTTGTATGAATGTAGATTTACAATAAGACCACAATCTAGCCTTCATTCATCTATATTTAGACTAATACCGCATATTTAATCAATACAGTCAGCACTTATTAAAGTCTTTTTCTGCATCATTCCAGCTGCTGCTGCATAAATTTTACATTTTGTTACTTATTGCCATTTGTATCATTGTATCAAACTTTGATGAGAGTTATTTACTGATTAACAGAATTTTATGATAATCAACAAGTTATTTTCAAACCAACAATGACTCAGATTCAGTCATAATCATATCATTTTTAATGTTGCTCTGATAAACTCAGTGTGGGATGTATGATGTAATTTTTGATACATATGTTTTGTCTGTATCTTTTGCGTGCTATGTGAGCTGTTGAGGACATATGTAGCATTCAGAAGAAGCCAAAGCAATTGTAAATTATAGTGAAAGTGTATGGACCTGTCCAGATTACATAAGACAGCACCCCCTGGCAGTCTTAATTCTACACTATATGGGAACAGGTCATCTAAATTCACAAATTAGCAGTCTTTGCTTAACTGAAAAAATTTGATTGCTTTTGTTACTATTTTTGACTGGAAAATCATGGTATTTAAACTAACATGTGATTAGTCAGATCAGATGTGTTCTGGTTTAATGACTGGTGCATGTTACATTCAGATTCTAAGTGCACATACTGTTGTCCATTGGACCTCCATATGTGGCTTTTTGAGATTTGGCTCAACTGCAAAGCCTGGACTACCCATGGCATTTGTCACACCTGAATGACCAATAGATCTATGGATGTTTCCAATGATCATCTGATACATGTGTGAAACTGGTCATCTATAACTGATCAGTGACCTCATGATCACTTAGGACATCCTGCTTGACTGGACTGTGGATGCAGGCATTGCACACTGTAGTTTTACTGAATGGATTAGTGAATGAACTTTCTACTGATAATCATATTCAAATAGTTGTATGGTCTTGCTTGGCAGTGCATCATTGTGGGTTCCTTAGTCATGCATGAATGTCTGGAGTGTGCGTGAAAGTCAGTGTGTCTCTGTGTTAGTACAGATTTTTGTGATGTATGAGCTTGAAAATATGCATTTGCTTACAGAGATTTATTTACAGATTTAAGATTTAGATTTTTTTTTTATTATTATTATTATTATTAGATTGATTGTAGGCATGGGACACATAATCTGGTATATGTCAAATGACAAATGGATTCTCTTCACTTGCTCTCAAACACAACCTTAAACAATAAATCTGCTCTGACTCATGAATACAGCTATTGAGATATTGTCTTTCATCCTGTTATTGTTTGACTGTTCAGTGGTTAAAAGGAAACAACTTTTTCATTCTCCCCTCAGTTTTCTGAAGAGAATATTAAGAGATTTGTTCACTGTTTTTTCAGCCCAGACACATCATGTTCTGATAAACCAGGTTAAAAAATGTTGCTTGTAATACATGCATACAATCATACATTACTTTGGTTTATATGAAGAACAGGTTCTGACTTTGTGACATTCTTGAACTTCCCATTTTTGAGATTTTTTTTTTTTTTGCTCAAATAAGATCTACGTAATTAGTTTGTGTTTTTTGGTACTTATTGAGTGATGTTGTTGTGCTAGATGCATTCATAAATGATGAAAAACAGCAATGGGGTCTGGGTTGAAAAACCATAAATCAGTCTTTGGATTTGATCTGATAGACAGAAATAATAGATAATCTAATGTGGTTTAACAATTTCCAAAAGAAAACGGTAAGTGTAATTTGTACATTAGAAAGTTGATAAAATGATTTCATGCCTTTTAAATTACTGTATTTTTAAGACCATAGTGTGTTGCAAGACTTTATTCTGTTGTAAAAACTATGATTCAATGATCATTTTTATTCCAACTCTTAAAGGCCCAGTGTACGTAACATTGCCCTGATACTGATATTTCAGGCTTGCGTTTTTTTTTATGGAGATGTGAAAGTAATGCATATTTAACTGTTATTTGTGAATTTATTTTATGTTAAAACTGAAAATTGAAAGATTTTTTTTAAATTTGTCATTCTTCCATGCAAACCACAGTACAGACATAGGTATGAGCTTCTGTCTTAGCAGACCTGTTATACTGCAGAAGCCTTGTCCACTCATTCATAGTCAATCATCCCAAACCCAACTGAATACTGCATTTGAGGGTGGATCTGGTAAAACCAGACTATAAAACTGAGACTTAAGGAATAAATACACTTTCTCCTTTTCTGTCTATGCTGGATACTTGGGATGTTAAGAAGAGACAGGGCTTTTTTCCAGGATCTGGGTCCTTGAGGTCTGGTCTGCCTGTGTGACATGTGGACCATGAAAACTGAACTTCAGTTTGCATGTAGTTTTACAAGGTATGTGTCACTGCACAACACCTACTGTGATAGCTCTCAGGTAAAGTCAAGCTCAATATCATGAAAGCGAACTTGCTACCAGTTCCCAACTTCCGCAAGTAGGTGGCATTGTTGTCCTGAATTTATAAAGCTAAGTTTAAGGAGGGGTTTTATTAAAACAATTATGCTGGTGATATTCTGTATTTTCGTTTTTGTCAACAAATCCCATGTGTAGACTCTAACCAGCATCCTACTAACAGATATTGTGTGTGTCTGTCTGAAGCCTCATGTATTGCTCTGTGCCATAGATTGAGCTCCATTGTTATCAAAAACACATCATTGAGCCACGTGGACCTGAATGACATTGTAGGGTATTTTGACTCCGTCCCACATGCACCGTCCATAGAAGCACCCATTTAGGACAAGACTTTCCATATTCTGTAATATTCCATATTTCCATATTCAGAGAAATTGGCAAGCTAATGGACCATCTGGAACTTTTCCACTGGTGAATAACATTGCATGCGCTCATTTTCTGAATTCATTAATATTCTGCAGGGGATGGGATTTGGCAGGTGATGTCTGAGTTATTAAAGGGGAACTTTCTACATCTTTTCTACATCCTCACTCAGTAAAACAGTGTCTCTGCAATGTCCTCATCTGTAGGTTGCCCCCACCTGTGGCCGAGGAATGGGACAGTTCAGACGTTGTTCTACTCTAGTGACCAAATGAAAGCATACAAAAGTTTGAAGGCATGCAACTTTTTTGTTAGCTGTTGGGTCCATGACCTTGGTACCAAAGTGCTCTGGGATTACTGTTGTTTCATTTTGCTAGGCTGCGTAGCTTTAATTATCCTGTGGATTAACATACAACAAATGTTCTGTGCCACGGTGCTGAATGTTGATATTTAAGTTACAATTGTTTGTTAGGTTAAGCACTCACAAAGGTCTGGTGACACGCCATTAAAGATGTGGATTGTCCCAAGACAAGACAGGGTACATTATTTACGTTTATTTACTTGATGTGTTGTCAATTTCACAAGTGTTAGTCATGTTGCTTGTATCTATTACTTTAAATCTATCACCCTAGATTCAAAACAATAGCTAATATTACACCATTTCCACCATTGTCTGACTTGTCTCCTCCCAGTCACAAAGGGTTAACAAGATTTTTTCTCTGGAGTTAAAAGTCAGTTTCTTGGATTTTCACCCTAATGAACTACTTTTTGTTTGATCAATCGATTTGAGCAACAGTAAACGACACAGAACATAGGCATCTTGAGTGTGTGTTATAGTCCTTTCTATGCAGAAAATCACTTCCTGCTCTCCATCTGCCATTCGTGCCACAACAAAGGAGTGAAGTTACGTCATATGCAAACAAACTAGTCAATAATTCCTGTTGTTATCTCTAACAGACATGACACGAAACAACACAACACCAAACAAACTCATGCGTGAATTTTAACAATCTCAGTTCCATACGCACCCATAAAGCATCTTCCCTTAATCCACCACTCAAGAAAACTTTGACACTGAACCTCAGTACGGCACTTTTAAACTTAACATCTCTTTTAAAAAAAAAGTGTATCTGGCTGAGCTGATGTTAATAAGTAACAGGTCATGTATTGTTCCACTGGAGTTAAGCAACATCCAGATGAGAAAGTCACGTAGGCCATAACTAGTGGCCTGTGCCAAACCAAGCCAAAGGCCAAAGCTTGGCAGGAAAATTACCAAAAAAAAAAAAAGGGTAAACACATATAAAGTTGCACACGACACAATTTGGCAGTTTGGTGTGCAAAAGAATGTGTGCAATGGAGAGGAGGGATTCAGGGAAGGAGTATAAAATAACAAAGGAGAGAACGTGGTTCTTCTTTCTTCATCTCTTCAATCTCAAGCGTACTCAAGAGAAGGCGCATGTGAGAAGTCGAATATCGCAAAGGAGGACTTAAATAAACTCTACAGTTAATTCTAGAGGACAGAGCACAGGAAGAATAACCACTTTCCAACTGAGTGTGAATTAGAAATTGGAGTTTAAGTTCTTCACTCTGTTACAACAAGGATGGGACTTAAAGGACTCAGTGCCATTGGATGGAGTTGTACGTTTCTTCAAGTTCCTCACCTTAGCAGAAAGGGAAAGGTCGCACTGGCCAGAAGAACAATCTCCCTAGAGAAGTACTAGACCAGCTTCAGCCATATTTTAGATTCCTTAACTCTATTTGTTGATTTTATTCTGATTGATGTTATATTATCAATGAGAAACTTAAACCTGATTGAGCTGTTTGCTTGCCCTTGCTTAATATATACATATAAAGTAAATAAATAATCAAAATTGAAGTTTAAGAATAAGAGTTTATAATAAAAGTATATAAGGTTTCCTTATATAGTTCTTTGATGGTAGTAAATGTGGGTTGCTGTGTGATAAATATTCACACCAATCTTTAAAGTCTCTGCACTGGCTGCCTGTTTGGTTCAGAATTGATTTTAAGATCCTTTCATTGGTTTATGAAACTCTTAATTGTCTTTGTCCTACCTGTTAAGCAGATTTGCTTTTATCCTATGCACCTTGTATAACCCTTGGGTGTTCTGAGTGGTCTTTTAATTTTTTTCTGTCTTGTTTAACTTTTATTTTAGTTGGCTATTCCAAATCTTTTGCATTTTTATCCTACCTCTGGTGTTTCCTCATTTCAAATTCATGAAAACTTATGACAGTGTTTCCTTGTTTCCCGTTTTTATTGAATCAGTATTTATAACAAAGTCAATGTTTGTGCATGGATCAGGGTGGTGTGTGGGGAATATGTGTGTTAGAGGTTGGGGAGGGAAGGTTTTCTTTTTGTATGTGTGTGTTTTTATTCTGTAATGCACTTTGTGTAACATTGATTTGTACGAAAAGTACTATACAAACAAAGTCAAACAAATAAAATGATATATGCAGGAAATGTAATGACGACATCTTTTTTGTCAGTAATTTTAAATATAGGGACTGATTTTGATTAGCTGGTAAACATTGTAGTCTGATCACAATGTCTTCATATTAAGGATCATCCACTTACTTGGTCCAGTCAGGCACTCTCACTCCCAGATTCCCATGCAAGTCAACTTTCCTGCTTTTCAGTATAAGTATATGCCACCTTTTGCAGGAAGGCCAGGATTCATGTCAATACACTGCATTTTTAGGTGACTTCCTGTGACCTGTGACCTTTGCTCAGATCAGGAGGTAGAGCAGGTTGTCCACCAGTTGGTTGGTGGTTCAATCGCCAACTCCTCTAGGCTGCATATCAAAGTGTGAAAGTGAATTCAAGATATAATTAAGCTAGTATGTCATACTCTGCTTTTTCAAGATACATACCCTTACCATGAGATAAACAAAAGATTTATTAAATGAGTATGCCTTGAATGTATTTGCTTCAGTGGTTCTATGTCCCCAGTTGGAACTACAACCAAATTGATGATGAACAATTTAGGAGACCAGAGAAGCAGGATACTAAACAAGTACAATGCTAGAGCACAGTAGAAGACTAAAATCCAAGTTATATTACTGTGAATAACAAGTAGCTCGTAATACTTGTAAATAAATATGCTGACAGAAGGTGGGTAATTTTATTTGACACAGAAAGATTTCGAGAAGAAAAAAATGATTTAACACATACGTTTGTTTTTTCCATTGAAGCATAAAGCATATAGTGCTGTACTTCCACATAATTTTCCCACGATTATCATTTCTTAATTAGATATTGTTTTCACACAAAAAACTAATGGAAATCAACTTGTCAAGGTCACTTCTTAAATATTGAAGAAAGTTGATGCTTAAGTTGAATACATTATGTTTGATAAGAAGGAATTGAAATGCAATATGAAGCTTCAGATACACTATTAAACCTTAAGCAAAAATAAACATGGTGCAATAGCAACGAAAAGTAAAGCATTTTTTTAAATGTCTCATATATTTCACACTTGGAATGTCAGAAACACTTAGACATTTTGAGTTATTGTATTACTTTTGTGAGTTCTCATGATGGTTTAAAAAAATGTCAAAAGAATAATTGGATTTCACTTATGCAGTCAGCCTAGTAATTTTCAGTTTTTCAAGTTTCTGAACTGCCAAAACAGAACCATTCACAACCCAAATTTCAGCTGTTATCTTTGTATTTGTAACAGGTCTCAGACTGAGAACTATTTAGATCTAACTTAGATCTATTTATAACAAGTAGTAACACCAAGAAAAATACTTAACTCAAAATGAAATGTACTGGAGCCAGAAACTAAGAAACTAACTAATTAATCTTACAAAATCAATCTAACATATGATTCAAATGTGAAACAACATATTTGTTATATGTAGTTATACAAGTTTTAAAACTCCACAAACCTGTAAAAACATGAGAACGAATGCTTCTGTTGGGTGCACTCTTGCTTCGCAGAGTGAGATAGCAACAAGGGTCTGCTCACAAAGAGTCTCTTGGAGAAACAGGCTACACTGCCTCCTACTGGCAACACAAGAATGCTCAGTGTCTTATAAAGAAGCTTTGTGGTCTCATCAAAAGGCAATTATTGACCATTGTGGGTCAGACCAGAACATTCCTCTCACAAAAATAACATTCCCAAGATAAAAGCATCAACACAAAATCTGACCATGCATTTCATGTGCATCACATACTACATGTAGTACAGTCAAATGTGTGATTTAAATAAAAATTAAAATTCTATATTGAAAATGTATGCCAGAAACAGGCCTAAAATATGCATGTCTCTCATTTCTCCTCGGGGCACACTTTCGTACAGCAAGGGCAGCAGCAACGACAGCAGTAATGTCGGAGCTGACAGAGGAGTCCAGTGGCTGTCTGTGGAGCTGCTTCAGTTTCTTCATACATTGTGGGAGAAGCTTGTTCTGTTACCTGCACTGTTGCATCTCCTGTGGTAAAATCCACCTCGAATGTCTGATTAGCTTTGTCACAAGTTGGTTGGGTCTCAGACACTTTTTCTTTGACATGGAGTTTCTCGATCTCACCAAGCGTCCGAACCTTGAGTTTGAGGATCTTTGTGTATTTTTCATCAAGGGTTTTGTCACCTTTCTTGAGATCACTGTAAGATGTTGTGTCCTTACTTAGTCTTTGTCCCAGCTTTGTCGTCTCCAGTGGTTCCTTTTCTTTCTGTAACCATGTCCTCTTAACAAACCGATTGATCAACTTTATTCTTTCCTCCAGATTGCTTCTCATCTCATGACCCCTGCGCTTCATCTGATCGATCTCCTTCCGTTCCATTTTAGTGTCCTTCCAAATGTTTCGCAAACAATCTCTAACTGACATTGTTTCACTTGTAAAGTCATCTTGTTCTGCCGCTGACTTAAAAGGTGTTACACATTTATTTTCCTCTGATGTCCACTGATGTTCAAATTCTTCAGTCTGCATCCGTACTTCTAGCTGCAGAACATCCTTCTCACAAGGAATCTCTTCAAGTTTATTCAAATCCTGCTTCTTTACATCTTGCTCCTGCAACCATTCGTTTGCTCCAACTTTATTTTTAACCACCTGATCAGACGTGATTGTTGTCACATTCTTCTTCTCTCTTTGGATAAGGTCAAAATAATCATTGATTCTATTTTTCTGTTTAATAAGTTCATCACACTTGAGTTCCAGAACTGAAAATATTTGGAGTATGTGGACATTTGTCTCCTCTAATCTGTCCATATTTTTTGAAAAGTTCTCGTGTGTCATTTCAGTCAGCTGTCTTAGTTTAACTCTCAAACTTCCGAAGGAATTCATTACACTACTGAGCCAGGAAACTCTGACATTAAGCTGAGACATTTCTAATGCTGTCATCTGATTTTTAACAGTGAACTCTGTGAACTTTTGTTCAGATTCAGTGTAGAGCTTTCGCACATCTTCAATGTTTTCTTGCAAACTGTCGATTTTATTTTTCATGTCTTGAGTCATCCTTTGAAGATGTACTCTCAGAGTGTCTATTGACTTCATTTTAGTCATGAGTTGATCTTCTCTCATCTTCAGCTCAGACTTTTCGTCTTCCATGCTGTCCTTTTCAGTCAACATCATTTCTCTCTCGTTGTCATAGTCAGTTTTCATTTTAGCGAGATGGTCCCTCTCTTCACTCATGCTTTTCATGGCAACTTCAAGATTTTCTTTCTTCTTGTGGACATCCTTCCTCAAAACTTCCAATTCCTCCCTTTCTGTCAGCACCTTACTCTTACTGGATTCCAGTTCTTCTTTCAGTCTTTCAAACTCATGTTCCTTGAGTTCTTGTTCTTGTTGTTTTATGGTAATCATGTTCATGGCATTTTCAAGGTTGTCTCTTTGTGTCTGAACTTGAATGGTCAGATCTTTGATGTTGTTTTTCTCTCTGTCTATCTCTTCGAACAGACTGTCTGTCTGTTCTCTCTGCTTTTGTAGCTCAGCCTTTGTGATATCCAACTTGTCTCTTTCCTCTTTAAGAACTTGCTTTTCTTGTTCTAATATGTCAGTTTGTTTCTGGATGTCACAACTCATCAGCTCCATGTCCAGTTTCTCTTTGTTCATCATCTCCTTCACTCTTTCCAGATCCTGTCTCTGTTGCTTCAGCTCTGTCATTAGGATTTCTTCAACGACACTTGGTTTCGACTGATTTTGTCCAACTTCCTTTCCAACAACCACATCCTGACCTTGCTCGACTTTCATTTTAAGTTCACTTCCAGTTTTGTCAATCACTGTCTTAATTTCTTTCAATTCTTTCCTTTCTTTCTCTTGTTCAACCTCAAGTATTATTGCCTCACCTTTCAGAAACTCCCTTTCATTTTCCAGATCTTTCTTTCTTTGCACTGACTCTTCTGAATTGTCTCTGATTCTGTCCATGTCTTTTTCTTTCAATTTTTTTTCTTCTGGTATCGTCAATTCCACTTTCTCCAAATGTGTCTGCTTTAGTTGCACATTCTTTAAAGCACATATCATCATTTCCTTTTGTCTTTTAATGGCCATCTTCATATGTTCCATTTCCTCTCTTTCCTGGTTCATGATTTTTGCGTGGGCCTCCATTTGTTGTTTTTGATCTTCAAGTTCTCCTTTCAAATCTTCACTGTGTTTTTTCGTAAATTCATATTTCTTCATCCGTAACTGAATTACCTCCCAGGCCTTTTGAATTTTATTTGGAAAGTTTGTGACAGCTGACATTCCTGGCTGTTTCATTTCACCTTTGCTCTCCTCTTTTTCTCTTTGTAGCTTCAGTTTCATAATCTCTAGTTCATCGCGCTCTCTGATGATCCTCTCCATTCTCTGGTCATGCTCTTTCTTCCTCTTCTGTGTGTCCCTCTTGAGGGCAACTTTTTGTCCTTGGACCTCAGCCCACATATTCTTAACTTCTCGCTCTTTTCTAATGCCTTTTCGGGTCATCTGGTAATTTTCTCTTTTTCTGATTTCCAACTCTGACTTCAACACTTCCATCTCTCTTCTTTCTCTTTTGATGTTCTCTAGTCTGATTTCAAGTTCCTGTTTGTGTTTTTGGATATCGTCCCATACACTGACCATTTCATCCCTCTCTGCTTTTGCTCGTGTTGTCATTTTTTCAAAGTCCATCTTTATCTGAGATTTAAGTTTGCTTATTTTGTCACTTGCAGTCTTACTCTGTGCTTTTAATGCTTCAAGCTCTCCTATTTGTTTGCCTAAATTTACATTTACATTTTCCAGAATTGTCATCTTCCCCTTAATTACTTCCAAATGTGCATGAATCTTTTGTCTCATGTTTTGAAGATCAGTAATAGAATTCATGACTTTTGAGCTGTGGTGTACCATTTCAGCCCTCTGCCTGATAAGTTCCACCTCTTGCTTTTCCTGCCTTTGTTTTTCATCTTCTTTGTATACTTGGACAAGAGTCGTCTTGTCTTCGATACTCTGCCGTTCATCAGCAAACTTTGCCTTCTGTTGATGCAGTTTTATCCTCAACATTTCTAACTCATCCCTCTCTCTCATGGTTTTCTCCAGTCTTTGGTCTAATTCTCTTCGTCTCTTTTTGGTATCTATCCTCAGTAATTTCTTTTCTCTTTGTATTTCATTCCACATTATTTCAGCCTCCTCCTTCTTTCTCATGGTCATTCTAAATATCTGTTCGCTTTCTTTTTTCTTTGTTTCAAGCTCTGACTTCAGCAGCTCCAGCTCTTTCATTTCTTTTTTGGCCATGTACACTCTTTCATCGAGCTCTGGCTTCTGTTTTTCAATACTCTCCCTTAAACGATTCATCTCATGGATTTCTGCCTCAGCTTGTTGTCTTCCTATTCTCACTTTCTCCCTCTCTGCTTCAATCTGTTGTTTGAGCATCTCAAGCTCTTCTTTGTCAGTCTTCTGTTTCACTTGCTTACTTATTTCCCTTTTCAGTTGTTCAATTTCACTGTTTTTCTCAACCAAACTCTCCATTATCAGTTTTATGTGCTCCTCCAGTGTCTTATTTTCTGATCTGAGTCTGACAATTTCATTTTCCATTTGCTCCATTTCATTGCCCTTTCTGTTTTTTGTAAGTTTGTCCTTTTCTGTATCTGTTTCAGCTGTGACATGTTTCTTTATGTCTCTGTTCTCTCCCTCTGGATTTTCCAAGGCAGATTTTTGTTGCCTAACTTCAGTTATGAGTTTTTCAAGATCAGCCCTTTCCTGTGATATTAAAAGATACTTGTTTTCCAGTTCTTGTTTTGTTGCCTCGAACATCTCATTCTGGTCTTCTAATTGTCCCAGTTTTATTTTGGTCTCCTTCATAATAATCTCTATGTTTTCACTTCTCTGTCTCGTCTTAGCAGCCATTGTCACCATGGCACTCTTCACTTTTGCCATTTTCTCCAACTTCTGCTCAGTCACTTCCGTTTGTCTCTGCAGTTTTATTTTTAAAATATTCAGTTCATCTGTCTCTCTCAAAATTTTCTCCGACCTCTGATCCAGTTGTCTTTTCTGTTTTTTGGCTGTGATTTTCATGGATTTCATGTTGCTCCTTTCATCTTTCAGTTGCATTTCACTTTGTCTCATTTCAGCTTTTACCATTTTCAAAAGCTCTTGGAATTGTTTCATGTCTTGCAGCAATCCCTCAATTTCACCATCCTCGTGTGAAATGATGTGACTTTCTTCAGCTTGGTTTTCAAGTCCTAGTTTCACAAATCTTATGATTTCTTGTGTTCTATGAATCTCTGCCCTAAGTCTTTGTATATCAGCACTTCCTATGTCCTTTTTATAAGAACGTTCATCCATCTCAGGAACATGTGTCTCTAGATTGTCTCTTGATTCCTGGCATTGTTTGTGCTTCTCAACGCCTAATCTTTTCAAGTCAGACTCATCAGTTACTTCTTGTTTCAACGTCTTGCCCTTCTCTTTTTGCATTCTCACTTCATATTCAGTTATTTCATGTTTGGAAAAATTGTTTTCTTTCCGGAGTCCAGTCAGTCCTTCCTCCACAATTCCCGTTTCCCTTACTGTACTTGGTAACCCAGTTTCAGTCCCTGGTCTCTGGCTCTGTAGGTCATTTATTTCCATAATGAGCCTCTCTATTTCTTGATTTCTTTCTTCCATGTTCTTCATAGCACACGTGATTTGCTCCCTTATTTTGTCCTCTCTCTCTTTGAGTTTGTATATCTGATTTTCCAATTTTACCTTTTCTCTTCCATGTATTGCTATTTCTGTCTGATCATCATCATGAATTTCTGTCTGCGTCTGTAAGAAAACATTCTGCTCTTCCTTAATGTTCACTGCAACAAACTTGAGTTCTTGTGTCTGTGTGTGCTCTGATTGCATATGTTCCTGTTTTTTGATGTCTTCACTTTGATGCTGGCCTTCTAATATTAAAGATTGCTGCAAAGACATGGTCTCATTTGTAATGTCATTTTCTGCTCCTTCTTTGCCTGTTAGAATTTCAAGTGTTTGATCTTCGACGGAGACTCTGTGTGTCTCTTTCGGTGGTTCTTGAAGTTTAAATGTATTCACTGGAAAAGTCTTTTTGACTGTTGATGTCCATTTGCTGACCCGTGCTTTCATGGAAGTCATCCTCTCCTTCACAAAAAAGAAAGAATTGTCACTGACTTTCTTATTGTTTGTCATGGTATGAAATTAAGTCAACAATAATTATGTTTCCATCTAAATAACTTTCTTTGTTTAATATCACAATTTTATTATCACAATTTCATAAAGTGATTACATTCACTTTAGACAAATATATGAAAAATTCCTCTACCGCTGCTGCCTGCCAAAGGAACATGACATTAAGTTTAGTGATTCTGGGATGTCATTGTGGTGTCTTAATCTAAGGAAACTGCAACAATTTCACAGCGTTAACCCTGTGACCATGAAGATCTGGTATGACAAAAGTCTGGTGCACAAATTCACGAATCCCACTAAGGCAAAGGGATGACTCGTCCTACTTGGCCTCTGACAGGCTCACCCTAACCCTAATCAATCATCAAAACTTATGCATAAACCTAACCTTCTCATGCTTAAAACTAACCAACTCAACCAACGAATGAAACAAGTACTAGCCAATCAGCAGCAGAGTAGGGTAGGAAATCCCTTTGCCATTAGCAACCGGTTCGACCTAATCCAGGTGCCTCTCTCTGGTACTTTCCAGTGATGATTAATGTTGTTTTGGGAGTCATTGGCAATCAGCCTGTTCAGCTGTTTTTGTATGAGGACGTGTTGGTTTAATTGTAAAGGTTTGTATTGAGAAAATGTTACTGAAGATGAAATACGTATTACTGTGTGACTGAATGACTGCCTTACTTTTGAATGTCTTTTTGGATGTCTGTTTTTCTGTAGACACTAGGATATTATGTAAAACATAAATAAAAACGGATTGCAATCATTTGCAAACAAACTATGTTTTATGTAGTGTCCCCAAGCCCATGTAGTAACATCTTTATACAATTATGTGTTCACAAAGTGGTGAACCTCACTCCATCCAGCTTGTGAACAACTGAGTCTTTCAAGGATGCCGCTTTCATACCCAATCATGACACTGTCACCTGTTACCAGTGAACCTGTTTAATTGTGGCATTCATTTCCACTTCTGATTCATGGGTCCATATTAGCATATAAATCGCATCAAGTGTAAAATAATAATAAATTCAATATGAGAACAACAAACTCAAAATGCCTTGACAAATGCACATCACATTAAAGTCCGCCTCCAGTCAGAACTGTTTTGCTCTTTGTTCCTTCACTTGAATGTTTGAGCTTCACTGCGCAGGAGGATGACAGTATGTGCAGAGTTTGACACAATAAGGCTGTTTTGACGTTTATCCGCTCAAGAGGGAAAGCTTCTCTGTGCTCAAGTGAAATCTGAAAATCAGACATCCAAATGCCAAGCGGATTTTGTAACACCACAACTAGTTTGGATCCAAATTATTGTCCAATATGTAACTTACACAAGTGTGATGTGGAAACTTGAAACGGCCAACTCACATAGAGATTGGCCTTTTCAGTGAAGCAGGAGACATTGTGGTACTACATTATGGAACTACATATCTCTAAATTGTTTATTTTTCAATGTAAAACCCACCAATAAAACAAGCAAAGGAAGAGGATGAATGACAGATGTGAGAGGGATGGAGTAGCTGCCAAAAAGACTAGAAGTTTGTGTATCTCACCAAATGGAAGAAGACTTAACTGTACTTAATGAAGAGCAACATCAGAGCAAAGTCATGCTTTTTGTACAATATGCCCCACAGATTTTAGTGTATCAGATGGAGGGAAAAGCAATGTGAGTCAGCATGACAAATCCGCCGAGCATAAACTGGCGTAAGCAGGAAGATGCTCCACCAATGACTGTATTTATAGCATCTCTACCATTTTCATAACCTCCAACCCATTGTCTCTCTTGCCAGTAGCCTCTCTCACAATCACAACTAAAGCATAATGTGTCAGCGATGTGTACACATCCCTCAAGTAACCAGGTGTCTGACTCTGACCACCTGACTGTACTCACTTAATGTAGGAACTAGTTCACTCAGTCCTTGTTGCTCTGACATTTTATAGCAAGTGGTTGCCTTGTGGTGATTCTTTGTGTACCCTTGTCCAAATGTAAGGGGTATGTGGATGGTGGTAAAGGCAGTGGAATGGCCCAGGGCACGGTGCCAGAAAATTTTCCATATTTTCATATTTTCAAGTCCTAGTGTTTACAGCTACGAAAGAGCTTATTACTGCTTCAAGATTCAAAAGAAAACAAACTGTGAAAAAAGATTTCCTTACCATGTGTTTTTTTACTTCTTCCTTGTTCTCCTCCATCTTTCTTTTGGCTTTGAGCATCTCCTCCAGGGTGTTGCTAATCTCTGCAGCAGCTTTTTCAATGTTAGCTTTCATCTCACCCATAGTCAGAATTGCAGTCGTCGCATCTTCCAGTTTTTGTCCGACTTCTTGCCGTTGTTGTTGTATCTTCATCTTCACAATTTCTAACTCATCCCTCTCTTTCATGGTCTTCTCCAGCTGTTGGTCTAGCGCCCATCTCTTTTTTTTTGTTTGAAAATTCATCCATTTGATTTGACTCTTTTCTTGTGTGGTGTCTCTCCTGCTTTGCTCTGTGTCTTCTCTCACCTTACGCAGCATCTCTCTGATTTCTTCTACCTCAAGAATCACTCTGCAAATGTCAGTGTTCACTTTGTTCTTGGTGCTTGTCTCTATGTTGTCTTCTTCAGACTTCAGATGTTCTGTATGTTGTATTTTTTCTCTGGTTCTGTCATCATGTTGAAGTCCTATATTCTGCCCATCAGATCTGTCCACCATGTTCTCCTCCAGCTCCTGGTCTGACCTCCGCTCCTCACACTTCTCTTGTCTTTCCTCCAAGTCTTCTTCAGCATGTTCAGTCTCACCCTTCTCCATGCTGATCCCTTCCTTTTTTCTCCTGCTCATTCTTATCATTTTTGCCAGGTCCCTTTTTTTAATGTCAATCTCAGCGCTCATCACTTCCATCTCCTTTATCTCTTTCTTTGTCTTCTGTAACTTATCATCCAGCTCCTGTTTTTGCCTTTCATTACTGTCCCTCATACACTTCAGTGCATCCATCTCTGCTTTAATTAACTGCTTGTCCCTCACAATGTTTTCTCTCTCAGTCTGTATTGTAGCTTTGATTCTTTCTATCTCATCTCTTTCAGATTGTACCTGTGCCAAGTTATTCATTTGTTTCTCGTTTTCCATTTGTCCACTCTTTGTCTTTAGCTCCCACCTCTCTCTCAGGGTCACTTCCAGTTGTTGTTCGCTGTCTTCCAACACTTGCCAAAGTGTCTCCATCTCTTCCTGGATTCTGCTGAGTTTTATCTTTGCAGTGTCAAAGGTGTCTTTTCCTTCTTTCTGCCTTTCTCTGCTTTCCATCTCTGGAACTGTGGCTTGCTGCATTTGAACGTATCTTTGAATTTCTGTCCACCTTTGCTTCATTTTTTTAATATTTTCATTCATATTATGTTTAATGTGCTCAATTTGTTCTCTGTGTTGTGTAATCTCATTTGTATTCCTCTTTAACTCTTGCTTTATGTCTGCCATGTTTTTCTCCATTTGCTCTTGTGCCTGCTTTGCTTCAAGCATTATTTCCTTATTCTTGTTCATGATACTCAGCAGACTGTCAGCCATCCGTCTCTCCATTATCTCCTGCCCATGCTTTATCTGCTCAGGGGGTTCTTTGGATTCCGTATTTTCTTGTGATTTTCTCCTCTCATACTTGATCATTTCCAACTTGTGTCGCTCTTTCATGATCTCATTACTTCTTCTGTCCAGAGTTTTCTTCTCTTGGTATATTTCAGCCCACATTTTTTGAAGTTGAATTTTTTCTTGAGCAGCTTCATTTTTATTCTCTACGAGTCTCTCAAGAACATTTTCCAGCTGTAATTTCAGTCTTTTTATTAGTAAGTTCTGCTCATGTTTTTCAGCTACCAAGACGTCAATGTCCTCCTGTTGCTGCTCTGCCTTTGTCTTAAGGTCATCAATTTCATTTCTCTCTCTTTTTGTCTCTTCCCAAAGTTGTTCAATTTCCTCTATTACTTGACATGTCAATTGTCTTTGTCTTTTAATTGTCTCCATTCTTATTTTTATGTTTTTTGTTTGTTTGTCTTCTAATTGCTCGGCGCTTTCCATTGTCCAGATCTGTTCTGCCTGGGTCGTCTTACTGTTCTGTCATCAAGAAAATGGACAAAATATCACTTGCCACTCTACATTGCATCTCATATTGTAACAAGGTTAGAAAAAAATCAACAAATGAGGTGGTGGCACAAATAAAGAGCCATTTGAAAAGACACATTTCCAACATGTTTATGCTGTTTAATCACACCAAAAAGAAGACAAGTATAACAAGAAAAGACATATTTTTCACAAAGTAATGGCCTCTCCTCTGTCCAGTGACAACCCACCCCCACCCACACAACCTCTACTCATAACCTCCACCCTCGTGTCCCCAGCTCTGTCTCCTACTCCCTGATGTGACCCCTTGGCATCACTTTTTAAGGCACTTGATACCACTTTAGCATAATTTTCCAATATGAAAGAATCCATGGTCAAGTTAGCAATAGTAATTAAAAAATGTCCATTTAGCAGCATCTGGTTAGTCTTTCAAAATAAAGCTTGCTGAGAACAATAATAAACACATGGTTAACATTGAGAGTCGCTCTAGGCACCAAAACTTCTTGGTTAGGTTTAAGACAAGATCATGGTTTGGCTTAAAACAAGCATGTTAATTCCACATGAATTTATGGTTTCTCATGGGACACAGAACGCAGTCTCCTGGACAAAGGTCCTGTGCTTAACCTTTCCAACCACCCCTATGTGCTACATAGGCAGATTTTTCTCACTCTTAAGCCTACGTCAGTTGACATGTTGAGAGTGAGGGCAGGCTGTCTACGGGAGCCTATCGGACTACACTACACAGTGACACTGATGGGATACCCAGTGCCTTAAAAAGTGTTCATATGCGACAAGCTGTGAGTAAGAATGGCCTCCTAGGCCATCTCCATGTGTGCTTTGGCTGTCTGACTCATTGTGTACTGAGAAACACAGCATGAGAGTGGCTGAGCCTAAATGGAGGAAAAACAAACTCTTGGAGGACCTTCTTAACTTCCAGTCTCTCCTCTCGACTTTCTCTTCCTCTCTGTCTATTACTTAAACTGCTTTCTATGATTCCAGGTGTTGCTTCAAATCCTAAAACTCTTGAGACCTTCTGTGTGTGTGTGTGTGTGTGTGTGTGTGTGTGTGTGTGTGTGTGTGTGTGTGTGTGTCATTATGATGACTGTATTATATCTCAATATTAATACAGACAACTACAAGTATAATTACATAATCATACTATATGTTATTCTGGTGTCCACTGCTACAGCTGATGGTCCAATATTACTCTTACGTATAATATGTGGCTGACTGGGCAGCTGTGGCTCAGGAGGTCGGTGGTTTGAGCCCTGGCCTCAGCAAGACGCTGAACCTTTGAACTATGCCATCAGTGTGTGAGTGTGATTGAATGGTTAATGCTTGTTAATGCTTAGCCACTATCATACAAATGTGTGTGTGAATGGGTGAATGCAGACTTGTGTTGTAAAAGCACCTTGCACACTTATCAGACTAGAAAAGTGCTATATAAATACAGTCCATTTACTATGCTTTGCTGCTAGTAATCATATCACATGTCACTTTGCTTGAGGCAGTATTGTACTATTAGTTCAAATACAACTCAAATTATAGGTAGTGTATTTTTCAAGGTAGGTTTTTGTGCTTAACAATACATACAAAATGTTGAACCTATTTTTTCAAATATAGCTACACCTCCTTGAGAAGGATTTTTCTTTTGTTTTCTTTGATTGAGATCCTGCACATTACTGAAGAAAATGGATTTGCAATGGCACAGTAGCAGTTTAACATTTGAAAGCATGATTCCCACACAATTCATCCATTCATAGGTACAGTATAAATACACAGGTTTGTTGTTGAAAACCCAACACAATTATTTCAAGGGATAAATTAATCTTGTTTCCATGTTACAAATTCAAAACTTGTCTGACGCTAACAATGACATAAAATTAAGTTTAAAAAATTCATGAAAACATAAAGATTTACTGCAATTAGAAGAGGTCCATTTATTCATAATGTAATATATGCACAATTGTGAGTCATATTATTTATTATTTTTTTCTTACCTCAGTTTCCTTTTGTTTTGATTTAAGATAAGTCGAATTAAATTCCCATAGAGAAGGCACATTTCAACGAGTCATTTGAGAGAATGTTGTGCTGGTCTACTTGGTGTTACACTCTATAGAGATCTGCAGGGATGAGGTAGGCTGGCACTATTGTCTTCAAAACATTGTATATCTCTTCCCTCCAGACGTTTGTTGACCATAAGGTCTGCTTGTCAGAAAGATGTAACACCCAGTTGGTCTGCATATGATTGGACGGTAAGTGATGTTTGGTGGTGAAACACCTTGCTCTGGCAGTCTGGTCTCAGCTGATAAGGGTGGGGTCCAAGTGGCTCAGTGCCCAGAGTTTCACTCAGCTCTTCTGATGTACGTAAGCTTTGAATAAACACATATGAACAGACAGTGGATCCCATACGCCGACATGTAGTATTTACTGTTTACATACCAACAGAAAAGGTGTGCTAAAACTCAGTAACATATTCCATAAAACATTTGGTTAATATTATGATGCAGTCTTGTCTTGAACTGTCTTGGTTTTCAGTGTAATCTTACATGAAAATTACCAAGTGACTACACACACTTAATGAAAATATTCTGTATGTGGTAGTAAGTGGAGCTGTGTGAACGGCAAACTTCCAGCAAACATAACAAACAGCTGTTTGTAACTTTTCCAGTAATTTAAGGATTGTTTGGTGACGAAGATGCCCACGAGGTCCACAACAAGTTTGTTTGTGGTTTGCATTTCTTCTTATATGTCTTCTTAATTTATGCATATCAACATCATTTTATATGATTATCATTGTTTTATGATTACCATTAGATAATGGATTATTGCAAATGGAATTTCTATTGGGACAAATGTTGCCACCAACAGTAATCTCATTAAAAGACAACTCTATGATCAATGTCTGTGTTTTCTATACCATCTGGCTTGTGTTTAAATTTGAAAAAATGTGAATTGCTACAACTTTATACCTGTGCTGAGGCAAATATTGAATCCACTCCTATTAAAGTTGAAATGAAATACCCTGGTGTAAATCTGTTTAAAGATAAACATACAAGAGAACAAACAAACATAGAAGACAAAATAGTATGAAGACATCTCTGAATCATGGTCTCTTAAGAGATCTTTTTATTTGAGGCAGAATTCTGTCATCAAACGCAGAAAGACTTAATCCATGTCAGTCTCTTTATGTTTCTCCTCAAATGATTGAGAAATTAAATGCAATAATTTTCATTTTTTTCTGTGAAAATAAAACTCATTACAGATACAAAACTGTATAACTGGGAAATTGTATCTATCCATAATTTCACACTCATGTCTCCACCTTGTGGAATAATGGAAGCATTGCAATCAACAGGAAGGGCTTGTTTGAGCAAGAGCGATATCCGAGGATTTTTGTGTGTGTGTGTGTGTGTGTGTGTGTGTGTGTGTGTGTGTGTGTGTGTGTGTGTGTGTGTGTGCGCGTGTGTGTGTGTGATTTACTGCCTCTTTGGAGCTAAAACAACAACTTACAATTTAGAATTCTGTAAAAGTATTTTTAGTTTAGATTTTACAGCATGTCCACTGTAGTGGAATAATTTTTCCATAACACAACAAAATCATAATAGGCTGACAAAAAAACAAGAATGTCAGTCCATTTTTTAATTGAAACTGAACATTTGGCCCGTATCTTTTGTTGAACTACTGAACAAAATTGACATTATTAAACATTCATAACATTGCTATTATTTTTCCTAACAAAAACATATGAGATATCATTGGAAAGGCCAGGATGTCCTCTACAGACCACACCAGGACTTAGTTGGGTAGCTCAAATGAGTCAAAAGATATAGACCAAAACCAAATGTCCACTAGAGAGGACACAAAATAGGCTGGGTCTTAGGAAGATATGAGAAAAAAAAAAAAAAAAAAGTCTGAAAAGTCTAATCTGAAATGTTCCCCCGTAAAATTCTGTCACATATGCGAAGCCATTCCACTTCCTCGAAAAACATGATATAAAGCACCCTTACATTCTCAAACATAGAGATTAGGTTACCTGAACTGAAGACTGGTGAAGTCCACATCACTGAAAATGTAACAACAAAGTCAGTGTTGATCTAAGTTAGTTTGCTGACATTAGAACACCACCAAAGATAAGAATAATTGATGACTGTACAGTATTACTAAATAAAAACTATAATTATCTGAAATGGCCAATTTGGCCTAAAATGAAGAACATTCAGTTGAGAATTGTAAACGATGTTTATTGTTATTGCATGCGGTGAGTTTGATTCTAACATTGGGTAAATATCATATTCATAAGTCTAAGTGGAAGAAAAGTAAAGCCTCCCTTAGTTATTCATCCGCCCTTACAATTCTGTCCCCAAAAAATCACTCTCTTAACAAGTTGTAATGAAGTCATGTCACAGTCTCTGTTTTAAGGTATGCTTGCTTCTTAGAGGTTTAAGTTTACATGTTCTTGTATTGTCAATCCCCAAATCTTGATTTGTTTTCTTGTTTTATTTTTACATGTTACCTGTATCCTCTGGCCAAAAATTGATGCTGTATTCAAGATGATGTTGCTCGATTTGATACAGGCCAGGTTACTCAGACTAACTTCCTGTCACACAGGAACTAAAAAGTACCAGTTACCAAACACTGCACTATAGTAAGTGACCAGCAGGGGTCACCAAAGAACACTGAATGACTGTCCGGCGTGGAACAACAACCTTGAACATCCACAGCAGTAAAATGCTGGCCTGCATATACTTGAATGTGCTCATTTTTAACTTATTTATTTATACTTATTTTACTATGATTGTTTAATTGCATTTATGACTAAAGGACTGTAGTTGTAACTGTATTTTTGTAACACCCACACTGCTTCTTGTCATTTCTGGTAAAATGTTGCTATTTTGTTGTGAGGTAGAGGAGTCATATGAATTTCTCCTGTCCCATCTATGTTTTGGGATGCGATGGGAAGCAATTTGGAGCATTCAGAGGACTACAAGGTTCTGTGTTTCTTTCAATGTTGATAAGCAATAGCAATTAGCACTCTGCCTAGTCATCTACTTGTTATGTGAGATATGGTTTGTGCTGCTTTCAGTGTTGTCATTTTGTATCCTGCCATTATGTTAACACCTGCTGCACAACACTTTCCCCCCCGCTGAACAATAAAGATAACCTTAAACCTTGAGAATCAATATGACAATGAAAATAAAACCCAATGAATAATAATGATAACAAATAAGGTAAGAAATGGAGCATATACAATGCAAGTACAATGGAATATTTTATAAGAAGTACAGCAGTGCATCATTGCAAGGCAAAGCACCAAAGTTTCAGGCCTGTAATAGAAAAGTCATAGCTACTTAAACGTTAAAGTGAAAACATTCATTTTCATCTTTCTTTTCAATCTATTCAGTGAGCTGGTTCTCCTGATATCTATAGGTAGTTTGTTCCACAGCTTTGGGGCATTATTGATAAAGGCTACATCACTGACTTTCTTTCAGTTGTTGTAGGGAACCTCCAGTAATCCAGCAGCAGATCAATGTTCTCATCAGTGTTCTTGAGGGCAAATAGTGAACAAGGGCGTTATCAGTGTAGTTTGGTCGTAGCCCATTAAGGGCTTTGTATACAAACAGGAGGACCTTAAAATCCGTTCTAAATGTTACTGGAAACCAGTGCAGAGCAGCTAAAACTGGACCAATGTTCTCTTTCCTCTCGGTTCTGGTTAGTAGCTGAGGAAGTTAATTTCCTCAGATTCCTGAAATAGCATTTCTCTTTTTGTTTTAGGGCCGACTTGTAGGTTTTCCGTTTCTTCCACATTTAACTTCAAGAAATTATTGCTCATCCATTTATTTATTGCCAAAAATGCTTAATAATGGAGTCTGTAGTTGAATCATTTGGTTCAGCACAGATGTACAGTTGTGTGTCATCTGCATAACTATGTTACTGTACACTGTACACTATCTTACTGATGAATGGAAGGTTGTATATTGGCCCTGTAGCCACTGAGTGCATTACTATCTAGGTTGGGTTTCTTTACTACAGCTGTTTTAAACAGATGTGGGAAGATGCCTGTTTGCAGAGATGTATTTATAATTTTCAGGACATGACTTGAAACACTGAAACCACTTTAAATACGCTGTAGGAACAGGGCCAACACATGAGGGCGATGAGTTAGACTCAGTAAAAGTCTTGCAGAGCTCAGCTACTGTAATACAGGTGAATTTTCCCATGGTTCCATCTGTTTGACAGGGTTTGTTGGGGTTATCTGTGTTCACATCAGCCACAGTTCTGGTGTGATTGAGGTTACTTTGTTTGTGAAGAACGATGCAGGTTCTCCTCAGTTGAGAGAGCTGTGGGCGGATGGGGGCAGTGCTGAGCAGCTGATCAATAGTGGAGAATAGTATTCTAGAGTTTCCAGCATTCTCTGTAATAATCTTGAAAAAGTAATCCTTTCTTGCCAGATGTTTTGCTTTGTTTATAGACAGTCATGGCTGTGGCTCAGAAGGTGGAGTGGTTATCCACATATCAGAAGGTCAGCGGTTTGATGCCTGGCCCCTGCAGCCCACACATTGAAGTAATCTTGGGCAAGATCCTGAACCTTTAGTGGAGCAACAGTATTTAAAGCAGGTCACAATTTTTTTAACATCTGTCATTAATCTGTCATATGTAGTGATACCAAGTGCGATCAGCTCTGAGAATTCCTGCATGAACAGCGATGAAAACTTGGTGGATGCAATGTAATGATGAGTGCTGATAGTTCTGCTTTGAGCTCAAGAACAAGATAGTTAAATGACGTAAATTCATCCAGGTCAATGGCTTTACACAAAAACTGTTTAGAAAAAATGGCTACTGTCCTTGTCCTTTCCTGTTTTGACTGACTGAGAGCTAAAAATGATCACTTGGAGGAGAAGCCTCTATCATAGTTGCTACACCAGAAGTGCTGTTTAGCCAAGTCTCAACTAAAAACTCTAAAAAGGATGTTAGCCAGTGGTCTGACATTAGAAACAGTTTATTCAGCTTTATGGATTCTGTGACAGGAAAGGTTCTTTCCGAGTCTGTCAAACTTGACATTAGTGACATCCTCACAGAGCACCAATGGGTGTCTATTCGCTGCTGTCATTGCGTTGGTCGGTTCCTGGAAAATATTGCTTCATACTCCCATTGACCCTCCTACCGCTGGAACAGCTGCATCAAGCCACCCTAGACACAGACGGCTAACACAGGAAGTTAAGAGTCCTCCTTCAAAATACAGGACGGAAATGTACCGCTATCAGATAGAAGGGACAAGACTGGGAAGATTAGAACAACTTGATTAACTCAAACACTAAATTGAGGGATAAAATTCAACAAAAGTAGGCCATGTAGCTGCAAAATGCTAATTTGATGTGAATGATTTCGCTCGCTAATAGAGGTTTTATTTTGTAATATGCAGGATGTTGCACTTTGTAGAATAGCTAACTTTACTCTGATGTCGCTGAACAAAACATTAGGTACAGACCTCCCAGCTTAGCGTTTATCCAACTCCTCCGACAGCTACTAGGAACAGCTTTTATAAGGCGAATATAAAATATGGAGGATTTGTCGTGAAGTGACAGGATTTAACACGCTGGATACTTTCCTGCCACTCGTATCCTCTGGACACTTGGACACTCCTTAATTTTTGTGCGCTGGATGTGTACCGAGTTCAGCCGGAATCCCAGCAGACATTCCCTGGTGGTTTGGTAAGTTAACATGAGCACTTTGTGTTTTTCGGTCGATTCATGAGAGTCGAAAAACCACAGTGGCTGTAAACGGAGCTGCTGTTCGAGGCTGTGGCGGGTCAGTCAGAGTCGCTCAGAAAATCACCGCGTAGGAAACAATGTGGTGTGACACTTAAGTAACAGCAAAACTCCGAGTAACACCACCTCACCGTGTAAACAACAGCGACACGAAAACACCGTCCACACAGTTCTGGATCCCAGCAAAAGCACTACAGACTGTGAGCTAGTCCGGAGTGAAACCGCAAAACTAAAAAGGCCGAGTGTAAACAGCACTTAGTTTGTGCAGTCTGTTTCATTTTGCGGTGAATTATGACCGTGTTAAAGTGACATGGTCATTAGCTGACGATAACAGTGCTGAGAGAGCACAATAGGATGCGTTCAAGCAGGAGTTGAGCAGACAAGCACAGAAACGATGAAGCCCACTCACTGTTATAAGACTGGCACCACAGAAACTGCAAGTGGAGAATGACTGATCAGGATACTTATACTGACATTCTCTATCGTCATGATCAGCTCTTTTAAGTAAGTAATAAATAAATAAATACATATCTATCTATCTATCTATCTATCTACATTGAACTTGGGACCCTCTGAATACCTTCCAAGACGCCTGGTGGTCCTTGAACCCCGTCATGAACAGGCCTGTGAGGCATCAGTCACACACAAAGAGACCTTTCATGTATCTGCTGAACAGTACTTAAGGGATAAGCAGTGGAAATAACACGAGTATTTGCGCTGTTGTAACTGTTCCTTGGAGTGTTTAACATTGGTCAATGAACCAAACAGATCCAACTCTCGTCATTAGATATTAAAGTTGAGGGGCTGTCTGCAAAAAACAGACAAGTGACAGTAATAGCGAGCCAAAAAGGCTAAAAACTACCTATCCATGACTGAAACGGACCAAAAAATTGACAACTGTAACTTATTCTGTTTCCAAACTAAAGAAGGTTTAGGTTTATACAGCAGACTCTGTCGAAACGTATGATCAAGGGTGTATTCTTTTCTATACGAGTTCAGCAATTGACAGCAGTTACTGACTACAATCATCCCTTTTTTAGCCTCAGTGTATAGGAAATGGCAACTGCTCTCAGTGGCCGAAACCCTGGCGGACGTGGACCGAACCGAAGTAAAGGTAGGATTTTAGGCATCATTGATGCCATCCAGGATGCCGTGGGGCCACCGAAACAAGCGGCTGCTGACCGGCGGACGGTGGAGAAGACCTGGAAGCTCATGGATAAAGTTGTAAGTTTGGAGTGACCCGTCAAGTCTGTCTGCCAGATGGTTGTAGGAACAGTCATTTTTTGTAGTTGCACGAGGAAAGGTGGATATAATGCTAATGGGGTGTACATGTGTTCACATATTTTCTGATGGTGGTATTGAATGACTTTAAGCATTCGTTTGAAACTATGTACTGTAATGTGACACATGGCTGGCACATATTTATCAAACTCTATGGTAACTCATTAATGAGGCATCCAAGAGCAGCAGGAGTCAACCAGATATACAATAAACAGACTGGAGATGGAGATGTGTATCTTTGCAGTAGAAGTAGTGAAGTGGCTTGCATGATACTGTTTACATTATTGACTTGAACGACAACTTTGAGTTTACCTTTGAGCAGAGCTTGAGCAAAATTTTCAAGGGCATATAAGTTTCCATCTAATATACATCTTGATCCTGCTTGGTTGTTGTGTCCAATGCTGGCTCATTTTTGTCAGGTGGTAAAGTAAATGTTGGAGCATCAGGCTGGCATTCAGTAATGGATTTCTTTGCCACAGGTCCGCCTCTGCCAAAATCCCAGACTCCAGCTGAAAAACAGTCCACCATACATTTTGGATATCTTACCTGATGCCTACCAGCACCTGCGGCTTATACTGGGAAAATATGAAGAGAACCAGAGACTCACACAGCTCAGTGAGAACGAGTACTTCAAAATCTACATTGATAGCCTTATGAAGAAATCCAAACGGGCCATTCGGCTCTTCAAAGAGGGAAAGGAGAGGATGTACGAGGAGCAGTCACAGGACAGGTAAGAGAAGTTTTGAAGAGAAAATTCTTATTCATTTTTATTTTTGTACTTTTCCTGTCGAGGCTTTTGAGATGAAAATGGAGGCTGACTGTGCTCATGGTGAACAGAGGCTAATTGTCTTGACCTGCCTTGACCTGGAAAACCACCTTTAAAGCAGTGATCTTGTGATGCCTTGCAAAAATGGGCAGAAGGGAGTTGTGACAGTAGTTTAATGCATTATCCTTCTGCTGACGATTTAAGCATTAAAAGTCATCTTGGTCAGATCAGTTCTGAGGGTACAGGTTCAAGATTGTGTGCAGATTTCTGTGGGTTAAGAACGCAGTTAATGCTGCAGGATCCCCTCTGTTCAGCTCTCAGCGTCCTTTTAAGATAATGTAAGAGACAGGATGTGTCTGGTGTCACTGTGCTCATTCTCAGTCTCACTCACTAACAACCATGGTAACAGAGGCTGGACAAGAGAGGACAGTCAGAGCTATAGAAGTATTTAAACTTAAATGTGGAGTCTCCATCAGCATTTTTATTTCGATACAGTGCTGATGGAAAATGTGTTTTGTCAATGTTCCATTTCATCAAAACTAAATGAAGCGACATTCCGTCTCACAGATGGCATGAACCAACCTCCCACAGCATCAGTTAAATCCAAAATGGACTCTTATCTGTCACATTTAGTGATACCAAAAAGTAGTTTTCATAATTATTGTCAAAAAACAAAAACTACTCTTAGTTCTAGAGTCCACTATGTCTTAGTTTAGTTGGAAGTTACTAATCTTCAAAGTAATAATTGTTGTTTTAGACATGATTGTGCAGAATTTACTCCAAAATGAGCTTGATTCAGCAATATATGTTGTTATTTGATCTGAAGCCTATCACCACTACAATTTAATACCTCAACATGGCTTGGCAGCAGAGGTATGACAGTAACGATGGCAATGATGATGATGATCATGATCATGATCATGATCATGGTGCTATTAATTGAGAGGTTTGCCCATTTCACCAGGGTTACAGGAAGGACATCCTGCAGCTCAGGCCACTCCGTGGGCTGCTTTTTAAGCTGCTGGGTTTGTGGCCTGTAACCGTTTGGCATGTCATCTTAACTTAAATCAGCCCACTGTGATTGTGATGTGTTAGACCTGAGCCTTACTGACTCAGATTACTGAGAGAGTGGGAGGTGAAGATGGAAGAGTCAAAGTTAGGTGAGTTGGAGGGAGAAGAGAAAGCAAGGGCACAGTCATCAGAAAATAAGTGTTAAAGTCATTTTTGGTTATCTGTGTGCGGCAGCCAATGCTGCTGCACTTGCTTTTACTGTATGCTTTATCTCGCAGCGCTTTATATTCGCAATTTCATTCATGCACAAATGCCCCATTGCTGTAGTACTGAGATAGTCAAGTTTCTGACTTACTGACGGGAAGTTTGACATTGTTAATTCTCAAAAACAGCTCCTTTTTTCAGCCATTTTTTCAGAATTATGACAATGAAATTTGCTTTGAGTTTACACAATTTCCTTCTTAACGATAAGCTAAACACATTATGATGACTTTGGAGCAGGGGGTGAAAGCAGAATGAGACTGGGTGAATGGGAACTGCTAAGGAGTAAAATTGTATTTGTTGATAATAAAGGACTCAGTAGACTGCCTCAGTACAAATCACTGCAGGTTGTGGATGCCATCGCACACATTTTTTCATTTTATCAAGCAGTTTTTGCAAGTGAAGAGCTCAAGATGATTGAGGCCGTGGAAGGCTCCAGCGGTTCTCAGGAACTCTTTCTGATTGCCATGTGCAGAGCAAAGGGAAAATCCCCACACACTTTACATCCTGTTCATATATTTCCTCTGGTTGATCTCTGAAATAGTCACCCAGCAGTGTTTGATCTATCTGTGTGAACACTCTTTTTCTTTCTCAAACCTGAGCTCTTTGTTGTTGCACCAGTCATTAATTGCCTCTTCGTCCCAAAGCTCCTAATAGACTCCGCTCGCGTTGGCTTAATCTGTCACAGTGAAAACAGCAGCTTTAACAATGGACACACCAGACATCGCTGCTGTCCTTACAGTAAAAGAGGAAACATCCGAAATCTTAAGAATTTTATGTTTTTTTAACAACTGAATGTCAAAGTTAAATCACATGACAAGTTATTCAGTAAATTGTGATTCGGCTGTTTTTCTTTGGTAATTACATGATATTTCAAGATGCAACCAAAAACTGTGACTCACTTTATCTCGACAAGAAACCAATCAGTACCATCCACCTCTCTCATTTTAGGCAGGTTTAAACAGGCGTACGTACAAGTTGGCATTCATGTCACTTTCCTTACTTAAATATAACACCTTTCATACTTGCATTAGATGTTAAGAGTCATGCAGGATGTCTGATAGATGGCCGACATTGTTTTGAAGCAGTAAGAGAGGTGCAGTTTTCAAAGCAGAGGTACTTTAGAACGGGATACTGACATGCAAATACAGTGTCCAGTCACTGTTGTATTACATGCACACATTATTGCATTACTGGCAGAAACACTGTTGTGTGATGTTCCAGGATTTGATTTCAATTTTGAGTCGTGTTGTTGACTTCATTGCATTTACTTTTATTACGTTAGTGTAAGCTGTTCTATTGTGGGCAGGTGTTGCTGGATGCTACAAGCGTTGTCTGTTCGAAGAGATTGAGTGAGAAGTGTTTCGCAGTTTCTCTTGTCTCCTCTGCTGCTTTGACGCACACTTACAGACATTGTTACCTCTCCTATTTAAGGCTGTGCTGTTACTAATTTTGGAGGCAGAGGGTTGTCCTAGTGAACAGGAAGACCGTCCGTCAACCAGCGGTCTTTTTTTCAAACTCAGTTGTCTGTAAGCGTCCTTTCTGACGCAGGGATTAATGAATAGTATATTTTTGTTTAAATAATGACTATACAAATATGGAAATGTTCTAATCTGTGTTTTTTGACTGATTATATTTTTGCTCCTTTGTGTTTCTTTATAAAATGTATTTTACATTAAAAAAATCTGCTATCACAGTGGTACTTCTACAATTATACATTCTGGCAATTGTTAGATGAGAGTCAGGCCACAGGATAATTCACTGTCATAGCAGCAGTAAACCTGACCACTAAAAAACAGAAGGAAAAATACAGAAAGCTGTTTTCACCCCTGAGTATAATCATGTAATGCTGGCAATGCAGCAATGACAGTGATCAGAATGAATTCCATATCTCTCTGCAACCTTTTGTACAAGTCTAATCTCTAGGCAACCAGAGCCCACGTAAAACACAGTTTTGGATTTTTTAAAATAGACCTTGGCCAGAACATTTCAGAAATCAGTGCAGTGTCAAATGACCATGGTCAGGCTGGCACTTGTGCAGACACATAGTTGCAGCTTTCCTGCATGTCCTGTATGTTATTTTGCTCTGTGGTTATGCTCTTTCATACTCAATGTACTACCGAACACTGAATATATTATTTACTCAATACAGTCTCTGTAACTCCTTGTCAACATGGCCAGATTATGAGGCAATGGGCCCTTGGGCACAGACATGTAAAAGGCTCCACACCCAGACGACTCAGGAGCAAGACACCCACACTGAAACAGAAACCAAACAACCACGATGCGGACATGTCTCTTTTTAGCTGTTTTAGGTCTCCTTCGGTGACATTTTGCTTGTGAGTTGGCCCATTCAGTAATCATCCATGCTTGTTAATGTCTCATTAGAGTGACCCTCTCTAAATTATTGAAGAAAAAAATTGGTGTGTAAGCAGAGGGAGTTTTGTAACTAGACACATAGATCTGTTCTTCAGAGGTGCACATCAATACAACAAAAAATTCCAAATGTATAGGACTTAATTGACATCAGACTGGACTGAACTGCTGGTTCTATGTTATGGTAAACATCAGTCAGCAGAGTCGTGTTCTGAAGTGAGAGGATGTGAAGAAACTCCTCAGTCTTTTTTATCAGCAGCTCTGCAAGTGTATAATAATGTTTTACACAACACACGATGTCCTCTGACAAAGATGCATGAAAGGAACAAATCCTCTTTGAGGAAATAGCGAAGTGATCTCACATCTGGCATCGTCCCTGTCTCCAGGGACATGGGTACCCATATGTGGCCTGCTGTGTCTTTGTTGTGCCTGTCTGGCACAAGTCTGTTTCATACGCTTGATTAAGTGCTCTGATCACCTCCAAACCTTTCTTCATGGCTGATTTAAGCCATCTGATGTTCATGCATCACACCCCCAGCCTTTTTACTTTGTCTTCATTGTCTTAGTATCCACATCTGACCATCTGATCCCCCCATCCCACTGCATCTTTCTTTTCCACATGCTGAGCAAGACATGGATGTGATAAGAATATTAATTAGGAAATTAAAGGATGGAAGAAAATTGCAAACAGCCGTTCTTGTAAAAGAGTTTTCAAAGAATGCACAGAAACTTTCTATTCTTACTTTAAATTTTCTGTCTCTTTGAGTCTGTTTTGTTTGACCCTGGGGTTGTATTGACCACCCCCTTTCCTTTCTTTGCCTTTGCAGCCTCTTATGAATCAAAATGCTGGAGAGCCCCTCGTGTGAGTTGGCAGGCTGTTTTATTAAATTAGGCAAATTGGTTCCTTGACATTTTCAAGAACGAACCTTTGGCACCATAACACCTTGGCAATGACTGAAGTCCTACTCTCTGCATCAGTAAAGAGGAATCCGTGTAGAGGATGAGCTTTTGTTGAGTGTAGGAAAACTCCACTTCCTTCCTTAGCATGAGGTGTGCCATAGTCAATCTGTCATGACTGCTGGCAGTTAATGGTTAAAACAGCTGGTGTAATTCTTCATTCACCTACATTAATCTTTTCCCAGATGAAAACTCTTCTCAGGAGAGAGACCTGCAACCACAGCATAAAATGACATTGACAAACACGAGAGTGGTGGCTTTCCTAACCCGCCGCTGCAGAGGATCAATTCAATGCAGGAGATGTTATTTGCAGCAGCTCAGCTGTAAAATATACCGTTGCTCTTTAAATGAGAACTCTGCCTCTGCTTTAGACATCTGTGTGCCTTTGCTGAAGGTTGGGTCAACTTGTCTTTTTTTTCCAGAGTGATCCCATAAAGCCAGGCTTTCATGGTCAATCAGTTAGCTTCAAGATGAGTAATTACACAATTACAGCCCTACCACCTAAGTGCTCATTTGGTGCTGTGCCTGCTAGCTGTTGGTAGAGTAGATCAGATGTTGCTGTACTGCCACAAACAGTACCTTTAATGGAACTCCATGTTATATTTCTGTGATATTTTCTGTCAGGTCCATTGCAGGCTATTAAGATGACTGAAATTCTTTGAATAATGTATCCCATTTGCAAACTTGTAGACACTTATCCAGAGCACATTAGCAGCAGTGTGACTGTATATACTGTATACATTTTTAGCATGTGTGGCCGCACTGCAAGCTTTCTCATGCCCCTCCATGATACTGCCTCAGAGCACATCTGAAGTGATTTGCACAGTAGAGCGTTTTATAGTCTGCTTGACGTGCGTGGCTTTAGCAGCTTCCTAAAGTGATTGTCAGCTGGATTAAAAGTGCACTTCTTTTGCCAGGATGCAGTGTTGCAGATAAAAGACAATCTGAGCTCCCTTCCCCCTCGATTCATCTCCTTGCCTGCCTCCTCTGTTTGTGAATAAACCCTGGTTGATTCGTGTTGGAGGAACATGCTCAATATTTTGTAACCTTTTGCTGTGACCAACAGTAATGATGGTGACTCTCTAACAATAGTATTTGGGGCTTTAAGAATGAGTGAAGACAAGGTCTAGATGACTCCATCACTGACAGGAATTATATTCTGTAGAGAAATGAACCACATACAGACCAAGAGTAGACTGAATATCACCTTTTTCTGGCAAATAACTCTTTTGTGATTTGCTTACCAAGCTACAGTGCAGCTCAGTGCTTAGTGGAATTGCCAGTTCATTGTTTTTTTAATTTAGAGGGGAATTTAAATATACATTAATAAGGAAAATCTAAATGTGCTTGACAGTGGCGTACTATACCAAACAAAGTCATCATTCAGAATTATGCATCAGAAAACTTTTAGAAATCATGACCAATGTGCTTTTGAGATCAATAGGAGTCTGGCAAGTACAAGTAGTTCTAGTTCAAGGAGACAAAGCTGAGTGAAGAGTGTTTGTGATATTAAATGAAAATGCTGTGAGGATCAGACTGTAAATAAAGTTCTGGGGTCTTATGGCTCTAGCATTTGCATGACTGCCAACAAGTTGAAGTTTGCTTCAGACTTCATGATTTTCCCAGTATATGAAGACTTTACTGTTGAGCTGAAATGGAAGACTGCTGTCCATTGCTGAAACTTTATCACTGAGAGAATGAACACCTTACATTAAACCAGGGGTGGGGAACCTTTTTCAAGGCCCATCTCAATTTTTATAACATCCTTTGGGGGCCATACTGAATTATTAAACACATATCACACTAACCCCTGCAATGGCTGGAACTGCTTCTCTTTGGCGAGGAGTCTGATGTGAGATGATACTTTTCCATGTTTGGCTCAGTCAGTCTTGAGTGGAACAGAGTCACTTTTGAAAAGAACTGCTCACAGTAGTAAGTTGTCCCAAACAGAGATGCAAACTTCAGTGCATGTCTCCTCAGAATGGGAAAATCCTCATGCGGTACATGCAGTTTGTAGAACTGGAGCAGAGGAGGTTGCTGTTCCTAACTTTGAGCTTATCTTTGCAGCTCAGTGATTTCATGTTGTTGGTTGTCAGGCATCAGCTCAAATATGATCAAATATGTTCAGTTCCTATTGTTTACTTTTCATGTCCTGAAACCACTCACCAAGTGCCTGAAGGAGTTTTCATACTCACCAGCATCTTCACATGTCAGAGCAGGCTTTTGTTCTGTTTGTGTTTCATCTTTCCAGTTGCTCTTGTCACAGCTTTAATTTCACTTCAAATGATTTCACTTTGAAAGCAGAGAGCTGAGAAGCTGGCTGGAGCTTGAGGTTCAGCTCTGAAAGGTTCTTGGTAATGTCCGCCATGAAGTAGCATGTTTCAAGCTCTAATGACACTCCAGATTGGCTTTTTTCATCACTGCGAGCTCATCCCCACAAACTAATGTAGACACGTTGAACATTTTTTCACCTCTCTTGGAAAGCCCAACATTCCAAACTGACTTTTCTTGACAGTTATGATGATGCATGGCATCGATAACATGTAACCGCTACGTGCATGGTGCATTCATCTGGGAGGATGTGTTAGTGTACTGATTTTATGTTATTTTGTTTTATTGCTAAAATAAAGTAATTGTTGTTCAGAGATTTTTTTTATTATTTTTTTGTATTTCTGAGATGTCACCGGGGCCACATACAGCCTGGAGGCCGGATGTTACCCACCACTGCATTAAACCCCAAGTAAATGTTCCATCTAACCTGAAACAGTAGTTACCAACTCAGTTCTGTTGTGCACCTTGGTTTGTAGTGCTTACTAAAATGATCTATTTCAATTGGTTTCCTATCGACTGTGGTACCCTCTGCTGAAACCTCTGAAGTCAGACACATCCAGGCAGACTTGATAGCTTTTCACAAGAAAAAAAAAAATCTTGTCGATAGCAATATATTTACCTTCATTTTTAACATACCAACTTATCACAGGAAAGTCATATCACACTGTAACCATGGAGACATTTAATTTACGTCATGTTGATAATTGCTAATCAATCTTTAGCTTTAAATAAATCCTATTGTTTGTTACACTTATGGAAACTTTCCGTGTTTCTAAATTTTCAGTTTAGTTGGTCATTGGCCATCATAGTGTTAATGACACCACTGGCTTCTATTAAAAAAAAAAAAAAAATACATTTTTGAATGCCTCATTCATGTTACCAGTGCAGGGTGTAGGTGGATAAATGGAAGTGATGTGGTTGAATTACTGAGCTGAAAGGACAGGAAGTGTTTCCTGGTGAATCAGGATCTCAGTGTCAGCGATGGTGTGAAATGAGCCTGTTCTGTCTTTCACTTGATACCGACTGTATATATGAAAAAGCTCTGTTTCTACAGATCCCCTTTCCTTTGATTGTATTTAGTTACAGTCCGCACATGTTTTTATCAAGTCCAAGTTCTTTGATCTCTAGAAGCGACATGTATAATCCTTAATGCGGAATGCACTTTGGTATCATTTCCATAGACTTCACGTCCTCACATGTCTGTACGTCACAGCTACTAGGCGTGCTTTGAAGTGATGATGCCACACGCGCCATGGAAAGCTTTAAAGGCCTGAGCCTGGCTGAGATGAGTAAGCTTCCAGAAAGTAAAACCATCTGGGGAGGAAGTGGAGCACCAGAGGAGGAAGCCAGAGCGCTTCAGTCTGGAACCAATAGGCTCAGAGCACGGGGGAGGTGTGTGTGTGTGTGTGATCATGTGTGTGTGTGTGTGTGTGTGTGTGTGTGTGTGTGTGTGTGTGTCTGTGGTAAGGAAGGATCGTTGCTAGGCTTACTCACTGTGCTCTGACTAAGGTTTTGTCTCAATCTGTTGACACACATTGTATGGAATGACATGGAGGAGTAAAACCTTCATGACTTGATGAAGTTAAAACCATGTATTTCACAAACTCCATCATGACATTTACTTCAACTGTTGCACCGAAAGATTACAAATACAACCTTTATCACCTCTCACTCACACCCGTGCATACACAGAGACAGTACACTATAGAGTTTGACTGATAAATGCTCCCAGATCTTTTGATACTATCACTTGAATCTGATCTTGCCTTGTTGTATGGAGTTTGTACATTGTCTTAACTTGATGTCCAGAGACACTGGACATTAAGTTAAGTGGTTATTTAGTGAATTACTACATATGAGCCAAAACATTCCTGTTAACTGGCTCCTGTCCCAACTTGTTCAAAACGTGTTGCTACATCAAATTCAGAATAAGCAGATATTCAAAAATCAATGAAGCTAATGAGGTCAAACATTAAGTACACTGTTTAATGTGTATCTTAGCATGTAGTTTTTTATGTTTCTGCTCAACAGGATGATGATTAAAGTTTTACACATAAAACCATCGGACTTCAAAGACATTTTGTTAAGTATATACTGAAAAGTTCCATATTAATTATAAAAATCCAGACAGTATCAAAGCTGGTGGACTTGGCTTTTCCAGAGGGTTTCTATCGAACTCTCACCCTTAGCCAGTATTTTAACTGTAACTGTTGGGTGCATGTCTATTTCTGGAGAGAGGGACGAGATATCTGTTGTTTCCTCCTGCTCACCCATCCATTATGCATTCAGAGCTTCTGAGTCAGGATGACCGAGCTTAGACAGAAAATCATTGTGAACACAGTCTCTTATGGTTTTGTATTTTTCCCCATTCTTCACCTTTCTTGCTTGTTATTTCTCTTGATTGATGGCCTCAGCTGTTTTTCTCTTTGTTTCAAATGAAATGCTTCTAAGTGCTCATTTTCCCTCTTCTCTCTCTCTGTCTTAATGGATGTGTTCTGTAGTTTTTTCGGCAGCAAATGATTTGCCTGAATAATTGATGCTAATAACAATCCTAAAAAACAATAAAATCAGGAACTGCACTGGCTGTCTGCGCCCTCCGTCTGTCTGCTTTGACACACCGTGTGTTTTCACCCAACCTTCCACTCCACCACCTCTCCTCCTCTCTCTGTCGTCTTATCTTCATCCTCGTCGCAGCTGTTTGTTCCCTGCCAGCCTCCATCTTACCCTCTGGCTTATTTAGTGTGGCGGCAGCAGCAGCATGTATGCGATCTGATAGACATCTCATCTGTCGGACAGTCCCTTTGTGAAGCCATTACAGTCTCTCATGGCCACTCTGCTCTCACCTTATCTCTGCTGTCAGCTACATGAACACACCCAAACACAAATACACGGATAGAACAAGAAGACTGGCCTCCCCTTGGCATGAAGCTTTACCTCCCTACTATCATGCCCCAGCTTTGACCTTTAACCTCCGGGCCTTGTGACGTCATTTTGCGCCCCATGTGAGAAAAATGTTGCAATTTATGATTATTGATTTGTGTAACTTTCTACACCATAGATGGGAACCTGATGACGATTACAGTGACACTTCAGAGGGCTGAGGGTCACAATGACCTTACAGCTCATCAAAATGGGTCAAATTGTTGTAAATTAGGCTGTTATGAAAGAGGGAAACATTTCTAGTATCTTTTTTGATACATTTCTATCACTATTAATTAACTGTCATCGTTATTTTGCGACTTCTCTCATAGTGGCCCAAGTGTTTTAGAGAAAAATGTACAGTGTCATAGTGAGCTAGAGGAACAACGGTTTGTGACAGAAGATCGTGATATTGTTCAGGTGACAGGAAACCAGTAGAGATTGCGGGAGGTTGAGCTGCACTACTGCAGGTGTCACCACAACAACGATGTGACACCATGTCGGCCGGTGTCAGCGACTTTGTGTCTTTGTTGTAAAGTTGTTTGACTGTAAGCTTTCAGTTAATTTCAAAGGAGGCTGAACGTGAATTTTTTGAACGTTGTGGTGGAAGCCTGTTTTGTATGGTTTCATTTGGAGCCTTCGAAGGATGTCTGTAACAACTATGTGTGAGTGAGCCAGCAGTTTCTGGCCACCCTGCTCCACACACTGAGTACATTAGCCTTAATGAATGGGCTGGCTTTCCTGCGGTGCTTGTCAAACAGACAGCAGAGGCGGATTATACAGTTGGTCTAATGGCACAGGGCATGGCAAGGACAAATGAGGAAGACTAACGAACCAAACCATGTAGAACGCTGTTGCAGAGGACTTTAACATATAGTCTTCCCTGCACTTTGTGTCTAATCTCGTTAGTGTGCAGTGCAGTCTCATGACGCAGTAAGAGAAATGTTGTATACCAAAAACGCTGCAAATACATCGTACAGCACAAAATTCATTCTGTTTGTTTCAGGGTGTTTCGGAGCTGAGCCCTGTTCCACAACAAGACTGGAAATTGAGTTCAAATCACAACTATTATGTAAGCATCTGCAGCCTTTCCCTCTGCATCCCAATGGAGAGTTTTTGGCTGGTCCCTGGTTGATTAGAGGCCTAATGGTGACCAGAGAGCATGAAAGCATGAGCATGAAATTACTGAGACGGGCTTGGCTTTGTCAGTGCAAAGGCGCACACACACACACAAACACACACACACACACACACACACACACACACACACACACACACACACACACACACACCCACACAAACTGCAGTATATGCTACCACCAAGGCACAGACCCTTTGATTCTCACTTATCCCACTTTAAACTGCCCTCCCCTTTTTAACTTCATTTCAGTCACTACTCTGCAAGTGCAGTACATGGCAAAACTGTGTGTTACTTGACATTTCGATAAATCTAGTATGAAGAGAACATCTGGTGTTTGCTGTCAATGTATTTTCTAAATAGCTTATGCTTCTTGCAGTCACAGTCATCAGCTGAGTCATATCACTGTCAGCTATGTTGAATACAGCACATGCAAATGTTGTCCATGGGTGGAAAATGAATGAAGTACACAGCATCCGCTATGTCAGAAATAATTTGAATCAAACAGCACTGAGTTTGATCAGTCTTGGTATGCTATCAGTAAAATAACGCATTGAAATCATAAATAAAATATGCCTGCCTCACTTTGTAACTACCATCTAGACTGAACATAGCACTGTACTACGGTTCAGTGCTTTCAATATTAGTCAGCAGTCCAATGTATGTCAAAGACAGGTTTATGTGGTGAACACGTGCATTCTGTTTTCTTGACGTCTCTTGGTTGCACTGTATGTTGCCAGTCCAGAAAGCATACCATTTGGGAGGTATTATTGAAAAGAGGGTTAAAGAATAATGAATTTATCTGATGTAGTGCACAGTTGGGAAGTTGATGAAATATGACAGGAGCCTTTGGCAATTAAACCCCAGTGTGATGGCATTTTGTAACTAATGATGCCATGAGCTGTACAGCAGTGTCCCCCTGAATGGTGTCTAGACATTGGTGGTAGTGGTGAAGGCATGAAGAGCAATGGCTGAAGATCTGGATGGCTGAGATGCAGAGCGGGCCTTCTGATCATCTTAGCAGAAGGACACATGAGAGGTTGATGTGATGAAACCTGAAAAAAAAGGTCATCTATCTGACACTGACAGCAGCAGAGAAGTGAACGGTTTTAAAGTTTGACAGTAATGCTGTGATTGGCTCAAAGAGGTTGTAGCAAAATGTGATGGTTTTAACTGAAAGAGTGAGTTTTCTTAGTCAGCTGATTGAGTTGGAAGCAAAGAGAGAGAGAACTCTGAATCAATTCAAAAACTATATTTGCTCAGAACAGATTAACGCAATGTCAACATTCATAAACAAAGAAATAAATGTCAACAAATGAAAATAAATAAATAAACTGAATTTCACTCGAAAAATCAGGTGATCATTCACCACTGAACACAAAACATTCTTGTAGCACCACATGCTTGTAAACTTTTCCATGTTGTTTGTTCATCTGTGAAAACTGAAATCCACTTTCAATCTGGCCTTCATCATCCTGGCAAATACAGTATTCACGTCAAAGTCCACAGAGCCTTCCATCTCACTCTGTCTGCTCAGCTAGATTTTTGCTTTACTCCAAACAAAATTAGATAACAGACATTTTATTCACTATTTTTGGTTGTAGCCAAGGTTGACAAACAGTGATAAAGAGCGAGGGCCAGCTCTGCGTTGGCCCTCATAGAACAGCTGTGCCACCTCTGGTCTGTTATGGAACTCCTTCTTGAAGAGCTCCTCATAGAGGACGACTGCACATCTGTGAGTCTCCGCAGACACTGGTCAGTGTTGGACTGCAGGGAACGCACACGTTCTTTCTGTCCATTTTTGCGTGTGAGAGCAAAGTAAAAGTGAGAGGGACAATCAATGCTGGCAACATTTTGGAAATGGGGGCGAACTGGAGCACTTTGAACAGAAGACCCCAGCAGACATGTCAGACATAGCTGACATTTTGTTTTTGAGAACTTCAATGTGTTCTCTCTCTCTGTGGAGACAGCTAAAGCTCCACTCTTTCTCCCTCCAGAGCCTTTACAGACGTGGTCATGTCCCTTAGTGACATTGAGAGTGTATGGAGGCACAGAGGTTTTATTTTACCCTTTCATGTATCACACCACTGTTGTTATTAAGTGTGTTCCAATTGTGTCTTTGTGAAGTTATTCCAAATGAAACTGCAAGCATTTTTAAAAACATCAAAAATAAAAATCTGTATAAGAGACTGATTCTGAAAATAAATATGAAGTACATTGGTCTGATTTTTGAAACAGTAAAATCTGTCAAGCCTAGTCATAAATAAACATTTATAATTACCATGAACCTAAGTATGTTGATGCTGATTGTGATGAAAAGCCTCCAAGCACCACTGAAGTCATTAGCCCCAATTAACATAACAAGACAACACCTGGAGGCTCCATATGGTTCTGGATGGTTTCTGTCTACAGTTGCATTTGCAGTACAATTAAAGTACATTACAGTACAATACAGTTAAAATCTCCATGCAGGTTCATTCTCAGCTGTGCTGTGTATTTCCTAAAAAGCTAACCTAACCCGAAAGAAAATGAAAATGAAGATCTCTTGACATCCTCCCTGGCACAGTTGATGTTTAAAGGCAGAGAACATGCAGAAAAAGGAGAAAGCAGACAAAACTGAACCATCATTTGTTATTTGTGACTTTTGGCATCAGTTTTTTTTTTTTTTTTTTTTTGGGGATGACAAACCTCTTGTTCAGACATTGCATTGTGTGTTTTCCATGAAAAGTTTCACTTAGTCAAAGAACACCTTTGAATCTGGGAAGAAATCATCAACTTTAATTAGTCTCGTGCCCCAGATTCTGGTGTTGGTGTGAGTAAACACTTCCTGCATCCACCTGTGTGTTTCCAGATCACCTTCATCTTCCAGTGTATTCATTAAACTGTCCTCTGACTGAGAGGAAGAACACATCAGGTTTATCTTCGGCACTTTTCTAGCTTGTTTGTGGTCTTATTTGTTTTCTGGATTTTTCCTTTGGATTGATACTTTGAAAACATCATCAATCATGACTTCCTCATCAGATAGCACTGACACTCTACTCGCAGTGTGAGCAGTATTTTCCTTTAACTCAGATTGTGTTTTACTTTGTTCTCCTGATCGCTGTCAGCACTTTTCATATGTAACAGTCTCATCTACAGCTAGACTACATTCTTCAACTGAACACACGACAGTCAGAGAAAGTTTGATGGTGTGTTAGGTTGTGGAAGTCGGAGCCTCTACCTGCAGCCATGTTGACCAGCCACACTGGGAGCTACTGCCTCCACAAACGAAGAGAACTCCTCCACAGAAAGTGAAACGAGTAGAAAAACAAGCAAAAAAAAAGTGTTAGAAAACTCACACAATCCAACATGTTCTCAGAAGCACACACCACGCCCACTTCCAGCATGCAGTCGTAGAGAGAAAGAGACAATGGAGATACAGCACAGAGTCCAAAAAAGTGGGGTCACTGTATAAAATGTAAATGAAACAGGGTGCAATAATTTGCTAACACTTTCTGACATATATTCAATTTAAAACAGCACAAAGACAATATATTTAATGTTTCAATTATCAACTTCAAGCTGGGACAGAGGCAACAAAAGACTGCTAAAAAAAACACCTGTTTGAAACATTCCACAGATAAACATGAATTCTCACCAAATGCCTGAAGGAGTTTTCACACTCAGTAGTGTATTCAGATGTCATAGCAGGCTTTGGTTCTCATAGAGCAGGAACATGCACAGTGTTACCTCTTTCCAGTTGCTCTTGCCACAGCTTTAATTCCACTTCAGATGGTTTCACATTTGAAAGTAGAGAGCTGAGACCACATCAGGTTTTCCTTCATCTCTATGAATTATTCCAGACAAACTGACACTTTGGAACAATTTTACTTTGTCAGGTGCTAGCAGCTCTGCAGCAGCAACAAGGAACTCCTTTATAAATTCTCCCTCTGAATGAGCTTCTTAGATATAAGCTCGCTCACCACAAAATTTGCCTTTATAACAATATGTTTTTCTGAAAGCTGCTTGTTGGGCATCCAGTTTAACATTCTTCAAGCTGTAATAATGCTTGAGATTAGTCTTTTTTATCACTCAGAGTTTGTTCCCACAAACTAACTTCGACACACTGGCTTGCCTTTTAATTTAAATCATTTGTCAATTTCTTTTGGAATGTGTGACACTCATCTACTTACATTTTGGTTGACAGGTGCCCTGATGCATTGACTGATGTCAGCTGCTTCATGTATGTTGCATTGAGGGACCGCTTGGAACAACATTATTTTCTCTATTGTTGACAAAAAATAATGGCTTTTTCAGTATTTATGAATTGCCTCATAGGCAGGCTTGTAGTGCATTTTCTACACTACAAGCAGTTTCTTTCAACTGCACCTTTAATGTGAAACACAAGAAACATACTCGTCCCCTGAAGCTCTGATATTTCCCAGAACTCTCTTTTAATAAATAATTATGAAGAATCAGTGTTCTCAAGCCAGAAGGGAAAGAACTTAACCACACTGTATGTGGGTGTCATTTTACATGGTTTCACTGCATCAATTGGCACTTCGCAGAAGAAAACATCAAAAACCTGCCACACACAGACACAGGCGCTGAGATTATGCAACTGCCATCATTACTGGTAACGTTTGCGCAAATGTTACCAGTCAATGAGTATGTACCTGCTGGATGCGATGGTGTTGATCATTAAAAGGAAATTAAAGGAAATTAAAAAAATAAACTCCAACAAGACTCCATTAGCGCAGCACAGTGCTGACTATATAGTGATTGATTTAAGATATTTCTTTAAAATCTGAAATGTGTTTTTGAGCCTTTGCAACTGAAAGTGGGGATATGTCACTGCTAAGCATGCATTTTTTTGTCTTTTTTAGTTATAAGTCTCATGTGAAGACCCAAACCAGCAATATGTCAGTCCATCTCTTAATGCTTGCCTGCACTGCCTGCTGCTATCAGCCACAAACCCATAATGCTATGACCAATTAAAAGTTCTTTTCAATCATTTCCAGTAAAACAGTAATTGTCATGGGTCATTTTAATATTAATGGCAAAGAAAAGGAAAGAAAAAATCTTAAGCAGATCATAAATCACTTCAGCCTACTAGAATAACCCTCCATTCAAATACAAGAATTGATTTTTTGTTCACAAATTGACTTGAAGACCCATAACCTCTTGACCAGCCTGTCAGACTGTAATGTTTTTTGCCAAGACAGCTCACAAAACAACATTTTTTCAAATTCATTTTCAGCTACATCCAAAAACCTTGAGGGAGCTCTGAAAGAGATTGATTGAGATAAAGTCATTACAAATGAAGACATTGAGAATGGCCTCATTGTGCACCAATGAATGAAGTGATGGTGTCATTCACTACAAAGAAAAGCCAAAATAAAAGAAAGGGGAATACTCTGCCCTGTCTGAATGATGAAAGTAGGGAACCGATGAAAGAAAGAGACCATTTGCTTCAAAAATCTTTGAAATCAAACAAAAATTCACCTGAGAAACAAAGTAATACACAGTAGATTAAAGACCAAAGCAAATTTCTTTATCGACATTCTTGAAGGTGCAAAAGGGAATGGAAAAAACTTATATTACAGTTTTGACAAATTAATCAGGAGACAAAAGAAACAGGACAATAAATTAAATCCTGGTTATGTGGAAGGTCACTGAGAAGTGGGTTGCCAAGCAACTGACTGGACAGCTAAACAAAGGCTACACCCCTCTGCATCCCATACAATTTGGGTTCTGTTCGCTCCATTCCACAGAATCAGCAAGGTATGTCTTCTTACACAGTCAAACGCTTACTGGACAGTAAAGTCAAATGCCTGCTGTCTTGGGGCTGTCTTTCTAGTCTTAAAGAAGGCATTTGATACCATCGAACACCAGGTCCTTTTATCTAAATTCACAAATTAGAATTTTTCTGAAGAGGCTATCGTGCAGAAAATCATACTTATTCAACAGAAAGAAATGTGTGTTTTAATTGCACAAAATCTTGGATCCCACAAGGCTGTATTCTTGGACTAATTTTATTCACACTATATATAAGCAATCTACCTAGTGCATATCAAAACATCAATATTCAAAACTATGTAGATGATACAGTCATTTATACCTCCAAAAGACATCCAGTTCTTACATCCAGTGGCAAAAACAAAAACTTTTAGCAGATTACATTGTACTTGGTTGGATTACCTGAGACACTGTGGTCTGAATCACAGGTGGAACTCATTTTTATATTGTTTACTTTTTATTTTTAAGCTTAGTTCACTTATTTTTTTAAGTTCATTTTTTATTTTCAGTTTTCTGTCACAGTTTGATTATGTTTAGGCAACAAAACTACTTGGTTAGTTTCAGGAAAAGATCACAATATTAACCATGTGATAGTAAGGCTAACTTCTCCCATGTGTGTATTTTTATGGTCTTTTTCACAGTCACAAAGCTTTGACATCAAAACAGCATGATTGGTCAGTTGCAATGATGGTCCTGGAGCAACATAATTATGATTTTGTTCGAAGAAGACCAACAAGAGATCAGATTGTGCGCCTATTTGACATGTTTTCTAAATTCCCCTCTGGCACAGCTAGGGGCAGAATGTAACATGAAATGATTAGCTGTAATGTTTAGTGAGAAGTCATTCAGTCAAACAGCACCCGCCAGTTGAAGAAGAACATAAGACAGATGGAGTATCTACCAAAAAGGCTAAAAGTTTGTATACATATCTCACCAAATGGGAGGTTGCTTAGCTGTTCTCGATGAAAAGCTACGTCAATTAAACTCACGCAAGGGGAGGCAAAATACCCAAGAGGCGCAGAAACATGCTTCACCAATGACTGCAGTTATTTCTTCTATCCATTTTCATAATCACAATCTCCAATCAATTGTCTGTCTTGCCAGTGGCCTCTCTCACAATCACAATTGATGCATCATGTGTCAGTGATGTGTACACATCCCTCAAGTAATATATGTTTAAGTGCTGAATTTATCTGCCCTTTTGTGCTTTCGTTTATATAATGGTTATATAATGTTCACAGCCTTTCACTTTCAACCAGGTATCTGATTCTGACCACCTGACTGTACTCACTTAAACTAGTTCACTCAGTCCTCGTTGCTCTGATATTTTAAAGCAAGTGGTTGTCTAATGGTGGTTGTAGGATTCACTGTGTGACCCCTTGTTGAAATGTAAAGGGTGTAGGGCCATCAACGAATATTCTAAATTAGAATTTGTAATAGAATTGTAAAAAAATCCATACATTCAATTGTGAAAATTAACACTCATATGGGGAGGAGCTGCTGTGGCAACACAGCACTGCATGACAGGAGTCACAAAACCAGTTTCTATTGTCCAGTAATTAGGGTTTTTTTTTTTGTTTGTTTTTTATCGGGAAAATCTGTTGAAGTCCAATATTTAAATCTCTACGGTCGTATTGTCCAGTGAAATTCCTGAGTTAGATGTGAAAATATTCCATCTCTACACACTGCGTCCTCCACTGCAACCAAACTCAAAGTTACTGGTGATTGTTAAAACAGTGGAAACACAAACCAAGATGGTTTTGGTGAGTTTTATTGTCTTTTAGTCTCGTTTGAATCAAGTGAGTTTTACAATGATAAAATGACTGTTTCTGTGAATGGAGTCTGCTGGCTTTGATGAGAGTGATATAACTGCTGATTCTGCTCAAACATATAGGATCTTACTCTTTAATAAAAATGTATCTCTGCATAATTCTTTTCCATAGTCAGAAACTTAGAATAACAGTCTGAGCCTGTCAGTGGCAAAAACAAAAACTTTTAGCAGATTCATTGTACTTTGTTGGATTACTGGCTGCCTCGCTTGTTCAATAATGAAAGAACTTCAAGGACTTGTTGTCGTCATTAGTGATACAAAAACTGATAGTGTCCATAAACAGATAATAAATTACCAGAATGTCTTCCAGGACACGTGGACCTGTGTGACTGCACAAACAATGTGACTTTCACTGATAGATAGAAATGTATGTCAAGCTCAGACAAGGCCAAAATTCAACAGCATGTTAGAGGACATGATTTTATTTAGTTTAATTAGTTTATTTTCTAATGTGTAGGTAAGTAGGTCTTTTAATTCGTGACTTTCATGTTGAAATAATGTACAATGCACAAAAATAGATATTCGAATGGGTCGAATCTGTGTGGTGTTTTAAGAATGTTCAAACGTCATTTTGGGGAAGTTTTGACAGCCCTAAAGGCATATGTGGACAGGTGTGCACAGCATAATTTGATTATGAGTATTTTGAAATGCAACACTGCTTGAAATTCAGTACTAAATAGAGATAATGTTGCGATAATACTATGATGAATATAATGTTATCATATATTTTATGCACTGTGTGAGATCAGGATTAGCATTGTTATGACGAGACTGTCAAAAGAAGTCAATCATATTTTCAAATCATATTTTGCAGTTGTGTTGAGGGGGAGGCTGTGTTAGGTTTGAGTAAATACTTGAAAAATGACACAACACACACCCTTATTACCCCAAACAGAGACATACTTAAAATTATTAATTCAGTGGAATGATTGTACTGAGCTTGTTTTGTAAACAAAGCTAAGCCTGTTTTGTGCAGGTTTGAAAGAAGAATTAAAAGTTTGGATGATGTGCTCAAGGTATAACGCACACACACACACACCCACATATACACACACACATACACACAAAGCTTGTTATCAGCACCCCACAGCCAGTGTGCTGTGTTTGTCCCACACACTCACACCTTGGACAAAGTCACCCCGTCTGATGTGTGTGTCTGTGTGTTACCGTGGAGTATTTATGAGCCTACCGTCTAATCTCACAGGGAGCTGGAAGCAAATCCCTGTCCCAGAGGAGAGAGAGACAAAAATCACCAAGACTTCACAAAGAATAAGCTAAAAAATAACCCTCCTGGAGTGTCCTTCCCTCTTTCCTTCATTCTTTAGGAATATTGCTAATTTATATGTGGCTTCTGGGGAGAATTCCTAACTCTTCTGTCCATATGTCTGCCATTTCAACAGTAATCTCAACTCACTTCCTAATACCTCATCAAAGTCTGACTTCTGTGAAAAAGATTTAACTACACAGTTCTGAAAATTCAAGTCTTAAATGATTTCTTTTTCTGCAGCAGTGGCCAACTCTGTTTTCTTAATGCAATTAAAATGCAAATTAATATTTGCTTTATAGATAGAAAGAGAACTCCAAGTGTTGCTGACACTTGAATGTGAAAACGTACTTGAAGATGAAGAGGTCGCCGACTCTGTGAAGACATAAGATGATGGAATTGAGTTGTGCAAATATTTTTGTGAGTGTATGTATTTGTAGTATGTACACACACACAGACATACATACATACATACATACATACATATATGTGTGTGTGTAGTTACATATATGTGTGCAATACAACACTTATAATATAATATGACAATACAGACACAATAATAATAATATAAGTAGTAATAGTATAGTAATACTATATTGTGATACTGCTGATGTCAAACATTAGAATGCAATGTAATATAGTGTCAGAGTTGTCACTACAATTTCTACTTCTCATATAGTAATAATAATAATATGTAATCGAGTATAAGGTGCAGGTGTATCATTGTAAAGTGCTTTTGTAAGTGTACACATTAAAGCCAGGTACTGGGTAGTCTACCATGTAGTTGTTCCAATGCAACTGTCACAAAAAGATGAATACGCTTATGGGAGCAAGAAAAGGTCTTATGGGTCAACAAAGTCAGTGGTTTATTTGCAGTCTTACATTTTACATCTGTCATCTTACATTTCAGGGCTTGTTGTGTGTTTTCTGGCTTTCAAAGTGAATGGTGCACACCCACACAGACTGGATTGTTATTGTGCACAGGTAGAAATTAAGTGAACGTGACCTTAACAAAGTATCTACCTTATCTAACATTTTGGTTTGTGCTAGACAGAGAACAAGGTGTAATTACAGTCAAAGATGGTTTGAAACCAGCAGCACCAAGTTGATGACATTAGATTTGAAAGTTGCAGAGGTGACAAGCACATTTTGCTTTGGTTTCCAATTTATTGAATAATTATCTCTGAATGTGATAAGTGTGACGTTCCCACATCATGTGTCATTACAACACATTTTGAGTGATTTGGCACACACAGTTTTTTATGTTCAGTTTGATTTCTCATGTGACTGATGTGTTAAGTGATGTGTGATATAGCACAGATCTCAACTCGAGCCTTTTATGTTTTGTGATTTATTTTCTAGACTTTTAAGACACTTTGTGGAATGTATACAACTTGTTGAGATTTGCTTTTGTAAATCATCTCTGTACTTTGATTTACTGTATATTGCACAAACAGATCAGTACCAGTAAATCTGCAGTCAATAAAATTTACAAATATGTCTTGAATTCTGAAGGTCATATAATTTCCATATGTCTGTAGAGCATTTGAGGCCAAAATGGGACACCAACTGTTTCATCTCTTTTCTGCCCTCTTCTCTGCAGGAGGAACCTGACGAAGCTGTCTCTGATCTTCAGCCACATGCTGGCTGAAATCAAAGCCATCTTCCCTGGAGGACAGTTCCAGGGGGACACTTTCAGGATCACTAAAGCTGATGCTGCTGACTTCTGGAGGAAATTTTTTGGAGAAAAGTAAGCCTCACCTCATCTCGGCTTCTTCTTTTGCAGCTTTTAACTGACACTCTCCTTTCTGAGAGATCAAGTTTTCGGTCTGTGAGCAGAAAAAGCTTTGTGATGTCAGTGTTTGTGGATGTTCTCATTTTTAATCTCCCAGATCCTGTCACTTTCTTGATGGTCCTAGCATGCGCATACTTTTTCTCAGTATAATGACATGAAGACTAGATCTCAAGACAGTGTCAGACTGTCACACTGAGCGCTGCTTACATTTGCACACACACACACACACACACACACACACACACACACACATTTGATCAGTCTTTATTTCACAAACATGCACCGCTAAGACAAGGTCTGGTTGTGTGTGAAGCTGTGGAACCTCTCCTACTTACTCAGTCTCACTGGACATTGTCTGTATGTCTGTGCCTTTTCCCCTCCCCTAAATGACAATGACATTTTGCAGTTTGAAGGACTGGCAGGCCGATCTTACAGAAGTTAGATTCATCTCTTCCTGTGTGCCATGCAAATGACAGGCATGACACTTTATTTGGGCAAACAAGACAAATTTTGAAAGTCATTACCAAGGGTTATAGAGCCATCTTCCAATTGTGTCACTGTTTCAGATGTATCTGATAGGATAGCTCGAAATACAGATTTGTGTGTTTTTATTTCCTGATACTATATGCAGGCTAACTGCTGTGAGTATTAGCAGCCAAGTGTTTAGTGTTGTTTCAGACTCGTTTGAACTGCTTCATCAGTTGTATGAGGTTATCAGAACCCTACACAATTGGGCAACCCAACATGCCCACAAGGGCAGAGGGCAGGGAAAAAGAGCAGAAACACACCAGGGAAGCACTTAGAACATGTGGTTACCCAAACTAGGCCTTCATCAAGACCATGAAAAGTCACAGAACAGAAAGAGTAGAAAAGGACCAAAAACAGAACAGTATTGTCGTCTCTTACATTGTGGAATTATCTGACTAAAACTCAGGAGGATTTTCAAGAAGCACCATATCCCTGTGCACTCTGAGCCTCGTAACACTCCAGCTTGTCCACCCTCAGGACAAAACGCCCAGACGCAAGCAGAGCAATGTGGTGTATGCAGTGCAATGCAGCGAGAAATGCACAGACTTGTACATTGGGGAAACAAAGCAACTGCTTCACAAGCGCCTGGCACAACACCTCAGGCCAAGTCTCAACAGTCCACCTGCACCTTGAGGACGAGGGACATTCATTTGAGGACAACAATGTACATATTTTGAAATGAATGAAAGTATCCATCCATGTCAAAGTGGAAAGACCATCACTGAGGAGGTGGTCTACGACACCACTTCTCAGCCGCTTACAATGCAGTCTGAGATCCCGCCCTAGGCAGCTTTACTGCCATTCACACCAGGACTCATGTGACCCTAATGACTCACATGGTGGCCAGGTTGGTCAACGACCTACCCATTCACACCATGACTCAGCCATTAACACCCATTAACACCGTGACTCATGTGACTCTAACGACTCTCATGATAGCTGGGTGGGTCAATGATCCTGCAAGAGGATAAATGCCAGGGACTCCCCACCAGTCAGTTAGAAGTGAAGAAGCCTCTTGGATGAGAGGCAAAATATATTCTACAACCACAAGCAAGTCCAGTTGCCTTTATAAAGCCCTTGAAATTCATCAGCTGTATTTTACTGATAAAATAAAAACACAGCAAGAGTCCTGTATTCATTTGCTGAATTCCCGAAGTAGAGGAACACATTCTGCATTGATTGATGTAAGCAAATGTGTTATTCCACATACTGTTGATTTCCACAGACTGCAGGTCAGCATTGCATGCTGTCAAAGATAGAGTTAGCACAGAAAAATGAAAAGCTTCTCATCCGGCCTGCAGAATATTTATGATTTCAGAAAATGTGCACATCTAACATTCCCCACCCCTCCTGAGAGTGATGCTCGATCAATTTGCCAACCCCTGGCAGCGAGTCAAAAGTCCATAATTTGTAGTTCACCTGCCCTACAAATAGTCATGGAGACTCACAAAGCTTGTCTGTTAGATGCAAGAGGCGTCACTTGGGTTTATTTTTGTTGGCCAAATGTTGTATTGAGTCCCATACTGAGTATTTTTGTTTGCCTCCCGTGATCCTGAAGAGAAGTTTTTTGTTAAGATAAGGACTCATTCATTGGTAGTTGAAGTGTGGGTTTTGTATTTAGCACTGACTGCCTCCTCAGCCTGAGAGGTCTGAGAGCGTTTTCTAGTTAAGCAGAGGACCCCTGCTACCTCTTATTAAGAATAAGGCTACAATAAGTTATGAAAAGTAATGTTTTCTATTTGTAAATAACTTTTCTATTGATCAATAAATTGTTAGTGACCTTAAATATACAGCTGGAGATCATTCACAGCAACGCTGTCTCTAGGTGAATGTGGTTTTAACGTGGCTAATTTATCTGTTGTTGACATTGTTGTCATGGCGATTTTCACTGTTGAGGAGACTGTTTTGTATTGTTGCCGCAGACTTCATACATTGACATCACACCAGAAAATCAGCTACGAAACTGCATGAATGTGTCGCCTTTTCTCTGGTTCACAAATTCTACAAGTAGTGTAAATATAGCTGTAAGAAAATGTCTCATTCAGAAATTTGGCAGCCTTGTCTGCCTTGGTTTCATGGATAATCAATGGATTAAATATGCAGACCTTTGAGTGACACAGTTGAGAACCCCTGCTTAAAAGAATCAAAAGAGGAGTAAAAAAAACGTGTTCTCTGACATGATGACGACGTGTCTCAAGTAGCTCATTCCTTCTGACAGTGAAGTGCCGGAGGAACTTTAAAGAGCAAATCACAAGTTATCACATGATTTCTCACGTGTACTCAGAGCAGGAATGACCAATCAGAGACAAAGATTTCTGCTACACCTGCCCAGTCTTTCATTCTTGAGAAATGTTTTTTGTTAGTAGAGAATCTTTAAAAGATAGTTTTATGGTTCTTCAGGTTTGTCCTAAAACAATAATCAGGTGACCATATTAACATTGAAACAGGTTTTTCTTCCTTTAAATTAAGAGATCAGTTCCTAATATTCATACAGGGAACCTGACTGTTAATTTAAGACAGGCGTGAAAAGTTGGGAACCTATCCTTTATGTCTCTTGCTGCCATTAATTTGATATCTAATATAATTATGACATATGGATAAATAAATAGGAATAAAATCTAAGTAAATTGGCTGAATACTAAACAAAAGGGAAAACCAAACTGGAGCAAGAAGGAAATTCCAATGTATTATTCGTCAATATGGCCTATGGTGTTAAACTAACACACATCTTAGATATACTATATTTTTATGGTTTCATGCTCAACATAATGCTAGTCTCCATTTTACCATCCCAGCAAATATGACTGTTTTATGAAAGGCTAATGGTTAAGCCACTATTTTGTGCTGCCAGATAAATAAAGAGGAAATTCAAATGCCCATTTACTCATTTGATAAAGTTGTAGGTGAGTGAAGTCATAGCACCCTAATGGATTTATTTGCATCTTAGTCAAATCACTGGCAGAAGAGCAAATTTAGGCAAACCTCCCACCCGACACAGTGTTTCTGGCTGCAGTTGAAGTGGCTCTGCTCACGCTCCACTGTGTGTGTTCGCAGCCACTCCAAAGACTAATCTATTATAGATTGTTACAAACCTCAGTCTGGTCAGGGGGAAAGAATGTGTGCTTGTCATCATCCTGGTGGAGGACTGTTGGGAGACCTGTACCCTGCAAGAAATTGCCGGAGGAGCTCATCAATTGCCACCCAGTCATGGTCACTCAATCACAGTTTTCCCAGATTCAGTCATATTTAAGCAATACATCATGACAGGCAGTGATATACGTTCATTATACCACAGCTAAGGGGCGTTCTTCGGCCCGATGCGTAGCAGATTTTGTATTCCTCTTTCATGTTGCCATTATTGGCAACATGAAAGAGGAATACACAATAATACACAATAATTTTCATGTAGTTTTTAATTAAACAGAAATACATATTATCTAATAAAATAGCCCCGCTGTGAAAAAAATAGTCCCTCCTCTCCGTACATTAGCTCTGCATGTCGTCTATTCCTCGCCTTTTTTTCGGGAGAAAGTCACTGCTCAATCAACTCTACCATTGTTAACCCTATCTGGAGGTGAAAGTTAACCTTAAACATGTGAATTCAACTAATTTAGTCTATTTGTTAGCGTTGTCAAAACACCGCAGCAACTTTTTGCCACCTACTGTAACAGTTTGTTGTCATGGATACATTGTTGCTTCTCTGACACTCAGCCCCGTAACGTAAACATGCGAGGCTCCCCACAGTTAACTATGAGTGAGTGGTCCGGAAGAATCCACCCAAAACCTCAATGAATGAGAGTTTTTTTTAATAGTTTTAGCTTTGAGTGATCACTGACTTTATTAAGCCGACTATATGTGACATCGCGGCAGGCACCTGGAGACGCAGCAGACTCCGCATGTCGTCTTTTGCTCTGCTTTTTTTTTTTGGAGACAGGCACTCTTCAATCCATTCATCCATCGTTAGCCCTCCCAGGAGATCAAAGTTGACCGTGAACATGTTTGAATGTTGTTAATGCCTTAAAAAAAATAAACATCAAAACCGGCTACTTTTTGCTGCATACTGTAACGGTTGTTGTCATGGAAACATTGTTGCTTCCCTTAAGCGGAGTGATATGCTGTGATAAGGCTTTTTAGAATAGTAGCTGTGGTATACGCTCATTACTTCACAGTTAACAGCCGATCAGATTGCCGGATTTCACCTTTCCGTTTTATAATATACAGCGGGGAAAATAAGTATTGAACACGTCAACATTTTTCTAATCGGGCTATTGACATGAAATTTTCACCAGATGACGGCATCAACCCAAGTAATGCACACATACAAAGAAATCCAAACATTTATCTCCATAAATTAAGTTATGTGTAATAAAGTGAAATGACACAGGGAATAAGTATTGAACACGCTTACTGAAATTTATTTAATACTTAGTGCAAAAACCTTTGTTGGTGATTACAGCCTCAAGACGCCTCCTGTATGGAGAAACCAGTCGAATACATTGCTCAGGTGTGATTTTGGCCCATTCTTCCACACAAACTGCCTTCAAATCTTCAAGGTTCCGGGGGTCTCTTCTGTGAAACCGGATCTTCAGTTCTTTCCAAAGATTTTCAATTGGATTCAAGTCTGGCGATTGACTGGGCCATTCTAGCAGCTTTATTTTCTTTTTCTTCAACCAGTTGAGTGTTACCTTGGCTGTGTGCTTGGGATCGTTGTCTTGCTGAAAGATCCACCCTCTTTTCATTTTCAGCAGCCTGGCAGATGACAGCAGATTCTGATCAAGAATGTCTCGATACTTTTCTCCAGTCATTTTTCCTTCAATGATATGAAGTCTACCAGTACCACATGCTGAAAAACAGCCCCACGCCATGATGCTCCCACCTCCAAACTTGACTGTTGGTATGGTGTTTTGGGGGTGATGTGCGGTGCCATTTTTCCTCCAAACATGTTGTGTCTTATGACATCCGAAGAGTTCAATTTTGGTCTCATCTGACTAGAGTATGTTCTCCCAGAATGTCATGGGTTTATCCAAATGTTGTGTCGCAAACTCCAAACGAGCTTCAACATGCTTCTTCTTCAAAAATGGAGTCTTGCGTGGTGTGCGTGCATGGAGGCCATGGCGGTTGAGTGCATTACTTATTGTTTTCTTTGAAACAACGGTACCTGCTGATTCCAGGTCTTTCTGAAGCTCTCCACGAGTGGTCCTGGGCTGTTGGAGAACCCTTCTGATGATTGTTTTGACTCCTCTGTCTGAAATCTTGCGAGGAGCACCTGGCCGTGGCTGGTTTATGGTAATGCCGTGTTCTTTCCACTTCCGGATGATGGCCCCAATGGTGCTCACTGGAACTTTCAGAAGTTTAGAAATGCGCCTGTAACCAATGCCTTCAGTGTGTTTTGCAACAATAAGGTTGCGTAGATCTTTAGACAGCTCTTTGCTTTTACCCATCATGCAATGCTTCTTGTCTAACACCTTGCTGGTGAGAAACCTTTTTAAAAGGCATCAATCAGGACTAAACCAGCTGATATTACTTTGCACTAATAGGGGACAGGTTAACTTTCTAAATACAGACAAACTCCAGCTGCTTTCTTGGCTTTCCAGACCTTTTTACCCCTCCTTTTCTTCATGTGTTCAATACTTATTCCCTGTGCCATTTCACTTTATTACACATAACTTAATTTATGGACATAAATGTTTGGATTTCTTTGTATGTGTGCATTACTTGGGTTGATGCCGACATCTGGTGAAAATTTCATGTCAATAGCTTGATTAGAAATATGTTTTTTGAGAGAAATGTTGACGTGTTCAATACTTATTTTCCCCGCTGTATATTAATCATATGATTCTATGTGCATGTATCTTCCGGTAAGGTGGTGTCAGACACAGCAGTGGGAATGTGAGGCTAATGTATACAGGCAAGTGAATATTAAAGTTGTGGTCGACCATGCGTTGAGCCACAGAGTGATGTTCCCGTAAGCAGTGGCTTGCTTTTTTTTTGCAGCCTTGATTGCTATCAAAACGCATTCTGCTCAACTCTGAGGTCATGAAGCATTCAAGTGTGCTGTATTCTCTCTCATTAGTATCTCATTGTCATTGGGGTGTCTCTTTTCCCTTCTGTCTCCAGCTTTCCATTTCATAATCACCTATCTTTGCTTGATTACAGTATTGCTTGTTCTGTGTTGCACATATTTGGTACTGTTGTCAATTCAATATCAGCACTAATACAGAAACATTAAAAACATTTGATGGAATACTATTCTGAAAACATGTTTTGGTTCATTTATCAAGAAGCCAAACATCTCAAGCACACCAGCTACTACAGCTGCTCTGAATGTATTTCCAGAATTCTCAAAGACTCTTTTAACCATCTAGATGATAAAAAGTCTCAATCTTATGCACCCTTCAAAAAGATTTTTAATTTGTTTCTCAAGTTACAACTTTATTTCCTGTCTAGTTTGTGGGGAATGATATGTCCATGCTCTTTTTATAAAGAGAGAAGTTTAGATTTATAAAGTAGCATTGATCTAGATAAATAGAGGGACAAACTGGGGTTATCTTAACACAAGCAGCCACACAAGAATGGTTCTGATATAAGATCTGACTTAAATCAGAAAATATCTGATCAAAGAAGAATATATAAACAAAGCAGTTGATCATAACTATGTGATTTGACATTTCAGTCAGACTCAAATATTTTCATTTTGAATAGCCTGCCCTATTGTTGTTGTAATGTTATGTTGTAGTAGCAACACAACAATAATAATAATAATATTCAATGATGATGTGTGACATGTATGAGGTGGTTTGTAACTCTAAGGAGAGGTGCTCATCTGTTCAGCTATGGTGTGTATTCAAATTTAGGAAGAATGTCATTCAGCTACAACGTAAGACATGTTGCCACACTCGAGTGCTTGTGGCTGAGAGGTAGAATTAAAAAGCCTTGGGTGGAACGAGCAAGGAGGAAATGTTTACTAAGTAACATTTCTCATGAGCCACTGGAAATGTCCTCATAATGGAATTACCACTCCTCAGTTTTGTGGGCCTGTGACACTTTTCAATCTTGATGGATTAAATCCAAAGTATTTGGTGAAGGAGTCTTTTTGTCTCCCTTTGAGCTTATCTTCACCTTGATGTGGTGCAGCCTCTTGAGATATAATCATGAAATGAAGACAAGAACAACAATAATATGCTATGTCGGGGTTTGGGTTTAACACTTGGTGGGTAAAAGATATTGCTGTCCTCACCATCTCATTCCTCACTCACATACAAAAACATTGTTCAAGGAAGACTTCATGTTTAGTGCTACAGTATAAACTACTACCTAAGCAGGTGTTTCTTCTAATTTAATGAGACTGTATTGCTGTCTAGTAGTGGTGCATTTTAATCTTGTACTGTTGCTGCGACAAGCTTTTAACTGTCAGGAAGTAAGATGTGCAGTGTGAGGTTAACTTCTTGTGTTCTTTTAACAGCCTCAGCAGAGTGTAAGGGCCACTGAGGCTGCTGATCACAGTCACCACATGCATTTGGTAATTTGTTATTTAGCAGAAATAAGATCAACAGCAGATACTTTCGTTTTCCACGGCCCTATCAAATCAAATGTCAAATTTCTATATACAGTCGTCGGTGAGATGTTTCCTTCCTCCTCAGTTTGTACCACCAGAAGTCATCATCAATCTAATGTAGTCTATAAGCCTGGAGAATTTTTTTTTCTTTTTGTTATTTTATCTAATCTAAAACCATAATGACAGCCTTATTTATGATCTTATTTATGATTTATCTTCACACATCAGCGGTGAATTTTTTAGTTGCATAGAAACTCTAGCTTTGCATTTGCCAAAGGTGCATTTACATCAATAAAGATGCATTGTCTGCTAAAATACCTTTTGTCTCCCAAGTGGCTGTTTCTGTGCTCTTATCATTGCACTTGTTGCTCTCTTGCAGGACGATAGTGCCATGGAAAGTTTTCCGACAGTGCCTTCACGAAGTGCATCCCATCAGCTCGGGCCTGGAAGCCATGGCCCTCAAATCCACCATCGACCTCACCTGCAATGACTATATTTCTGTGTTTGAGTTCGACATTTTCACACGCCTCTTCCAGGTTGGTCAAAATAAACAAAGTTTCAAACCTCAAATCAGTTGATTTTGACACTCATAGCATATAGCACTTTAATTCAACTATGGATTAATCCTGTATTCAGACACAATAGGTTTTGGCATTTGCATGTAGTGCCTCCAGTTTGTTGTGCTCTTTTTGCACACATCGTCTTTGTGTCTAGTTCTTTATTCAAAAAAATGCATTAAGGATCCATTTTACTGTGGCTAGCATTTTTCGAGTCTCCCGCTGATATGAGATAACAAGCCAGACATACGCCTTCAAATTACTGCTAGAAATGACACCCTTCATCATAATCATAGGCATGGCATTTTGGTTCTAATGTGTCATGAAAATGGGGGCAAGCTATTTAATACCATAGTTATATTTTCTGAGAAGCCAGAGGACAAACTGAAAACAGAAAACATGAAAACAGAAGGATGCTTGTAATGTGTGGTGTTGTCATTGCACGCCCAGCTGGGCACTTGCAGGTGTAACTGCTCAAACAAAGAATACAAAGCACATCACTATTAAATAATAAGCAATAACTACATATCAGAATGCATTTATGCATTATATTTGGATAGATTTTCCAATCCATATAAGCACTAATGAAGCATTGAAAGTGTAAATAAAGATAACTATGAGGAAACTATGATGAAAAAACTTATTTTTAAAGCTTCCTTTTGTACTTTTCCAACAGGAAATTATTTACATCACAACACAAAAAATACAGTAGCTTCCAGAAACAGAATACACCCAACACGCAAATACACAAGCAATGTGATCACAAAGATAAAATGAGCTGAGGGGTGAAAAAAAAGAGGTTCAGGGATCTAGATTTAATGTTTTAATATAACTTTTTCTCAAAGTAAGAGAGAAAAGGTTTCCAGACTTTACAAGAGCCAACAGACTTCCTAGTTGAGCCACGTGTGTGATGTGCCATAATATTTTCCACCTATTTGTAGTTCCATTGAATCACAACTTCATCAACAACCTTTGTGCCAATATCAGCCTGTACACTGAAATGCAAACTCTCTAGAAGGTACTCCAAATACCGCTTTTCCTGAGAGTGGTCGAATCTCCTTATTGTGAATATTATGAGATGTTTCAAAATTGGCAGAACAAAATCATACCAGTGATAGACAGCTCCAAATCTGACAGTGGCTCCATCTTGATAATAGCAGTAGCAGATTATCTGTGATCCTGGGATCATCTTAGTGAGTTTACTTTTGCTGAAATATAGTCTTTGTATTTGTTGAGTTTTACGTAGTTCAAAAGAACCTAAAAGCAGAACACCAGGCAGCCAGCAAGAAGAAACAAAACAAAAGGCTTTAATAACGTAAAGCTGGTTCCAGTGAACAAAGTAGGCAAGCAGAGAAACTGAAGGAGCAGACTCCAAAAACACAGTAGAAATGCAAAATGTAAATATCTGTGAAGATCCTCATTCATCCAGGTCATGGTACTTCTAAGGGCTTTACAAAGGCAACTGGACTTGCTTGAGGTTCTAAAGGATGTTTCACATCTCATCCAAGGGGTTTCTACACTTCTAACTGACTGGTGGGGAGTCCCAGGTATTTATGCTCTTGCAGGATCTTTGACCCACCTGGCCATCATGTGAGTTGTTAGGGTCACGTGAGTCCTGGTGTGAATAGCTGTTAAGCTGCCTGGGAAGGGATCTGAAATCTGTCTGACGGGTTCCGTCTTTGGCCAAGAGTCTGCCTGATGGAGTGCGTGACCGGATACATGCGGCTGGTGATCTGAGCTTGAGGCTGGCAGCAGGACTGCAGGACTGGAAATGGTGGCTGGGTGAGTGGCAGGTGACCTGGTGGAGCCTGGGAAACAGGAGGCTGCTAAAACACAGCCACAGGAGACTGCTGTGACTTAGCAGAAACGGGAGACTGCTGTTGCTCTGCAGGAAGAGCAGAATGGTGCAACTTGGGAACTGGTAACTGCTTCAGCTCACTGTCAGTGGCTCTCTACAGGACAGAAACAGGAGACTGCTGCTGCAAAGGAACTGGAGACAGCTGCAGCTCAGGAGTAGGTGTCAACCTGGCTGTTAACTCGGGGGGCAGGAACAGGTGCCAGATGGGCTGCTGACTGGGAACCAGAAACAGGTATCGGCTGAACTGCCAACTAGGGAGCAGGAGCAGGTGTCTGCCGGGCTGGGACTGCAGACTGGGAACCAGGAACAGGTGTTGGCAGGGCTGCCAAATGGGAAGCAGGAATAGGTGTTTGCAGGGCTACTGACAGAAAACCAGGAGCAGGTGTTAGCTGGGCCACCAACTGGGAACCACGGGCAGGAGTTATTTGGGCAGCTGAGGGGGAACCATGGGCAGGAGTCAGTCAGGCAGCTGACAAGGAACTAGGAACAGACATGGTGTCAGCCCCTTCCCAGGTGCTGAGGAGACATCAAAATCAAGATCTGGGGATAATTCAGCCAAATTAGATTCAGGAACAGCATGACATGACAGCAGATTTGGGGTGGCTGACCCAGGAACTTGAGAGATGTCAACCAGTGCGCTTGCAGTGAAACTTCCACGTTGCTGGGCAACAAAACCTCCACAGCACGAGTCAGTGGAACCTCCATTGTGCTGAGCAGCAGAACCTCCACGATGCTGGACGGTGAGACCTCCACAGCACTGGCCAGTGGTGAGGTTGAGGTGGTGGGAGTGGAGAGGACAAGGAGCTGGATGGGTGGATGACATCTGCAAGGGCCATGTTTCCTTCTGAGGTGGCTCCAGGCCAGGAGCAGGTAGGGAACTGGCTAATTTTGTGTCAACTGGCAGGGTCCAGCTGAAAAGAGACCAGGGAGCTGGATGACAGGAAAGAAATTAGGACAGACAGGGGGTTAGCAGACTCCATCATAGGCCTAGCATAGGAGCCACTGGATGACTCCAGAATGGCCAGCATAGTCTTTCTAAGGTTATCAGTCTCCAGTAACAGTTCAGCCAGGCCTGGAGCTTCCACCAAACAGGGTATAGAGTAGATTGTCATGGCCCTCAGCTTACCCATAACATCCATAGTACTGCTAATTCAAAAAGGGAATGTATCCATGATGGATCTCACCCTTTACAGATGCTCTGGTGGGAAGTTCATGTTCCCTGGGTCTATATGTGGTCAGGTCATACTGTTGTGTTTTAAGCAGTGCAAAAGAGGATCCAAAAGCCAGATGCCAGGTAGCCAGCAAGAAGAAACATAGAGCAAGCTTACTAATGTAAAACTGATTCCACTGGACAAAAGCAACAAAAACTGAGGGAGCAGACTGAGGCAAATTCAAAAACACAGGAGAAGTACAAAATCAGAATGAAGAACAAAGTGGAATGGCTTGAGGAGCACAGGCAGAAGTACTGACGAGAGAACACAAGCAATAAACACAGGACAAGGGAGCAGAAACGGATGACCTGACAACTGAAGGCGGGAAAGCACGCTGACTAAAGACACACAGAACTAATCAACTGATGAAACACAGGTGACATGGAAAGCAGGCGGGAAAAGATAAAAACAGGAGGTAAAACAGAACATGACGCATTAAGAGAGTGAACTTTTAGAATAAACCAGGAAAAGGCTGAGCAAACTTCAGAACCATAACAGTATTATCTTAAACTATAATAAACAATTTCAAATATATATGGATGTTGAATGGATTTTCCAAATCGAAGATTGCCACACTTTGCCTCACTTTCACCTTTAATTTTAATATTAGTCTTTAGCCCATTGCTTCTTAAGGTAAACAAAAATATTTGTTCTGTTTGATGTTTCCTTTCTATTTTTGTGCTTGTTTGAGGTTTTTGGATATGTGTGGCTTTAGATCCCTCCTGTTGACAGATTACTGGACATGTGGCTTCAAGATGGTGTGTGGGTGGTGAGGCCGTAAAGTGATGTTTTACTTTGGCTGAACCTTTGTACTTTGCATGCTTACTTTGAACATGAAAAGTGAGACTATGAATACTTGATGAATGACTGAGGATCAGTGTCACAATAGCGGTGTGTTGTTTTTTTTTATCAGGTTATCAAGCATCTTAAAAAGCTCAGAAAGGATCTCATTCATCTCCGACTTTTCATGAACTCATGGGTGGTCATTGTGCTTATCAGTGATGCTTTACTAAAGCATATATAGTTGTGGGTGGGAGTTGCCATTGGCTGACCGCATCTAGGGAAGCCACTTCCAGCTTGGTGTAACCCCTGTGTCAGCCGAGACAGTCCCCTGTGGTCAATCTCATGCCCATGGCCTGGTTGATTCACTGGTTGGGAATCCTGGTGGAAGGCACAGATGGGATTGGTGGGCCCACAGGACAGTGTGAACGTGTGGGTGAACAAAGGAGGAAAATGTGTCAAACCTTTTGACAGATGATGTTGTTGGGTGGATCAGGATGCTGTAATGTTCCAGCTATGGCTGTGCTTTTTCCATCAACACTTCATAATGCTTTGACTAGCTGTAGGTAATTTGACTGCTGTTGCTTACATGAAAATTTACAAAATGACTCAACACATGTAACACAAATTTGTGATCTGACCATGAAGAACAGAATGAGAAGATTGTATTTTACATGCTTCCTAGTATGTGTCCCCCTCAGTAGTTTTGTTAGTTGTATTTTCTTTTCCATTTGCCTGTCTCCTATCTCTTTGGGCTGTGCCACTATCCAGTATGCAGCTCAAATCAACAAACTCATGGAGTGGTTAGGGCTTGCTCCACTGCCAAAGGCCAGTAATTCCAGTATGCATGTATACATTTTTTTCTTCTGCCAACCAGCTACACAGTAAGGGCCCTGGTGAGCTCAGGCTTACAGGCAGGATAAAGGTGAATACTTTGGCACTTGGCACTATGTGGGGCCAACTGGCAGACCCACTGACCCTCCAAACAGAATTCCCCACTGCCTTATTGCTCTGACTTTAGGGATGTTTTGTTTTGACTTTGTGCTTTACAGTCAGAGGTCAAGGTCTTCTGTATTTGTATGTAATTTTGCACAAACAGCTATTTTTATAGCACTTCATTTATTAAGTCTTTCCTGCTGAGCAGTCAGGTAAACAGATTCCACCCCTTAGCAGTAATGTTTGCTAGTTCTCTTTCACATTAAGTGTTTTGGCATCTGTGTAACTCTGTCCTGCAGAACACCTCAAACCAGTTATAAACAAAGCCAAACACAACTTGCTGCAGTACACAAGCTCCTTCCCAAACTCCTAGTTCTATTTTGTATAGGCTTCGCCCTCTGAGAGCCATCACTATGGAGTTTATTCCTGCATGTGTGCGCAGTCATGAAGATTTTCTTTCCTGTCATTGTACACTGTACAGTCACACACATCAGGTCCTCATATAGCACTGTCAGGACCTGAGCTCCTCTCTCAAATTTTTTTGTACGATCAGTCAACAAGTGAAAAACAGGAGTGAAGATGAAGCAAGTTGCTCTGAAGCTGTTTGCTTGTGCCTCGCCTGTCAACCTGGCGACCCCCCAGCTGGCAGAACTTTACCTCTGCTCTGAGGCCTGCCTAGGTGCTAAGCTCACTGGGCAAGCATTAGGCAGGCCATCTGTGGCCACACCTTTAGTGTGGCCCTGCAGGACTGTGCACACCTGCATGCAGAGGAACTCCAGCAGCAAGCTGGGGAAGGGCGGTGGGGACAGATCTTTAATCCCCAGCCATCCCAGAAATGGACCCAGACAGCAGGCACGAGTCAGGCAGCTCAGCTTCCTCCATCTCAGACTCCTCTCCCAGATCTCCCATCTTCCCGTTAGGAGACCTGGTGTCTGATTACAAGTACATCCACATCTGTGGCTATCCACAACCCCACTGTGACCAGGAGCTCCACCGCACTGGATCTCGCTCTCTCTGTGTCAGCCTGCCATCCCTGTGCTCTGCCTTCTCTCACAGGCTGTGGCCCAGAGCTGTCTCTAATGCGTTAGCCCCAGTCCCTCTGATTCCTCAACTCTTAGCGTATATTCAGGAAGAGAATCTAGCTGTCATTTTGGTCACATCAGAACACACAAGAGCATCTTGGTTCCTGACAATGGTGCAGCTGCTAGTGGGGAAACCTTGGCAGCAGAGATGCACTGTCACAGCTGGATAGTGCAATCTTTCATCTCCCACTGATAGACCAAGGGCTTTGGGCCTGGCCACTGCATGAGGGCACTCAGAAAGGCTAGAACTGCCCCCTGCATTGGTGTACACTATCCAGAGTGTGAGAGCCCCTTCTACTACAGCATGTTACACAGCTAGATGTCTGCTTTTCAGTGCCAGTGTGTGGAGAGAGGTCATGTTCTCTGCTTTTCATGTTAACCTACCTGTAGACATTGGGAGATGACGGTTGTTATGCATTCTCTAGCACCACAGTGGGCTTTACCCCTGTTGATGCGAATTTTGGACAGTCCCCTTTTCAAGCCGATTGCCCAAATCCAAGAGAGCAAGTGACCTACGTATGTGCACTTTCTGTCTCACTGTCCTGCCTGTCTATTCCAAAGGTACTTTACAACCAAATACCTCTTTTATGCCAAAATCAAACTCTTTTCTGTCCAGAATTATTTCCCTCAAGGAGTTCTTCCCATCACAGAAAATGAGGCTGAAGAAGTGTCTCACTGACTCTGTGCTTTGTCTCAGTATGGTTTGCACACAGCAGACATCAGGCAGATTCAGCAGCTATGTATTCATTACAGAGGGCACTCGCAAGGTGTTGCTTTGAAAAAAAAAAAAAAAAACAGCGTCTTTCTCACTGGTGCGTGACGCCATTACACAATCCTACAGTGCAGCGGGAGTGGAGCCTACACAGGCCATCTGGGCGCACTCCACAAGAGCCATATCCTCATCCACAACCCTCCTCAGCGGGAGGACAGTGGCTGATGTCCGTGTGGTATCTTGAGCACTTATATCCACTTCTGTATGCACGATGTCTCTAAATGTGCTAGATGGCAGATGATGCCTTCTCAGATCTGGCACATGCCAAACGGTGCATGTCTCAGGTCAAGCAGTGTAGACTGAGACTTCGATCCCCTGCTCCACTGACATTAGCCAAAGAAAATACTGGCTGTTTGGAGCAGAGGGTGTTACATATTGTACATGAGTACCTGAGAGAGGCAACTGTACAGTGTGAAATGGCGGGAAAGAAAATATTCAGTGCACACAGATAAACCCAATAGCAACAGCTCTGAGAGGGCTATGCCTATACTGAGAATGTGTTGTTACAATACATAACTAATGTTGTAAATTTGGTCAGAAACCAGGAACCTCACCCTCTGCATTCTCTCTCATTCAGTTTGTTCAGAGATTTCAGATTCAGCCAGGTTAACATGCTATTTATCATTTATTTGTGGCAGAAACACTAACTCAACATAACTTTATGCTGAAAAAATGAAAAATGAATGTACAACTGTTTAGCTAAAACAACACTGGGTGGTCTTTTTCAGCCATGGGGATCAATTCTGAGGAACTGGAATTTCCTTGCAGTGACACACCCTGGCTACATGGCCTTCCTTACCTATGATGAAGTCAAGGCCCGACTGCACAAGTACATCAATAAGCCTGGCAGGTATGGTAACTGTGTGTGTATTTTAAGTACCTAAACAAATTCACATTCATGACTGACTGAGCATCAGGCAAAGGTAATGTTAGAAAAGAAACTTTCTTTGTTATTATTTTGTTAAATTTGACTTGTTTTTCCATATCTGTGTTTTGGTATAGATGTGATGTACTTTACTGTGAAAAGCAGCAGAAAACATCAACTAACAGTTTACTTTGGCATTTCTCACAGAAGCCCAGATGCCAGGATGTATGGGCAATATAATTAGATGCAAATAGGATCAGAAGGACTGTGGAAAGACAGCCACGTGTGTAGGTTGCTATGTAAATAGACAAATTTGGTACACAGTGTGACAGTAGAAGAGGAATACATCTAAGGAATATAGCGTCTGTGGGCTGTGTCCAGAAGTTGCTGTAAGTAAACAAAACAATCACACCCAGTACTGTGATTGGCCAGCTGTCAGAAGGTGAGGAAGTCAGTAGGGTTTGAGCTTCTCTTTCAAGCTCTCATTCATTTTTTACACAATAATTTCTGTAACTGTTAATGTGAACAACTGAGTGCAAGACCATGAATGCCTTCCATGAGAGACCATTTGCAACAACAGAAACTCTTTTTCCCATGAACACAATTCACCTTTTATACTTAATGGTCATCACTGATTATTGTTATGTATTATTGTGCCACAACATGGATATTGTAATACTGTTATCAGTGTGCTAAATCAATGATAACTCTAAAAAAAATAAGCTATTTCATTTCCTTCAGAAGTTCAGTAGTGGTTTAAATACTTGTCCCCTTATAGTATATATCATGTTGCAAATAAAAAAAGTAAAACATATATGTTATAGCAGCCATTAAATTACAGTTAGTCAATCAATCAATAAGGAGATAACTGGTAAAAACATATCGTGAAGTAAGGTTGGGCCCGTAGCCTATTGTCTGAAAAGAGATGAGTGGAATGTGGGAACCAGATGGGGAGGCTGAGGTCACGAGAGGAAACTCTGATTACGAAAAGAGTTATTTGGAACTGTTTCTGTTTTAAATCATCAGACATGGAGAAAACTTAAACATTATGCAAGGTTTCCTGCTGTGTCATGAAGTCAAAAGGTGGAAATACAAGCAATCCATCATTTAAAAATTAACACACACCCGTGAATACAAAGAGGCAACCAGGGCCAATGCTATACAATGCCTGTCACCAGAGGCATCATTTACTGCTGCAATACCTTATGACAAGACCAGCAAGGGATAGAAAGATATTACTTGGACAATCTTTATATGCATCACAAAGGACAAGGTGCAAGGAGTGGACAGTATGACCTAAAGTTTGTATTACTGTATTATTTTTGTGTGTGTTTTATTGTGACCATATTCAGTAACACATAAAAGCGATACTCCACTCAAAACACAATTCCACCTATTTTCACTCTACTAACAATGTAAGGGAACATATCTTAAGAAAGCAAAAATTATTAAAAAAAACAGATGTGTTTATTAGCTCCAAATAGGACTGAGAATGCTCCCATATTGTAGGTTAATTAGTGATTGTAATGTGATTGGTTCTCAGAGTAAGAGAAGTGGTAGGATTCAGCAGCTCAACAGCCTTTATATGAGAGAAAACCCACAGTCTGTTCTATAAGCACAGCAGTCAGTGTACAACGAGGCATGTCTGTCAAGTACATTTACATACAGCAGCAACAAACAGGCATACTGATGCACACAGCAGAGGGACCTTTCCTGTAAAACAAAACCAGCTGAACTTGCGTTGCAGAATGGAGTGTGGAGATAACTTCAGGTCTGGCTATGCAAGACTGCACAAAAAAGCAAGGTCAAAAAACAGTTTCCCACATCCAAGATACTGCTCTGGTTATTTCATTGGCTTCAAACGAGGCTTAACGTTCTCACAGTTTCTGTTGACTGTTCCTGAGTATGAAATAGTCCAACATTGCTTCAGTGTCTGTCTACAATAGATGCTACTTGCCACATTAGCAGAACATTCAAAAGGCTATCCAGTAAAATAAACAGTAATGCAACATAAAAATGGTAAAACTTCAGATTTCCATTTCCTGTTGTGGGGACACTTTATCATGGTAATGAAAGTATTACGAATAGATGTGACAGAGCATGACACCGGTGATGGTGGCGAAAGGTACTGTCCACCCTTACATTGTGCCCATTCAAACCGCAGAGAGAAATGGCTTTGGATTCAGGTTGGGTTGCCCAAAGTGCATATTTTGATATTTCAGGGTATTTCTGTGATAATGATTCTGTGTTACTGAAGGTTTTGTGATGGTATGCTAGAGAAATGTAGTTTGTCTGCTTGGTTGAGCTGAGCTCTCCTCACAGGTTTTTTGGCCCTCCTCCTACTCAGCAGGGTGCTTCTGCTTGAGGTGGTGTTTGCGTTGCCCCCTTTTCGTCGCTACATATATGTATATGTGCAGAATATGAACTTTATTAACTATTTACAGGCTACTCTTCTCAAAACTTATATTGTCACCGTCTTAAAACTGAAATATACTGTGGTATTAATTTTATGTCATATCCTTAGATCAGATCCTCAGTTCGTTATCAGGATGGGTAGCAGACATCCATGCAGAGCCGTCACAACATACCACATACTTATTTGTGGAGTAGGCACACACCAAAGTTGTTTTTCCCTTGATGATGTGTGTATGTCTTTGATCCCTGTCATGTTCAACACTTCACAGAAGGCAGAAAGTCACCTTCAGGACTAATTTGCTTAATGAGCTTAATGACAATCATACATCAAAAGGCATGTCCAGGTGAGATGACAGAAACACTTCTAAACTGTTTTAGAATCCCACATCTGGACCAAGAAATAAGGATGATGAAGCTAAAAAGACACAGCATGGGAGTAATTACCAGCAATTCATGGCATTTGTAAGAACAGATGCAAACACCTGTTAACCTGCTTCATCAGGATGTGTTACTGTGGTTTGATCAGATTTAATTGACAGTGGTGTCTTGCTGAAAACATAAGCAAGCAACCCACAACAACAGATTCTGATTTGATTCTTACATTGAAAAATTCTGATCGGTGCACAGAAATGTGTGACGTCACTTTTTCCATTGGAGTTATGAGAGAAATATCACATGGAGCAAAACTGATCTAACTTCAACGGGTAATACTGTGTCCATGTAGCACTTAATTGCTTATAATGAGAAGCTGATTGAGAAAATAGGTTTTCAGAGCATTTATATTCACGTCAGGGTTTGTTTACCCTTGACCTGCTGTGCGTGAACCGCTCCCGCTGCACTCACCCTGCAGCTTCTCTGTAGCTAGGTGTGACCGACACACAGCCAGGTCTCAAAGTCAGCGTGCTGCTGAATCCACCTCTCAGGGATGTAAAGATTGATCTCTGTGGCCTGCACATATGCTCATGAATATTTAAGATGTTGGCCACGTAGCAAACAGCCTTAGAGCTCAGGCTCAAAGGCAACGGATGTCAGTCAGAAATAAAGAATGTTTAGGAATTTCCATTTAGAGAAGAAGAGAAGACATCCTTTATTGTCACACCACATAGTACATGCACACACACACGCCATGCTTGGTGAAATTTCCTCTCCACTTTTGACCCATCCTGGTAGACCTTTCCTCCACGGCAGGCCAGGAGCGGTGGGCTGCCGATTATAGGTGTCAAAAAGAGGTTATGCTTTGCTGTCACACCTATAAGCCTCAGTCTGAAGGACTTCTCAAAACTCATTATTGTCGTGTATATTCACAAAACGTCATATCTTTGATATCTTTGTTTCAGAGTTGATAGCAGCAGGGTGTACTGTATACAATCCCACATAAACATACAGCAAGCATCATTTTCAGTAAAGTAAATCCAATTGTCCTGGATCAGTTGAAACAAGTGTGTGTGTGTGTGTGTGTGTGTGTGAGGGTGTGTGTGTGTGTGTGTGTGTGTGTGTGTGTACCAGTAACCTACACACTGGTTCCAAAATGAATGCTGACAAACTGCATTTGGTGTTTTGCCAATCTTGTGGGTTTTTTTCCCTCCACGTGGCTAGTTCCTGGTGGGGGGAAGAAAGTAGCTTGAGAAAATACCTGTAACAGTGCTAATTTATTGTGAGCAGCTCGTGTAGCCTTGAGCTAAGCCATGCATGCCCTGTAATTAGCCAGTCTTGCGTGGCTGCATGGTAGAACAGAGCAGATAATGACAGGACTCTGTGTGTGTGTGTGTGTGTGTGTGTGTGTGTGTGTGTGTGTGTGTGTGTGTGTGTGTGTGTGTGTGTGTCTGTGTGTCTGTGTGTACACATCTCCAAATGTATAGGGTGCTGATCACTGAGTGAATCATGCAAATACCATTGTTATGAACCAACACTGGAGCAAACACACACAAACACACACTGCTGTGTGGGGGAGGGCAGTCATCAGATGACCTGCTACATGCTACCACTTCAACACACACACACACACACACACACACACACACACACACACACACACGCAGTCCCCACATGTGACTGTGTAAACAGATTTTTGTCCCCACAACGTGAGTAATACATGAACACACACACACACACACACATCTATGCATGCACTAGAGATAAGCCACATCTTTTGATGAAAAGTCAGCCTAAAATGTATTGATCATATCTCAACTAAACAGTAACACCAGACATGGTTATCACACTGAAAGTGATGATTAATGATTAATTTGTTTTTGTCGAAGCATTTCGTTATTGTTTACATAGACAGGCATGCTTTCTGTGCTCAGTAAGGTCTTCTAGTCAGAGGTGAAACACAGCTTGTTAGCATCAGTGAAACAGCCTGAAACTTTGAAACTCTGTCTTCCCACGTCTCTGCTCAGTCAAAGCCCTGGTGGGTTTAGCTTGGTGTCTTTGTTGCTGGTGGAGGTGGGATCATACTGTGGTCAAGGCTTGCTTTTAACCCAGTACTCATGCTGGACTGTATTTATAAAACCTCCTCTTTCTCTTTTTTTCCTTTTTTCCACATCTTTTGCACATTCAGATTGTTCCAGCTTGTGTTTAGCTGTTCCATGTGTATTCAGCTGCACAAGGAAATCCCTCAGTGATGAAGGTTGAAAGCAGAAGCACCATTGTTTGTTGCACTTTAGTTTTATACAAACGGCAATGGCAGAATCCTCATATTAAATCAGGGAAAAACTTTTTTTTTTTTTGCCTCGTTTCTTATTTCATTTCTTCAGTTGAAGTGTGTGAGGTGTAATCATGTGATCTGTTCTACCCTCCAGTGGTCACTCAGGTGTCATTGATCACTTCAGGACTGCATTTGAAGCATGAGGCTATTTGAAAAGGCTATTAGCATTAATTCTGAGAATAAAACTGGCTATGGCTATATGAAATGCCCCAAAAAGTGCCAAATATGAGGAAAGAAAATGTACTTCCTTAATGAGACAAATCTGAAGGACAGTTTACTTTATTTCCAATTGTAAATACAATTACATTACTCCTATTATGTTGTATTTATCCACTGCATAGTGACTTTTACCTATGCAATCTCCTATTACTGATAATAAAAAGGTAATACTAGTTAAAAATATTGCATTATTATTTATAAGATGTTTCTTTAAATTCTGCTGTATTAAACTGCCAGAGTTATCTATCTACAGTATCATACAGCTGCTTAATATTCAGCTTAGAAACTGCTTCATATTATCAGTTGCTCACTATTCAAGTATGCTTATGGCCTGTTATCACTCGATATACAGAAACATATGCCAGTGTCTTACACTGATCCCTCTGCCAATCAAGATATTGTATGTGAAGCATGCGAGCAATCTTGACAGACTTTGGTGTGTTGCTGAAATATTTTTACTCAGTTTTAGTATCTGGGCACTCTTTTCAAAGATCTTAAAAGCAAATACATCACATCTCAGTGAGATTCAGTGTGGTTAATCTTCATAAGTATACACAGCAGACTGGTTGAGCCACACTTTAACAACTGTCTGAAGAGTCACAACAAATAAGGCAAGCTCTAATCTTTTTCAATCACACCATTTGTACATGGTGTGGTTGAAAAGCCCTTTCTGTTAGATTGAAAACATAAAAGCAACGATCAACAGGCCTGAGTGCACTGACACGCAAATGATTAGCTCCCTCACACACACACAGTCAGAACTCCATAACTACTGCCACTGTGTGTGCATCCATGCCTCTGTGTGTGTGTGTGTGTGTGTGTGTGTGTGTGTGTGTGTGTGTGTGTGTGTGTGTGTGTGTGTGTGTGTGTGTGTGTGTGGGTTGGGTGTGTGTGTGTTGCGAGCTTTGGAGAAACTGCACCTAAAGAAAGAATATTCAGAAAGCACAGTCTTTATTAAAAGATGGTGGTTTAAGAAGACAAAAGGTGGATCGAGCCTTTTTTAGAACAAACGAAGGTCAAAATCAGCCTGGGAAAGGCTTGAGGTGATAGTATTATATGCAAACATGATGTAAAAATTCTTCAACAACCCCAATTCCAAAAAAGTTGTGACACTTTGTAAAATGTAGATAAAAACAGAATGCAATGATTTGCAAATTCTCTCTGACTTCTATTCATCTAAATACAATTTTTGAGAGTGAAATTCTTTCACAGTCTTGCTTTACACATAACTTTAGTTGCTCAACAGTCCCACATCTCCACTGTCATATTTTGCACTTCATAATGCGCCGCACATTTTCAAGGGGAGACAGGTGTGGACTCCAGGCAGGCCAGCCTAGTACCCGCACTCTCTTACTCTGAGGCCATGCTGTTGTAACACATGCAGAATGTGGGCTGGCATTGTTTTGCTGGTATAAGCAGGGACGTCCCTGAAAAAGACTGGAATGGAAGCATGATGCTCTAAAACCTGATTGTACCCATTGTAATGGTACCTTCACAGATGTACCCATTCCATGGCCACTGACACTGGCTTTTGAACTTTGCACCGTCAACAATCTGGATGGTCCATTTTCTCTGAAGGGTGGAGGACATGATTTCCGTAATTTGAAGTGTAGACTCATCAGACCACTGCACACTTTTCTACTTTGCATGAGTCCATCTCAGATGAGCTGAGTGTTCAACTGTTGGATTGTTTGTCCATGGGGTTTTTCAGAAAGTGCTGAACCTCATTCCATCTTCGCTTGTTACCATTGAACTGTTTACCTGTGGAATGTTCCAAACAGGTGTTTCTGGAGCATTCCACAACTTTCCCAGTCTTTTGTTGCTCCTGTCCCAACCTGTCCCAAATTCAAATAAGCAGATATTTACAGAAAGCAAGTGATTGAGGTCAAACATAAACTGTCTTGTCTTTGTACTGTTTTCACTTTAATATATATCAAAAACAATTTGTAAATGACCGCATTCCATTTGAATTGCATTTTACACAGCGTCTAACTTTTCTGGAATTAGGTTTACCTTACAGTCCCACAGTCCATTCACAGCTATTGAGTTCTCAGTGATGTTCTCGATACGACACCACAGAGTTGACATTCAAAAGATGTTGTATTGTTTCAGTGTCATTATTTAAAGTTTGTTAGACATGTTTGCAGATGATGATGAAACCATGCTCTTCTCTTTCCTTCTTCTTTTTGTCTGCCTAACAGTTACATCTTCAGACTTAGTTGTACACGACTGGGCCAGTGGGCCATCGGCTATGTGACCAATGATGGCAATATACTGCAGACCATCCCCCACAACAAACCACTGTTCCAGGCCCTCATCGATGGCTACAGGGAGGGCTTGTACGTGACCGATCACACACTTACACACACACACACACACACACACACACACACACACACACACACACACACACACTCTCTCTCCTGCTCACTCTGTTTGTATATTGATTGCTTGTACTATACTGTCCACTGTGTACATGCTCTGTACAAATGAGAAATGATTGACTATGTCTCAATCAGTCACATTTGATTTAGAAAGTCCTTAAATGTCACTTGGCAGACCAGAGCATGATGCCTGAAGGCGTAAGTCTTTTCTGAAAGCTACTTCCAAGATGAATGTTTTTGTCTCAGACAGACAAGAGGACGTCTTTGAGGCTCAAGTTGTTCTGCGAGACCATCTGTTTATCCTGATAATCTGACAGGCCCCCAGACAAATCAAACATGCTTCCTGCCATTAAATGCACGGCATCTTGCTCCCTTCAGCTGTCAATCTAAATGCTGTAGCCAGAGATGGGCACGAGGGCAGGGGTGGGGGGAGGGGGGGTCCCTGTTTGAAGTACCTCTGTTTTTGATCAAGCAGGGAGAACTCAGCAATTGTGGGGGAAGCTAAGTTCCCATCAGTCGTTCTTTCAAACGACAGTCATTGTGGTTAAAACCAGACTTTAAGAGTTTCCACTCAGCTTTGTAATAATTGCTGATGCTGTGTTTTACTTTTTATTCTATGCAGATATATTACTAACTCACGTTAGCTCTTTTAATTTAAAACTTAAATTAAAAAAAATGCTCATAATTGGTATTTGTGTCAATCATAAATCATTATTTATAAAAGTGTTTAAACTGAAACTATTACTACAAGTGCCCCTGTTGCTTCTTGTGGTTCTACTTTTTTAAGAAGTATTTTTGGTTCATCACATTTTTGCACATTTGCTTGTATAGGACAGGCATGTACAAATGAAATTGCCTCAGTGCAGTTTCTGAAATGTGTCATAGATATTATGTTAGAAGACATGGCAAACAAACATGACTGATTGAAACATTTGGAGAAAATATGCTGCTTGTCTAATATTGTTTTCTCATTTGCAGCTATTTGTTCCCTGATGGTCGCAGTTACAATCCTGACCTCACTGGTTTGTGTGAGCCAACGCCTCATGATCACATCAAAGTGACACAAGTGGGTTTGTGTGTGTTTCTGACAACATGCTTCATCTGGATAAGTAGAATGTTCATGGTTCGCACAGGTCATGGCATTTCTTAGCCTCATTAAGTCAGAATACGTCAAGTAAACTCGCTCTTTCTTGACATTGAGGTGTGGAAATGTTCACAAAGAAGTGACTGAACCTCAAGGATGTGTCAAACCACTCAGTTTTTTTTAAATGATGTCTTATGAAATGAAGAAATCATCCAAAGTGTGTGACTTTTTTTGTTTCAGATTTATTCAGAAACGTACTTTTTTTGCACAATGAGGCTGAAACGTGATGACTTTTCCAGAACTGTCCACCACATGTTTCCTGTTTGAAAATAAGCACTGAGAGCGTAGCTAGTGGTGTGTTCATCCAGTCAGGGGTCGCGATTCGTCTGAATTGATGACTGAATGGCACACGGAAATCGTCATCTGTTGCACAGCCCACTGTTAATAACTTCTGTCTCAAGCACAGTTTTATCAGCCTGACCAGATAAAAGGATGACGAAGAGAAAATTATAAGCTGGTGTTGTGTGACTGAGAATTTCTGATATGATAATATTTTGAGAAGTTTATTCCAAACAGAGAAGTCAGTGAATATTAGGGGATAGTACAGATGGGTCACATATAAATTGTTTGTCATATGATTTAGTTTCTAGATATTTTACTGTAACTGAGGTGAAAAATGGACCATTCCACAACAACATTAACCATGACCATTTAAGGTCATGGAATAGCTCTGAATTAGTGATGGGAAGTCCCTGTATGTGTTTGTCTGTAGGATTTTGTGTTTTGTTCCCCTGTATAGTTTGATACATGCACCACTTGATGACTAACAGGCTTTTGCTCTGCCTGAACAGGAGCAGTATGAGCTGTACTGTGAAATGGGCTCCACCTTCCAGCTCTGTAAGATCTGCGCTGAGAACGACAAAGACGTCAAGATTGAACCCTGCGGTCACCTTATGTGCACTTCCTGCCTTACAGCCTGGCAGGTATTGTAATGAACCGTACAAGTCATTTCAAGATCCAAACTTTGAACAGAGAGGTTTGGCCGATTGCGGTTGTAGTTGCCCAATCTGTACATCTTCATGTCATGCTTTACAGAAAAACACCAAAACCTCACATGAAAGATTGAAACATTTTAAGTCTTCTGCACTGCTAATATTGTATTTTTTTTGGGCATATATGTAGGAATGAATCTGGTTTGAAGATTAACAAGCATCCGCATATAAGTGAGAAGAGAACAAAGCTTTCAGCCTCCAGTGCAAGATTCATGGAAAACCTCCCTCCCTCACTTCCTCCCTGTGTCCTTGCATCTGTCCTAATCAAATTTCCACATATCAGTTAGAAGTGGAAGTGAAAACTGAGCATGTGCGCACAGCACACACAGTATATGTATTCCAGTGTTTCATCTTGTGTTTCTCTGCTTCCTGCTATGTTTTTTTTATGTGTCCATCCCACAGCATACTGTCCTGCATTGCTGTGTGCACTGGTTTGCAATCAGGAGCTGTGCCAGCAAAGTGTGTTCATGATTACCTTCCTCTAATAAGTCATTAGCATGGAGTCCAGAGACTTCCTCTCCACCTCTGCCACACGCACACACACACACACACACAAACACCTTTGCATGGAACATCTGTGATGCAGTCACAGAGAGATCTCTCTATCGCAAATCTTACATTATATACATATATTTGTATTTGTATTATAGTAGTATAGTATATAGAAATATTTTTACACAAGCAAAGCATATCTCACCTTTACATGTTTTGCAGTGGAGCTTTTGCGAGGGAGGACATGGAAGATGATTCAGAGGACAATGAGCACAGGTTTTAGAAGTGAAGTTGAGTGCACTTTGTTCTTCAGGCCGTCAGCACTGTAATAGTTTCCATTTATCTTGAGCCTTTTGTTTGCCTCAGACTGAGAAATCAGAACTGATGTCTAAGAGCAAACAATGAAACACATTTTATACCATTAAAACATCAGATTTTGTGATTTTTCTTGCCAAAGTGATGTTGAGATGAAAGCGTCACGATAAGTCTTTGTAGTTGCTGTGCCAGTGCAGTCAGTCTGTGCTGACTGCCGTAGGAAGTTATCCTGAGGAGTATTTTTTCTAGACAAAAATTCTGATCTTACAAAAAACAAACACGTATATCTCAAATTATACCAAATCCTGTTGGATATGTTCCCCCGGATCATGTGTTTGTGGTCAGCTTTATCACAACAGAGAAGTAATGAATTCATGCAGGGCCGGCAAATTGTTTCTTAAATGGGATCTATGTTACACAGTGTAAGTTTGGGGGTCTTTGACATGAGCCTTGGGAAACCCTGATTAAAGCATTTGAGAAGCGTTTTAGGGCATTACTTTATTTTGCTGCTCTGCTCTCAAGAGGTTCAGTGTCGTGGCTTCAAAGCTGGAAAGCTTTTACTTGGGTGGCTTTACTCTGAACGCAGTTGTACATTTAGCAAATGAGGCAAGTCGTTCCAGTCCTACGCTCTGTAAACAGCAGGATTCAGCAGCACCCACATTAACAGTTTTTGTTTATCATACTTCCTGTTATGACAACTCTGCATGACCCCTCCTCATCCACAGCCTCAGCCAGTGACGTATGTCAGTGTGTGTGCGTGTGCGTGTGTGTATATACAGTATGTGTGCTTCAGTAATGAAGTATTTTCCTTCACATTAGTGCAACTGTGAGTCAGAGAGAAAGAGGGAACTCTCCTACCCTGTGACAGTGAGTAACCCAGCACCAGTCTGCTCAGGTCATTGACTCAGTGGTGGTTCCCTGACTTTCCTCTCAGTCTGTATATTAGTCAGCTGGGGTGACACACGCAGTCTTCACACACAGCTGGCTGATGATCTGTGTAATTCCACATCCTGTTCTCTTTGAAGGCCATTTCTGAGTTCTCCAGACTATGGGGGCACATGAGAGGGTTCCCTTGTTCTAGCTATTAGTTTTATCCTGAATCAATGCAGTGTGGGCTTCACAGGAGCATTTCTGCGCCCTAAAAGCACCTGACCGTAAGTTTCATTAGATGATGAAGTTTTTGTATTTTACTAATGATGATTGATTGTAAAAGTATTGGCAAGTGGTAAATAGTTCTACCCACAAAGTATAAAGTCAGCTTTGTCCAGAGTCCAGAGCTTTGACCATTCTTTTCTTTCTTTCTTTCTTTCTTTCTTTGATTTAGTGACTTTCTGGTCAAGAGACATGTAGACATGAAGGCTAAAACTTGTAAACCAACCTAAAATTTGGTTGAAAAGTTGAAAGCTGGTCTAATCAGTATCTTTATATTAACAATATTAACAAAGGATTAAGATCTTTGAGGCACAATCTAAAGTGTGTCTCATCTGCCAAGAAGTGAACACACAGTCTGTGTCTACTGATTTCACCATTTACACTAAAGTAAAGAGAGAACACAACATTTATGGTTAATGTAAAATTTTACAAATACAGTAAATAGTAACTACAGTATACTCCTTTGTCATCCAGGGGCAACTTGTGTAGCTGAGTTTGTGGAAATGTAATTAACCTTGTGATACACTGTCTATGAGATTCTGAATTATTCGTGCCTTCTTGTAATTTCTGAATTTTATGAAACAGATTAAGTTATTTCTTTCCTTGTGGAAATAATATTCAACATTCCGTCCACTCACTTGCTCCCTCTCAAAATCTGAACCAGAACTTTGTGATGTTAGCTAATGCATAAAAACAACAATCAACAATCAGCATTAGAAAAAGCTTCAGCATAGTATTTTTGTGAAGTTATGATATGATAATAATAAGTGCTTCACTAAAAGTATCTCTGTGAGGAGCACACTCCCTCACACACATCAAACATGGTAAGGCCAGCTGATTTCAGGCACACTGGTCAATGAAAATGTCCAACGGCAATGGGCAACCTTGAAGTAAAATGGTGACACTACAACAGTGTTATGGCAGTAAAACGTGTCAGCTTCCATATTGACTGCTCCTCCTGGTGGATAGATAAAGTAACTGGTCTGCGCACATGGCGCTTAGGGGTGTTTTGAGGCAGCACTGCATTCGCGTACCATCACAACTCAACCAACTGGAGAGCAGGGATCCAGCAGGAATCAGCATGGGCCCTATTACAGTCCAGACAGCAAGTTGGATGCTACTGTATAATGTGCAAGGTGTCACTCATGGTGACAAACCCACAGAGAACAATCATTTACTCACAAATCATATCTGGGTCATGATCCTTTAAAGCTGCTCCAGTCAGTATTTGTTCATTTACAAAGGATCACACAACTATGTGTAATATGAAATGGGTCGCTTTGAGTAACAAACTCACTTAGATTAATCATGTGACTCTACTGTTCAGCTCAGCTCTTCTGAGCATCTTTCAGCTCATTGTTCTGCTTTAACGGCGCACAGCTTCATTGGTTTGGTTCAGTCTCACTGCTCTCATCAGCATTGTTTCCAGCAGCAGCAGCAGCAGGCGGCTTTCACAAGAAAGGCTCTGATAAACCCACTGCACACAACCTGCTGGGCACCAAACAGCAGACAGAAAGTTAAAAACGAGCTGGTAAACAAAGTGAAGCATTTAGCAGCTAAAGAGCCAGCTGTTTTTTTTCTCTGAATGTGGTAGAGACTAAACCAGAGTTAAAAAGAGAGTGAATGTTGACTTTCACCAAGAAATATGACTCCATATAAATCTTGCTCACTCTTTGTCTGCTGGACGTGTAAATAGGCAGCTGACACATTCACCATATCAACTTAAGAAAGTGGTAATATATCAGTGTTGTTTTTCCGGCTTGTTTGGCTCCCCCTAAGTGGCTCAAAAAAATTAATGCAGGTTAACAGTTTTATACATCAAAGTTACATATAGTTACATATTTAATTGACTATATTTTAACATGTTTGGACATGCTTCATATTGAAATATTGTCTAGTCAATTTAATGCTGGTGAAACCATGGTTATATGTAAATTAGACATCTAAAAAAACTTCTCAACTAGAGTTCGCTCTTCCTGTTTTAACATCTAAACGTCTGAAAAATCATTAAATCAGTGTGCGAAGGAGCAGTACATCAAGACTAAATGCTGTATTCTGTCTGTTTCAGAGCAGAAGTAAAGCTTGGAAGGTTTTCTCCCTTTCACCATAGCAGAAGTTTGGGAGCAGTTTGTCTTAGTTTGTCTTCAGTGTCTATGAGCATCACACCATCTCCTCCCCCATCTGGGCTCCCTTCCTTTTAACCTCCCACTCCTTCCCTTCTCGACCCACTCTAATTAGGATTAAGTTTCAAACATGCCTTTGGTGCGTCCCCTGCCAAGTCCCCAACCATATGGCCACCACAAATGCAGCTTTGTTCTGTGTAAATATCGTCTGCCTTAGATTGTAGCCCCTGAGTCAGTGGAGAGCGAAGCACTTAAAATCAAAACCTCTTTTATCCTGTTATTTATGACCCCTGTTTGACAGGGGCCAACATGTGGAATATGTACATGTGGCCTATGAATGTTGTAAAGTTGCAAAACAGCATTCGACATAAGCATGTGTCCAGTTGACCTTGCCAGAGTCCTTTCATGAATCGGAGGAAGAGAGATAGGGTAGCAGTGAAGCACATAACCTTAACCATGTGTATCCCAGCTGTTTGCAACAGCCTTCCTGCTCGACGGTCCAAGTGATTCTTCATGTTCCCAAAACACCACAATGATGAAACCGTGGTCATCAGATCATTAGATGTAGAAATGTTTCTGGGATACAAATGTCACCTCTACACCTGTGTCTGTGTTTTAATGAAATATTGTGTTTCATGCAAACTCTTTCCCTTGTCTGTCCCAGGAATCAGATGGTCAGGGTTGTCCGTTCTGTCGTTGTGAGATCAAAGGCACAGAGCCCATAATTGTGGATCCCTTTGACCCAAGAAATGAGGGCAACAAGTGCTTCTTTCTGGACCAGCACAGCTGCCCCATGCTGGAGCTGGATGATGAGGAAGACAGAGAAGACTGCCTGGTCATGAATGGACTAGCCAACATCAGGAAGGTAAAGACTTGCAGTGCTAGCTGCTAGTCAGTCTGTTGATCAGTAGCTGAAAGGGCTCAGGTTTCAAAACATCTGATGTGCCCTTTCTTTTAGTTCTTTTAGTATAAAAAAAAAAAAAAACATTCAGCAAACTTCTGTGACTTAATCCTACTTACAGCAAAGTGTGGGATTCATCTTAAAGAGCAACTTTAAGGTGATCACATGAGTAATCACATTACACGTGTCAGAGCAGGAATAACCAGTCAGAGAGAAGGATTTAAGACAAAGAAGATGCATGAAAAGTGATTCCGAACAAAATCAGTGTTCTCTTTGTTTTTGCTGTTTGCACTCCTGATGAAAAAAAAAAAGTGCAACATCCTATAAATTGTTCAAATCAAATGCAAAAAGTAGTACATATCTAATCTTCAGAATTCTGAAGACACCTCTTGAACTGTTTCTTTAATCTTGATAAATTTGATGAACTTGCTCTTCTTTTTAGCAGTAAAAGAGAAGGAATTTTGCATTTATCTTTGACTTAAGTCCGTAATTCTACCAGTTTAATGTGATAAACCCAAGATTTACTCTCGTACAACACTTAAACAATCATCGGCCAGTGATAAATAACTGAACACCCCTTTAAAAGATCATTTACTTTCCCTCAGCACTGTGCTGACCGCCAGAACTCGCCCATGGTGTCTCCCAGCTCTTCACCTGTCAGCCAACACAGAAAAGCCCATGGAGGAGACCCCAGCCATAGCTTCCAGCACCTCGGCCTTCCCCCTGTCCCACCACGACTTGACCTCATCCACAAGGGCGCCATCCGTTCCCCATCCGCCAGTCCCAGCAGCTCCCCGAAGGTCAGTCACAGCATTCCCCAGAGAAGACAAATGGGTCACCTGTATGTTCCTGCACATCATCACTACAGTCAAGTGTCAGTGGGCTGTCACATAATGATTTAAAGTGCATTTTATATAAAAGTTTTGGATTTGCTTTAAAGGAAGACTTTGCACAAGGAGAATGTAAACACAGGAAACACATTCAAAATAATTACAGGGTCAGAATAAGAGAAAAGATAACTCAAAAAACAAATTAAAAGAAGAAAGAAAAAGCTGCACACATGAATCTCTGGTATCTCTGAGTGGCGTCATTAATGTTTTAATTTCTGAAGGGTTTTATAACCCACAAATCATGTTGTTGTGACAGTTGTTCATTTCCTCTTAGTGGCTTGTAAAGGTGGAAATGGTTAGGAAAAACTCTTTTCATACTAGGTTCAGCCAAAGGTAATGGGCAAGATTTTCTGTTTCACTTGAACATTTTTATTTGGCAGCTGTAGTGTGCAACGAAGACCCGTGACCATACTGAATGCCAAAATCTGGATTTCTTCTTTGTGTTTTATTTGGATCCACATTATATGTGGCTTCCACAAAAAGCTTACCAGTCCCTCTGTAGTCCACAGCATCGACAACAAAAATGATGTGGTGTGATTTAAAAAATGATATTGAACTGTTCAGATTGTCTGCTGTCATTTCAGTGAATATTCCATGTGTCTCCTCCTCTCTAGTCTTCACCAGGCATGTCCAGGAAGCAGGACAAGCCTCTCCCAGCCCCACCTCCTCCCCAGAGGGACCCACCTCCACCGCCTCCCCCTGAGCGTCCTCCTCCCATCCCCCCAGAGTCTCGCCACTCCTGGCTCCCAAGTTCCTCTTCCTTGTCCTCTTCCATCTCATCTTCTACTGGCATGCTGTCAGACTCCCAGATCAACCCAGAGACACGGTGTCCCAAAGACAGCCACTTTGCAGATGCCCATAGGGCTGGATCCGAACACCCGCTCCAGCCGGGACCCGCCGGCCCCTCTCACCTGAATGGAAGACCACTCAGTTGTCCGTCTGCGGGATTTTTGAGGTTGCATCACAGATTGGAGGGGGCAGGAGGCTCAGAGATCTCCAAGGTAGGGCTTGGAGTCAGTTTGAACATTTATGGTGGTAACTTAGAATAAGTATGGAAAAGCCTATTTGTTGTGCTTTTAAATGAAATGTCTTTGGATTGCCATGAAATTTGCTTCAGACAGTCATGTTCCCCTCAGGATGAGTTGGAATCGCTGTGGTGATGCTCTGACTTTTCATCTAGCACCATCATGACATCACAATGTTAATTTGTCCATTACTTTGGTTTATGACCAAATACCTGCAAGACTAATGACATTCCCATCAGTCCGAGCTGTACTACGCTAACAAACTAAATTAATATGGTGAACGTGGGGAACGTTACACCAGCTGTTGAACGTTGAATGGATTACCATGCAGTCCGGTGCAGACATTCATGGGCTTTGAGAACTTTGGTGATCTGGCCTGTCATCTGAGGTAGCTCCACCAGCAGATGCGCTGGAAATTATATGATGATAGGTGTATATACCACAGCCTTTACTCCATAATACATTTAAGCTGGTTTTGACTGTGGAATGATAACACTGGAAAACTGACATACTAAAAAACCTTGATCTTTGAGTGTCCTGTTGATGCACGCTATTCTCTCACAATGCAATGCACAAAGGAAATGGAAGAGCTCCTCACAGCTGGAATAAAGTAAAACAAATTGTAGATGGTGGTACAACAGCTTTGTGAACATGCCAGAAAGAAAAACATTTCCATATCCAATTTAGAAGATTAATTGAAGTCACCTGTGGCACTGAAACTGAAGACAGAAGGTGGGAAGGGCTAATTTGTTTTAGGTGCCATTCACTGTCAGCCCCGCCCGTTTTTTCTCATTTGTTTATTTTACACCTTTTAACAATACAGTCATTCTGTTTAGGGACATGTACTATGTATGATGATAATCTGCTTGACCAGGTGTCAGCTGGATCACCCATGTTCACCCTGAGTCGCTTCAATAAAGCAAAGTCCTCAGTACACGAAGACATAGTATGTGTATGTTTAGCCTTATGAAATGCGAAGAGAAAAACATCACAGCTCTTCATTCAACTTGTTTTATTTAGCAAGTGGGCGACTGGACTTTTCAGCTTGATGAGCTTGTTTGTTAGTATGGCTTCTGCCACGTTGGTGTCCTTACTCTTTTCGTACTTATCAAATGATGGATGATTGAAATTCTCAGCCTGTATAAAATGCACCATTTTGTCTGCTAGACGTGGATGTGAACGACGTATGTTGAGCCACATTTCGGTGACTCATCAGCTACTTGTCAGAGAAAAGACTTTTCTTCTGCTCAGGTTTGGTTTGACGTTTCTTTGTTGGTGGCAGAGCTTTGAAGTAGTCTGTTGCTTTTTGGAAATGTCTCTCACAGTTGGTTACTACATTCAGTCAAATGTGTTGACAAGAAGAGGAGTAGAGGAGAAATGTGTACTGATGACCAGTGACAGTTCCTGCCATCTTTTCTTCTGTTGAGTTTCATAGTGATCACATTACCATCTCCTGGATTATAACAGCATCACAGTGCAAACTGTTTACAGTGTCCACCCAGAGTAATCCCACGCACGACATTGTCCACTCTATAACCCAGACCCAATTCAGTTGCTGCCTGGTATGCAAAGGGGCATTTTGAAACAACTGGTCGCTGCACATTCCTAATTTTTGTGGTCACTCGTGCGTACCTGAGTATCTGTTATGTGCACCCCTGAATTTAACTGCTCCATGAACTATTTTTCATTAGATAAAATAACTGAATGTGTGTTTGTTTATGTTGTGTCAAAGTTTTAATGAGTTTACATTCGTATAGTTGTAAAACAGAGTGAGATATGCATAAAGCAGAGAGACATTTGTGGAAAAGATGATGATATCTTGATTCACGTGTTTTTATTGTTTGTGGAAGGACTGAGGTTATTATCTGACAGGCTCTTTGTAGATAAGGAGAGCAGCAGGCACATGACTAATGAGCTGCTCTGACACTCTTCTAATGAGTAAATGCATACTTACACAATAGTTATCTGTCTCTCCATCTGGCAGAGACAATCTATCAGTAATCTACGCTAAATAATGAAATCTGTGACTTAACTTAAACTCAGTGTTTGCACTGTTCCAGTATGACCAAGCACACCATGCAGAGACTGCCTCAGCATTTACTGGTGCGGAAACCAGAATACTGCTGAGCATCTGCAGAATTTGTCCACTCACTCCACCTTATCATTTAAAAGCCTAGTGTGCAGCGCACATTCATGCACACACACACACACACACACACACACACACACACACACACACACACACACACACACACACACACAAGCCCATCATTCTCCCTTGAGAGACAGTCTGATCAGAAAGTGCCTCCAGTGGAGAGCATTGGTATGTTTGGTCATATTTAGGAATTTGCTTTGGTTATTTGCATACTTTCTGAGCTTTCATTTCAAATGTGTGCTGTGCATATGGAATGCATTTCCCAACTAGTGTTACTCAAGGTCCAGAATTTACAGAATTGACATGGCTTTGCTAAAGAGAGGTTTATTAGTATAATAGTAGTAGTGGTAGTAGTTCTATAAAATGCTAGAAATACATTGATAAATTGTGTTGTTTCACATGACACAGGATCTGTACAATACGTTTTGTGATAATGGATAATAACAAATAACAGTAAGTGATTAATGCGGCTCAGAACACTGAAGACTGATGATTGGAGAACTCCTATCCATCCTTTATTTGACATGTATCAGGTTTGATCAAACAAGTCATTGGCACATAAATTCTGGTTTTGCATCCTTAAACCCACACTTCCTTTTTGGTCAGTTGCTCTGAAGTTACAGTAAGTGAATAAAACATTTCCCTTTGCTGTAGATCTGCTTTATCTAACTTCAATACACTGTCCTAGGACTACACCTACAGCAGAATCAAGGAGGAACATCAGATATCTGATGCAACATTTGAGTTTATTTCAGTTCATCAGATTCAGTTGATATTGACCTTTTCAATTGTTGCTTTGTGTGTTTTTTAATACTCCCCCTTCTCTTGTGTGTGTCTGTGCAGCCCTTCTCTAATGGTGTGCAAATCAGCGATGAGTATGACATCCTTCCCTCACAGCACTCACCAACACAGTCCACACTTGCCAGTAGCCACAAGTGAGTATTACACACACACACACACACACACACACACACACACACACACACACACACACACACACACACTCAATGGGCTTATTTATTCATTCAAGTAAATTTTATTTTATTTTTCCGGAAAGATATGAACCAAGTTTCCTTGGAAATATCCTGGAAAAGTTTGGCCAATAATAATGACGTGTACAGCATGATTGTATTAATACGGGCAGACAAGATCACAGTGTGAGGAAATGTTTATTCTATGTATCCCAGTGGTACTTTACTGTGATTTCCCACTGAACTTTTTTATGCCTCCGATGATAAGGCTGTGTTTTAAAACAGTGTATCAAAATGAAAGTAGGTGATAGTCATAAAAAAATTATTAAATGCTGGACAAACGCCTGTTTAATCATTGGATCATGCATGCCAAATCTTTCTGAGACTCAGTTATATCAACTTTCCTCTCTTAGACCGTGCAAGGTTATTTGGCTGTAGAACTGTGTAGAGTGAAGTAGGAACAGAACAAAGTAGCTGTGTGGTCTGCGGTCTTAAAGCAAACTTTGTGGGGAGCAGTAACAAAATCGGCCTCATAGTTTTTTGCCATTATCCTGGTCTCCTCTTAGATATGTCCTTTGAGTCTGAAGTTCCACCTCCCAAACTCTCACCCTCCTTTTCTCTGTGGTTTCAGCCTTCTATTAGTGAGTTCTAGTATCCTTATGGAGAAATCCAGGTTAGAAACAGCTTTGAAAAATGATGGCTGAACATCTAACGGCCTTTCAGCTGCAGCGAGAATTAGATTAGGTATGTCTGTGTATCCTTAGGGCCGTATTGGAGGCAGGGGATAGAGCTGTCACTTCTGATGGAGCTTGAGCCTGGTTCTACTGAAAGTAATTTAGTGTTGTAAAATATTATGAAGTTGTTAGAGAGTAATGTACACACACTTGTGTGTGTATACATACACACACACACACACACACACACACACACACATATATATATATATAAATGTGTGTGTGTGTATATATATATATACACACACACACACATACAAATATATATATGTATATTTATACATACATACATACATACATACATACATATGTGTGTACACACAACATCAACAGGACAATAAGAGCCTTCATCAAAACTCAGTGGGCCTGTGGAAAATGACTCTGGAGGCCAACTCAAAGCACAGAAGCACTAATCATGACTGCCTAACAACAGGCCCTCAGTACACGATCAATAGAGGCAGGGGTCAACCACACTAGACAGGACCCCAGGTGCAGGCTGTGCAAAGGTGCCATTGAGACAGTTCAGCACATAGTAGCAGGGTGAAGATGCTGGTAGGAAAAGCATACATGAAACGACATACCGAAGTGGCAGGCATGTTGTACAGGAATATCTGTACTGAGTATGGGTTGGAAGCCCCAAAGTCAAAATGTTAGAGACCTCCTGAAGTGGTGGAGAATGACCGAGCCAAGATCCCGTGGGACAGAAGAAGACAAAAGTGATAGACGTAGATATCCCGAGCGACAGCAACATCAACAAGAAGGAATACGAGAAGCTCAGAAAATATCAAGGGCTGAGAGAGGAGCTAGAGAAGATGTGGGGAGTAAAGGCAACAGTGGTACCAGTGGTAATTGGAGCACTGGGGGCAGTGACCCACAAACTGAGTGAGTGGCTTCAGCAGATTCCAGGAACAACATCTGAGGTCTTTGTTCATTGTGACCAAAACGTCCACTGGACTTGTTTTCAAAATGCATGAAGCTTGTTAGATGTTCCTTCGCAAATATCTGACTGAATTTTGTGGTGAGGATGCAGAGAGGTTTTCTTCTGATGACTCTTCCATAAAGAGCAAATTTGTGCTGGTGTCAGTCAAACGGGGGTTTAATTTGCCTTTCCAGCAATCCAACAAGCAGTCGTCTGCTGATTGTCGTGACAACATTTGAGTCAGAGTATTTATAAAGCTTTGAAATTTGCATCACTGGGCCCTTTCTAACAGCGATTACAGCTACACATAATTTAGGTCAGAGACCTTGGTAAAACATTATCGAGTGCTGAAATCTCTTGGGGTGTCCAAGCTTTGCATGGTGTTCCTTTCCTTTTTTCAATCTAAAATTCAATAGACTAAACCCTGCTTGAAATATTGAAGATGACAGAGGGCACCCAAACAGCCCTAACCTGAATGTTTATCTGGTAATTACTGCTTCTGTTGGCTGTTAGGTGTGCCTAAGAAGTCCCTGTATCATTCATGCTAAACAGTTCCTCACTGTCACCTTGTTTAATCATTACCTGCAAAAGACTAAGGCGTTAGTGTACTTTGTACCTGTTCAGCACAATAACATTGTACTGTAATACATGCAGTAGTAAACACGGCTAGCAGGGTGGAGCCAGCTGATAAGTGTTTTCACATTATAGTACACAGAAGAGCATTAATGAATTTGGCCTGCTTGCCATGGTCTGCAGTCTCTTTTTGTGGCACCATGAAGAGACTGAAGCCATGATCAATGTTGTTTTGAGACATTTTTATTATAGTTATTATTAATCACAATTATTTCATACATAAATCTGCTGAGAGGTTCATGGTTTACTGCTTGACCGAGAAAGATGAGGGTGTAGCCCAGCCACTTTTCACACACACATATTTTCCTGATCATTTTGGAGATTACAACACACACCATTTAGTCCACAAGCCTGCTTCTCTGATATTCAGACAAGTGGTTCCCAAATTTTTTAGAAGCACAGCACACACAAACACACACAACATGTATACACACGCACCCTTTTCAGCTAACCATGGATAGCCTGCCTAAAAATCTTTCAGTGAACTTTTAATCAAGGAAGTCAGCAGTTTTAGGCTATACAATTGTGCTGATTGACAGATACATAAAGTATTTAAGTTGAAATAAACAATGAATTAAGTTTGCAATGTCAATTGAGTCAACAGGTTTCTTTCATTTTCTATAAAGACAAAGCTATCATCTAATAAGTGGCAGCAAAACTACATATTGTGGGTTTTTTTGTATGATGTTTTTAATATATATTGCTTATTTCTTCCATTTTGACAAACCAGTATGCAGTGTAGTAAATGTAAATGTCACCGTGTTGTTTGAAATGAAACATTGCTCAAATGTATAATAACAAATACAACTAATCTTGCTTCCTCATGCTGCCCCAGGACTACCATCCTCCTCGTAATGCGACTGTGAAAACATCAGTGATTGTACTTTCAGTGTAATAACTGTATGAGTGATACTGATGTTAACGTTGAGTTCACAAAGTATGCCCATTTTTACAGACCCTCCAACCCTTTCAGTAGTCCTGTGGTTGAACGACAGCGGGGAGTGACGGAGAGGGCGGAGGACGACTATCAGATCCCAACATCCAGCCTCTGCTTGAGTCAGGCTCCCATCTGCATCTCTGTCCCCAGCAGGTACGAGCCTTCTCTCTGTGCATCAAAGTTACTATGGTGATAAATCCACGATGGTTCGAGTTTCATTAAGCTGCTGTGAACCAAAAAGATTTCCTCTGTCATTCAGACACTTGGAGAACGGCTCTCCAGAGCCCTCCATCGAGGAGAAGAAGCCCCGGCCCCCAGTGCCTGGTGAGTCCTAAAACAAGCAGAGATGATTTATGCATTTCAAGTTGTAAATCTAGAATCTTTATCCCTCCACAGTGAGATCATTGCCATCTTCTTCTGATGTAGTGAGTGTTGCAATGAGTAGGTGAATCTGATGCCATGAATTTGTCTGAAGACACTGCTTTTGATCCACTATTGAGTCTTAACAGGTTCTAGTACCGATTCTTAAAATAAGGAAGAGGCTCCAGGTAGACAGCCAGTCCTTGATAGCTGTTCCTGCAGGGGAGAGAGTTTACTGAGGTCATCCGAACTGAAAGAAAAGTGTAGCTGGGTAACAACGGAGGCATCATCCCCTTTACAGATCCTTATTAACCATCATGTCTGGCCACAAGTAAACATAAAATCAAGAGGATATGTTGACCTCTGCTTCTGTTCCACAGGTGGACCCTCAGAGTCGGTCAGGGGGTTGGTCTCAGGGGCAGCACACACTGCCATCTGCTCCTTAAACACCAAGAAGACCCCCTCTGACTACGACATTCTGCTGCCCCCCCAAGGTACTCTACCCCAGCCAGAACACATTCCTGTCCCACGTCCCCTCACCCAGACACAGCTCCCTGTCTGTCAGCCTCTCTGCTTCTGTATCCCAACTGTCTGAGCCTGTCTTCTCTCTGCAACACACCTGTGTTTTCAGGTGTACTGTGTAATTTTAAAAAGTGGCTCTGGTCTCCCTCTGTCAGACTTGTATTTGTAACAGAATTCCTTCAGTGAATCTCAAGTGATTCATATATGATTTTATTGTGTTAAGTTCAGTCTGATGCATTACAGGGAAGCTATCTGAATATCTATAAGATCTATAACATTAACTTCCCTGTCATTTTATTAAAATCATATTCTGCAGTTGGTATACAGCACCATTTCTGTTCAACTGCCAGATGATTCTGCTAGGAGTAACACATGTATCATCACAACCTCCTCATTTAAATAGCAGTGAGCAGTGGAGGAAAATGTTCATAGTAAGTTCTAAAAATAAAACTGCTCAATATAGAAAAATGTCCTCTGTGACTGTTATCCCATTATATATAACACCATCATTGGATTTCTGGTGCATTAAGTTCGTTGAGGTGGAGCTCTTGTATAGGACTAGAACTAATTCTTTTCATTATGGATTCATCTGCTGATTATTTTCTCAATGAATCCATTGATTCCAACCTCAAAATTATTACAATAATTAAAAGGATAAGCAGCAAATTGTCATATTTTTGAAGCTGGAGCCATGACATGGTTATCAAAGTAGTTGCCAGTTAATTTTCTGTCATTCGACTAGTTGATTAATTGGCTAATTGTTTCAGTTCAAAAAAATTCTGTTTTATAAACGTCATATATTTTGTCCGTAAAAATCTTAATTTGTAAAGTAACTAGTAACTAAAACTGTCAGATGAATGTAGTGGAGTAAAAAGTGGCATGAAAATCAAAGACTCAAGTTAAGCACAACACCCTCAGATTTGTACTGTACTTGAATAAATGCACTAGTTACATCCCACCTCTGGGAATGAGTGCACTGTGCTGCAGTAATGCTGTAAACAAACAGCAGAACTAGGATTCGCATATAGTTTGCTGATTGTATTGATCACTTGTCATGTGCTTTTAATTGTATGTTTGATGGGAAAAGCACCTCTCCAGGCCTTTACTAACCCACACGCTGTAATTCAGCATCCTAACAGAGTCCTAAATGTGTGTGAGATATGCATGGGTAAGTATTTAAAACAATACCACATCCTACTCCTTTGTCTTTGATCATTTTTACTTCAGCACGTTTCTAAGCCAGCCCCCTCGCACCTCCTGTCCCAGTCCTCCTCCACCTGTGAAGTCTCCCGTCAAAAATATCCTCTCTTGGTTTTTCTCTAAAGGGAAGCATGCCAGCTGCTCTTCAGCATGTAATCCTATTGCTGGAGCTGCATTTGGTTTAGGCTTCATGGCAGCGTCAGCCACCTCCACATGGAATAAGTATAAACTGTGAGTCAGACCATAGCAGAGAGTTCAGTCTTGTCTGTGGCTTCTGTCATGTTTCAGCATTAGAGGACCCCTTCAACAGCCGCCCTCCATCCCAGCCTCCCCCTCCACCAGCGCGACACAGCTTCACCGACCTCTCCTCCTCTTCACCGTCCCCACCCTGCAACTCCTCCATGTCCTCCTCCTCTGTCATCACAAGACCACACAGGCCCTCTTCTGGACTGGAGCACTTGCTGTTAACCCCTGGTTAGTTGGCAAAGTCGCATCAAATCAAAACTAAAGTGAAACATATCAATGTGGTGCATCTCCTACAGTGTTCTGCTGATCGAATGATTTTCTCTCTCAGTGTTTATTATGTTCAAGAGTATCACACTGCACATCATTGACAGCATTGTTGAATGGCAGATAGCAGCAGGCTTAACTTGTATTTCTCTGTGTCATCTGTGGACACAGACACAGTGTTTGACATGCTGAACAGTGCTGCTCCTCTGCCTCCAGCCAGACGACACACAGAAAATGTTAAAGGCTCCAGAGGCTGTCTGGAGTACGACCATTTACCAGCCAGTCAAGGTAGAGCTACATCTCCTTCTCAGTAAATAACTACATGAGGAAACGCACACGCATGGCATGCTCACTATGTATTAGACCTCAGGCTTCTCACATATTCTGACAGGACATGTGACCAAACAAGATCAAAACCTTATTCTCGAGGAATAAGGGTCTGGAAAAAGCATGAGCCTTTGAAATTGAAATTGTTCAGGATCCCTTGTTACTCTCAGAGAAAAAAATACCTGTCTGTTGAAAGATGAATGTATGCTCTCATGGGCTGAGAGCCTCATCTACATGAACAACATGCTTAGGAAGTCCTGAGCAGCTCTTTCAGTGATGACCATAGGACTCACTTTGTGCAGACATGCAACATTTGTCTGAAACTTTGAATTCCAAATCAGCTTCATTTTGTTTGGGTTCACTAGTTTTTAATTCCAAAACTATACCCTGTTTCCCTTAAAGCAGGCAGACCACATTTTACCAACTCTGGCATTCCGTTTAGGAGCAGGACATCAAAGACATTTGTGCAGTGAATACCTCAATATCTGCTCCCTATCTGTGAAAGACAGTGATTGCTTAATGATGAAGAATTCTGAAGGTATTGGAAAAATGCCAAAGCTTTGGTTCTGTGACAAGCGCTGTTGAGTTTACAAACCTCTCCTTGACCACTAATAACACGCTCAAGTTTCAGCCTGTGTGCCAGGGGCCATTTTCCACTGACATGATTTCTCTCCCTCTCTTTCTCCAAGTATCGGTGGACTGTTTGCAGGCCCCTGCTAGGCCACCCAAGCCACTGCCCAGGAAGATTCCTCCAGACAGTCAGCCAAGCAAACCCCACAGCCTAGAGGCAGAGAACGTGGACGCCAAGATAGCCAAGTTGATGGGGGAGGGTTACTCTTTTGAGGACGTGAAGCGGGCGCTGATGATCGCCCAGTACAAAGTAGACGTGGCCCGAAACATTCTGCAAGAGTTCGCCTTAGTGGCCCCGAGACTCAACCTCTAGTCGTAGAGACTATGAAAGGGGAGCACAACACGAAGCCATGCCTCTGAATGGACTGACTAAAAAGGGCTTTTTCAGTCTGCTTGGCCTCAGGCTGTTGGAACAACAATGATCAACAGAAACAAGAAATATTCAAAGGGAGACTCGCCTTTTGTTGCAGAACAGAGATGACAACGCACAAAGTGGCTAAAACCAAATCATGACGCAACACAGAGAATCAAAAAGGGAGGAAAGACTGTCTGTGAATGATTTTAACCTGTGAAAAAAATAAACATAACCAGGCTTGTTGTTGTTTACAGTGAGCTTTGCCGGTGCTGGCCTCTGGTTTTTAAATGCTCCTGTTTGTCTCTGGGCTTGGACTGTATGCCTGTTTTAAAGCCCTGATCCTGCTACTGCTGCTGCTGTTCCTTTCAAGTCATGCCACCCTCCAGACTTTAGTTTTAAGGTCCTTTCAGAAGATATTTCCAGCTCATTTCAGCTTGTATGCTCAGCCAGTTTGTTGGGGGTAATTTGGATTTACAGCCAGTGGAGGGAGCCAGACTCCACCGTTTCTCTTCTCACAGCCCTTTTCTCACTCTCTCTCCTCTTGTCGCCTGTTTCACCCTCTTCCTCCCCTTCCTTCCCATGTGTGTTGCCCATTAGAGAATATTCCACTGTTTGCCCAGAGTCTGGCTGACTTGCAGGTCTTAACAAGGTCTGGTGGGTTGGGAGTGGTTAGATGGAGCCAGAGGATGCCTTATTGATTCATTTGTTTCCCCCAGACCTGGAGAAAAATGTGCGACAGCTCCAGAGGAGCTCTTGTTAGACTTGGTATCTTATTTGGACAAGATGAGTGAAACAGGAAGAGGGTGGGAGGGTTAGTGTTGCTCTTTGTTTCTGTTCCTAGACCAGAGAATTAATCAGCTGGGGCCTTTTTTAATTACCGTCATCATCTGTGGACAGCAAGCCTATGAATGTATTTGTTCTGCATGAGCGAGCTATATCTTTGTACACTTTGAGCTCTTCTCAGGCCCGGTTTTCCCTTCAATGATAAAGCGATTGAAAATTTTTGTTTGTGGAAATGTTTTATTTTTCCACATCAAAAGCCAGACGTGATCGTGCCTGTATTTCAGCTCAAGCATTTACACAACAGGAGCAAACCCTTTATGCAGACCATCGAGCCAGACATCATCTGTTAGTGCTCAGAGACAACGCACTCTGCGGCCATCACCCTGTGGCTGCCATCTTCATGCCGTCTCATCATATGGTGTATTGCTTTCGATCTGAGTTGGAGTGAGAGTCACTTGATAGCTCTTGCTATTATGCATTTTTGTTGATGTGGAGTTGTGTGACCACAGTACACGTGAACTTAAACGTCCCATACCTCACAATCTAGAATCAGCTGTATTTCTCCCTAATGACTGCAACATGTCTCACCTATGCATATATTGGATTTTTTTTTTTTTCAAATGTAACACAGTGTTGTGTTTATTAACCTGTTTTACTTTTTACAATATGATTTGTTCCAGACCTGTAAGAGGTGTAGTTTGCTATAAAATAGGAGTATGTTTACACGGATGGTAAATTCGGGCTATTACTCTCATACATATTAAAGGATAATTCCAGGAACTTTATTGTTTTGGCTGTCGTCACCATTGCTAATGATAACATTATACTCACCAAAGTAATTGTTGAGATGGAAGTGGGATCACGGCAACATCACTCCAACAAATTTGAAGTTTGTCTTATGTGGGTGTTTGCTTCAAACCATAAACTCTTAGAATATGAAGGCCCATATTTCTCGTCCCATCTGACTATTTTTTAGTGATGTTGCTGGGTTTCCAGAGTATAAGACTATTCTTACTGACGAATGATGGCCAAAACTGCAGAAATAAGACCGAAGCTGTAAAAAATAAAAATATCCTTTAAAGTCTGACATCAAAATTGATACCTGTAGAATCTGGAATTTGATTACTTCAGTGAACTCATGAGTCCCTTAGTAGTATGTGCATACATAGTAATCACAAAAACTAGCTGCTCCATAATCAGTTACAGCTAGATTATGTAAGCAAAGCCATTTTTGTGTGGCAGAATTAATTTTCTGGGAGACATTGGGCTAACAGAGACAGACGGCGTACTTGCTGGAGCATAGATAGATCAGCCGGGTGGATCTTTTATTCCTGACACTTCAATGTGATGTGTCAACATAATGTGATTCCAACTATATCATCCTATCCATTCTATATCATCTCTTTGGTCTGAGGTTCCTCCTTTGTGCTGTGAGTTAGTCCAACGTGTACCCAGGGGACAATAAAGACACAGAGAGCAACGCGTAGTACTGACCCTTTTTCATCTCCGCATGCTCATTGTTCCTGCTGCCATTATTAGGCTATCAAAATTAGTTTCAGGTAATGGAGTTTTTAACAGATGAGCTTGAAACTGTTTTTTGATTTCGGTCCACTGTGATTGAGGCTCCTTGCAAAGCAGATAATTCAGAGTTTCTGGTCAAAAGTTGAACAGTCTGGCTACAGAAATAGAAATGAAAAGGTTGAGTTGGAACATCCTGATGATACAGCAGGAGGATATGATGACCCCAGTCCTAATAATATATATATATAAATGTGTGTGTGCGTGTGCGTGTGTGTGTGTGTGTGTGTGTGTTGTTGTTGTTGTTGTTGTTGTATTCATAATGTGAGAGGGTGAAACCAAACGTGAAAGAGAGTACCATCTTTCACTGAGTGGTGTTTTTGTGTGTTGGAATGAGCCAGGCACCTCAACAGGTCTCATGATTGATGAGCATTTCATAGTTTCAATCTTATGAGGTTGTCTTAACCCTGATTTGAATATACGTCTGGGCCAAATCAGGTTACCATAGCAACCGGGTGAACAAACAGTTGTGTGTATGTAAGCATAGTGAGTATGGCTCCTGCGTGTTGCATGGTCAACCACAGGAATAAAATGCTGCTGCGTGTTGAAGACTAAACAAAAAAAAGAGGGAGAGAAAGTGCTCTTTAAGTCCACACCTGGGGAGGCACAAAACATGTATTATTTCATTTATCATTTCAGTCACCTGGTCAGTGTAACAGATAACAGACATCGAATGAAACCCCCATCCCACCCATGTCTTTTCATAAAGAGGATGTATCCACCCCTCCATCTCCCCTTCCTTTTTTGAGCAGCACTTTAAAGGGGAACACCACTGTGGTTTACAATGTACATATGTTAATACTGGGGCCTGAAACAGTCCATAGAGATAATGATAATGAGTGATGCTGTGTGCAAGAAGGTCTGACAACCAAGTTTCTAATCTCTGTTATCACCCACAGTGCAGCACATCCATAAAAGTATGTCAGCTAAATCAACACACATAAACATGTAATTATTCCCCTGACAATGACAGAGAGAGCTTCCGCACTCGCCAAGTTCATTTACATTTAACATTCAAATGATGTTTAAATTGTGACTCTGCTGTTTATATTGAACAAGAAGATGTCTCTGATCCTCAGAAAGAAATGTGCAAGCCTGCTCTCCTTTTCTGACTCAGTTAATGTTGCATATTAGACAATGAGCTAACACTCATCTGGTTTATTTCCAGTACACCGAGCCACCACACGTCATGAGGTAGGGAATTCAGATGTGAAATTCAGTGGGATTCTCCTTCAACTTGAGGCTTCATTTTTGCACTGTTCTGATTTCACTCTTATTTTCTCAAACTTGAACGACTCTGAGCAAGAATTGTCCATTCCATTGGACTCCCTTGTGAAGGGGGTAAGTGGCCTTAGGTTGCAAAGGGCAGTTTTTACTCTCTAATTTCATTTTCGTATTAATGTGCTCTGGTGGCAAAGTGTTGATAATATGTAAAGCATAGAGTAATGTGCAATTAATTTATACATTATTAATGCTTTTTTTCTTGAAATGTTATTTTCATGGATAAGTAAATAAAAAGTCACGCTTCCTGTTTTATGTTTTGTGTTTTGTGTGTGTGCGTGTTGTCTCCATGATACTGTGGGACAGCTGCTTCCTGACAGTTCGCTCCAGTATTAAATAAACACATTACTTTGAGCCAGCGGCTTCTAGTGAGTCAAAAGTGGTTTGGTTTGTTTCAGTAATGCAACAAAAATTTTAAAAGAGTGTCATCCACAATTATGACTTCAGGGAGCATCACTCTGCCTGCAGCTATGAAGTCAGATCAGGAGAAAGTGATCTGACAACTAATGGAAGGCACTTGAGATTTAAAGGAATATTGAATTTTACTGACAGTTATGAAAAGTGAGAGATTGTCCCATCAGTGAACTTACCCACTGAGCAATAAAGTAACAACACAGACAGCAGAAATGCCTGTGGTGCTCTGTGATTCTGTACGAGGACTAACTGTGGACTGATAGTTAGGAAGAGTACTCCTTTATAACCAAGAATAAAAATAAAAAATATTAGTTAGTGTCTTTAAATTGTGTGACGACATTAAAGGATAAATTTGGTGATTTTCTATATCATTGTCAGCAAATCCCATGTACAGACCCAAGGTAACAACTACTGTATCCTACAAACAAGTATTGTGTGTGTGTGTGTGTGTGTGTGTGTGTGTGTGTGTATCCAAGGTGTGATATGTCTTCTTCGTCTCTGCCATAGAGCTCCATATTTGTCCAAAAACTATTAAAAACACTTCAGTGATCCACACTGTTGCACTGGGTGACATGTTCCCTCATTACCATCAACACACACACACTAGTAGATGTAGGATAAGGATAATGCCCTTCGGGGTGTCCATTATCAGGAATTAAAGGACAACGGGGAGGCCAGAACCATTCGATGCGCAGCACGAAGTCCATTAATTCCTGATTATGGACACCTCACATTGCATTATCCAGCTTATACTGTGATCACTTGCCAAAGAAAAAACTCACCTCCAATCATTTATATTTTCATGTATTTTGCAATCAAAATCCAAAGTTTTTCATGACTCAGTTTCCATGGTAACACCTGAGGCTAGTACCTGGAACAATCATTACCATCCCATATGATTCTTATGCACTAGTACATGGTTCACTACTCCAGTGGATAGGATGAACCGATCACAGTTGACAGTATATTTAACAAGAAGAGCAGCTAACTATCCAGCCATGTCACTGTCCTCAAATCAACATCAAGATTTTCACCAGTGAATGGTTGCTTTGTGTATTGTCGGCTGCAGCCTGAAGTAGCGAGTTGAAGAGTGAATTGGCTGTTCGATGTCTGTAAGTAAGTGCGAGGGCCGGTGTACCTCTTGCTGCCTGCGTGTTATTCACCATCCTGTGGTGTTCAGAGAAAGAGGCACAGAAGGACTACACTCAGTGTTGGGTCTGTCTGGTGGAGGCTGGTATCTTTACAGCTTTTCCAGAAATGTTTAAGTCTGGCTTGTATTGATGATCTTGAATGTGGTGTCAATCATGACACTGAATTCAGTCAAATGCTTGTTAACACTGGCCCTCACACTCGTGTGGCTGGCAGTGCTTTAGGCTACCTCACCCCTGCCTTGGTGGACTGGACAGTGGTATATAGGCTTTGACTGCATCCACGTTGCTATGGTTACTCATTTTAGATACAGACTGCATTAATTTAGAAAGGTGAACTGACAGTATAATTTGACTCTATTTACACTTACACTAGCCTGCTGCCCCAGATACTCACTAGACCACTAACTGTGGGTCATGGACTATTTCTGTTTGAGTACTGTTTGATTTATTTATTTTTTTAATGAAACTATATATTCAGAAGTTTTTTATAAAGATCTGCATCTTCAGGGAGAATCAATGACCAAGACATCATTGGTATGGGGCTTTTCATGATTTGGTGACAATAACAAAAATATAGAATATGATCCACCTAATCTCCTTTTGTGACAACATTCATAATCATCCACAAGAATGTAAGAGCAGAACACATTCATTAACCTCCTCACACAACACTGATTGCAGTTAACCACACTTTTTTGTTGGTATACTAAATACTCAAGACATCCTATTAAGATACCCCTTAATAGTGTACTATTGGTGGCTTAGGTGGATTCAGGTTGTATATTTAAGATTGGAGTGAAATGGATTGAAAAACCTAAAAAAAAAAAAAAAAATGACACCTCTAAGCACTTCTAATATGGTGCTCAGTGAGCTGAATTTCAGCTGAAACATAATCTCTTAAGGTATTCCTTGTCTTCTCTTAAGAGCAGCTCATATACTGCAACTGCTGAAATGAATTTGATCTCAGTGCACAAACATAGTCTGGCCTGTTTTGTTTGCTCAAGGCATCAGATGTAGGGTTTGTTCTACAGCACACTGATTAACTACAAATGCCTTGGACACTATGTTGGGTTTGAAATGCCAGAACCAAAAGCTGGAGGCAATGTTTTTTTTCCCCTCAGAGAACTAACCTGACTCATCCAGGGAATATGTTCAGTGATCAAAATACTGTACTGTATCTGCTTCCTGGGGGTTCTGGGTTTTTCTACATCTATATTTATACATAGTCTTACAATTCTATGCATATGATGCAGTGACTTCAGCACAAGACTCCCTGAATAAACCAAACACATGGATTAAAGTGGCATCAAGAAATCAAGAAAAAACAGGTCTCAGTTGTCCTCCTACCCCTCACATCTCCTGTTGTTGCAGTTGGCATAAAGTCAGATTGTCATCACACAAACATGTAAACTCACTAATTAGCCCAAAGATCCAATAGAAGAGGCTATATCACAATATGAAACTATGGAATGAGGTCAAAGCTGCATCATTTGTTTATCTTTGTGTTTGGTTTTAAGTTGTTCTCTGGTTTGGGATAACAACAAAAGCTTTCTCCAGTCTTCATCAGTCCTGGCTTGAGCACAGATCAGTGTTGCAGTAATGTGTATCAGACTGAACTACTTGAAGGCTACCTGCGTCTAATCTAGCCAGAACCACTGTCGTCTCTCCGCTGGAACAGAAGCCAAAAACACTCTCACTGTGGTAGTTCTGGCTGCACGTCTACTGTGGCTGGAGAGGACAAGAAGTCTATTTTCACGAAATGATTATTATTGTGAGAAATGAATGTATGTTCTCACTCTGGTTTGTGTGAGGCCTGCTCTGTGGACAGTGTCAGTGTGTCAGTATGGTGGGCTATTTCCTGTGGAACCACAGCACCCTGTGAAAGACATGCTTTACAGGACAGCACAAATTTGACTCACTGCCTCCTTCATTAGACATAATTACAGAAAGGAACACTGAAAACTACATGCTACTGTGTGTCTATGCATATGAATACAGATATATATGTTGGGACTATTTATTGACAAAAGACACACACACTGCATGGAACACTTTTTTTTTTCAAAATGTACACTTTATTGTCAACAACAGTACAAAAACAAAAATCTGTATTTACAACACTACTATGGCCTTCTCATCTCACCCTCTTTGGTTTCACTGCTGACCTGATTATTTGAAAAGGAACAAAAGGCATGAGAAAACAATGGACTAGGTGCTTAAAATGTTGACCTACTGCTTTCATGTCAAATAGCGTCAAAGCCATTTCCACATGTCCCATCTGTAAATACAAGGAGGTTTTTGCCAGATGAAGACTCAAATTTATTCTAAATCTGACCATTGGCAATAGTGATAATGTATAAGTATTTTCAGAAATATTAACAGATTTTTGGCTGAGGTGAAACACTAGAGTTTCTTTATCAGAATAACAAGAGTCATAAATATCTATATGTCTTCAGGAAGTTTGCAACTGAACCATTGTGTACTCAGAAAACTATTTTCTGATCTATGTTAACAAGGTTTATGAATGTGGAACGTATTGTAAGCACTTTGAATTGTCAGTGGACTAGAAAAGTGCTGTATAAATGCAGTCCATTTACCAATTCTCTTTGGTAGGTCACTGGGGTGTTGCATTATGAGATGGACCAGAACAAAATGATGTAAATCCAGAAAGCCACCATTGTATGCACCTCATCTAATCTGCCAGTCTCAACCACTGTCCTCAGTTTGTGTTATCCTTCACACCACTTAGCTAAAAATAACGATAATAATAATAATACAGCAGAGAATCAGATACTGTATAGCCTTATTCACGGTCTTGTAACTCTCCTGCCATACAGTACCTTTTCAAAACTTGATGATGCCTTCCACGCAAGTTTAAAAAAAGAATTATCTTGCATGGTACAGCATCGCCAATCCATGTAGGTTGCACACAGAATATAAATACATCAAAAACACAAAAACAGTTTTCAGACCAGGCATCAGCAAAGCTCTTCCAAAATGAAAACAGCAAATATTAAATCTACTCCATGGCCTTAACCGTGAGAGGATGGACTGTAGAGCAGACATGCGGACAACAATGTAGTGTTTTAAACTTAAGTACAAGTGAACAAACTCATTTTGGCATGAAAACAAAGAAATGTGATGTCAGAACACAGTTTCATATTTCTTACAAGCTGTTGTACTTGTCTGATGAAGTCTCACCTTTTCATTTCTTTTTGCCTTTTCAGCTAAAATTATTTGCAACATAAAGGAATTAAAAAGTCCCTCTTGAGACGAACAAAAAGTCATTTACAAAAAACAACTAATTAGTGGTTGACTGTGTCAAAATGCTCCATTTTCTGATGTCCAATTTACACAACTGCAATTAAAAACACAGAAAGTTTGTTTTTTGGGTCACAGTTACAATAAACTGCATGTATAGAAATCATTTGCAGTAAATCCAGTTCCTCACTTATGACTACAGCTAGTACTCTACTGTAGTGGGCATCCATTAACTACATATTCAGACAATCCATTTGCCAGTGTGTAAAAACCAGAGAACATAAATCAGGAGGTTAAGATATGTTGAGGTTGTCTTCTAAAAGGTTTGAGGACAGTTTCAGTGGCATTATACAGCAGTGAAGTGTCTATTTCTTTGAGCACAGCCAAACACAGGCTTTTCCACACACAGCGCAAAAAAAGTAAAACTTAAAATAAACATTGGCATGCTCAGCCAGGGCACACGCATAATCATGATTTGGAATACAGGCCTTAAGTGTACAAGGAATTTACATTCTTTGAAGAAATTCAAGAACAAACAAACAAAACAACAACAAAAGTCCTACAGGAAAAACTAAGCGGCAAAAAAAAAAAACCCCAGCACACAGCCTCACGGAATCACTCAAACAAAACATAACAGGGAGCATTCACCAGGAACACAAAAAAACAAAATGACACAGTAACACGAGGCAGCCTCAGTGCGGACTTCAAACAGCGAGGTGGGACAGCAGGCTGTCGGCTGGACTTGGTGGAAAATTACTGTGATTGTTGCTGCTTATGTAGAGCCTGATGGAGCGCGTCAGCAGCCAACTGGGAGTCTGTATTTTTATTGTTGCAAGGCTGCTTTCAACTGCTTCTTCCCCACAAAGACATACACAGAAACACAGTCGTTAACAATCATTTCAATAATGCAAGATTTTTACACACAATGCCCACAAAAATACACCTTTACAAACAGAAATTCACATTTATCTTCAAGGATAATTCCAGTTTATCACAACCTAGCTTTTCTGTCCTTAGTTGTGGCCATCAGTCCTATCAAATATGACGTTGTACTCACCAAAGTAACTGCAGAGATCTCAGGAAGGTGACATCACAACTACAACAAAGTCCAACAGGACCAGATGTAAAAATGATGCATAGGCACAAGACCATGCATCAGAGGGCCATCTCCGGCACACAGGGTGGTGGCTGTATCATGCTAATACTCCCACACTGCTAACATGCCCATCCATTAATAAAACACTTAGGTTGTGTATGTTGAGGATGTTTCCAGTGAGTTTAATCAGGATTGTTCAGAGGAATCCTGAGTTATGGTTTGTGATAGGCCATTACCACTTGCACCAATCAATATGACTCTCAGATTTAGGTTCATACTTGCCTCCAGAGCATGCACACAGAAACTGGTGAAATTGTGTCCCCTGGTTGTTGAGGTTACCATTTTTTGGTGCTCGTAGTGCCCCTATGGTTTGAGCTCAAAATTCTTCAGTGGGCCTTTTCCCAAACATGGCCTGAAAATATGTGCTCAGATTGATGATGATTGGACAAATTGATAATAAGTTATGGCCATTTTCCTGCAAAGCCCCATCCATTGAAAAACATATTGGTTGATGACGGCCATGTTTTTTTAACTGATCTTTATCAGCTCATTTATAATAATTATGTGTATCTCAGTCCTGTGATGCTGTATACCCATTTTAGTGTTGTTACAGTCAAAGCCTGATAAGTTCTATTGATATTACTTTTTCCAAAAATTCAGAGTAGCTGAAAATCCATTATGGTCGACTTTCATGGTTCAAGAGGCTTTTTGTAGAGCACACTGAGCTAGACTGGTAAGTCAAAATTCGAGTCAATCAGACTTACAGTGTGAGAGTCAGGGCCTTTCCAAAATGGAATTTTTGGGCTATAATTACAGCATCCCCATCTGACTGATTGGGCTCATATCTCTTGGGAAGCACTTGCACATCATTTCCACTCATTGGACCAAGATTCATGTTTCCAGTTCAGTCCAGCTTCTGGCAGTTTGAGCATTTGCAGCAAAAAATAATAATAATAATAATCAACCAGCACAAACACAAAACTGTTCTGCATCTTCAGGGCTTGAACCTTAAACAATTTGTTGATCTGTTGACATGCTGTGAGGAAGGGTGCCAAGTAAAAGTGAATTTTGCTTCAAGGGTGACAGGCCAAATCAGCAGGGAGTCACTGATCTAAACCACGTTGAGTTAAAACTGAAAGCGAGCACACCTGAAAAGTCAATAATAACCCTTCTTTACAAGGGGTTAAAGCTGAAGCAGGAAGTCAGTCTGTAATGTGTGACAGATGTTTACAATGGACGGTTGGGGTAATATTGTATCATTCACCTTTGTTTTGACTAACCTGTTTTTTTTATTGTCTGATCATCTGACTGATCATACGTCTGACTTCTTTTTAACAATATGAGATCTCAGCAATTCATTTGTGGGTTGATATAGAAGTGATGGCCAAACCTACAAAAAGTTACAAAACTAAGATACAAGTTGTGATAAACTGGAATTATACTTCACTTGCATATTGATCTGTAAAATAACATTCAAATGCCACTATTCAACTTGCACTATGTAACTTGATTGGACTGTGTTTGTGAGTGCTGTATGTATATGCAGAAGCGCCAATTCTTACCTCTTTCATCCCATGTAGTACAGCCTGAGTGCCTTTACACAGTGTGATTGTTCTCCTCTAGTTTCTTGCTCTCCTCAGATGTTCCCACCTCCTTCTCACCAGTTTTCCAGCTTCCTTGTCTGTGATGAATCAAGGATTGCAAAAACATGATGCACCTCTGCTACAATAACCTTCTCACCCTGCTCCAGACGGCACAGCCAGCCACTTCACAGCAGGCTGCACACTCATCTTTTCAATATGCATAAACCACGTTCTTACTGTCTCACTTCCCACCCTTCATCGTCAGCTGCTTATCATTTCTTTGATATATGCACTCATTTTAAGGCAGACAGGATTATGTGTTCATTGACCACCTTGACCAACATTGACCAGCTTCCAAATTCACTCCCAGAGGTACAAATTCTGGTTTCTCCTTCCATAAGAAATGCAGTCAGCTAGCAAGACTAGTGCCACCAGGACTGGGGCAGGGACTTGAATTTTAAATATACAATGCAAATTGTGTGTGTTTCTTTACCTTGAATTCTTCATGTAGAGCCAGTAGATGAGTCCCACCACAGCAGCAGCTATGAGGAGGCCTGCCACCACACCCACTATGAGCTTTGCCTGGTCCTCTGAATCCTCCTGAGAGCCTGAAAACAGAGAGTGGGTCCCTGCTTCAGCTGTAGGACTAACACACAATAACTCACACAAAAGCTTTCCAACACAGCACATAAAGGAATTTACTGAAAGACTGTTTCAGCTTAGCTGCAATGAGAACACAGACACCAAAATCATAACATGTGTCCTCAGCAGATCATTCTCTATGATGCTCCACGCTGCCATTTCATCTTGGGCTACACTACAGAGGGCCAAAGTCCCACCACCTTTTCAAACTCGCCTCCATTGTACTAATTTATAATCAAACAATAACGTGTTATTGGCTGAGACTTTAGCACATACCACTTTATTGCTTTGTCCTGTGTTTATAGTTCAGCAGCATATTCTCGCTGTTCCCGTAGTGACATGAAAGCACACTGAGTTGAGTTTTGTTTATATTCTGGGAAACATCATCAGATGAAATGTTGGATATTTCAGAGGAAAAGATGCTGGCTGGTGTTTGTGAATAGAACAGGAGAGGTGTATTGGTGTGTCAGTGTGACGAGAAAATGCAATCTGTCAACTATTTTGACATTCTGCTCCATCACATCTATATTATTCAGTCTGACTCACTATCACTCTCCATTCTCTCACAAGGTTAATCACAACTGTACTATAGATGCTGAATGATGCTGTCTGTGACAAAGGATAGGAGGTGTGTGGAATCCATCAGTGTCGTGCCTTATTTGTGTATGTATGCCGACACTATTCACTACAGTATAATTAAGGCAACAATGATCAGCGCTGCTGACAGGAATTGAAAATGACAGGTGATGGGAGAATGAGTGCAGCTACGAATCTCTCTTCATCTGATGGAAACTTGATTACTTATCTTTAACTGGAACACATTTTTAAAATGAAGCATATGTATCGACAGCTGCAGTGAGTCACTGTTTCATCTTTTAAATATACTATATATCTCTACAGATGTTTAATTACTTTATATACAATATACTCTGAATGAATAGTAGCTATTATCCATGTATATTATATGCATACATTTATGTATATTTCTTTTAAATGATGGCATTATCTGTGACACTTGGATAGGTTTGATGACTGTGTTTTCATCATTTAACAAAACTACAAACAGTCCTGTAATAATCACCAGGCACTCGTGATAATCTCTCTAATCTGCCTCTGAAGCTCCTCTGCATGAGCTCGCCAGTCAGAAGAAAAGTAATAAAGATTGAAAAGCTGAGATATGGGTTCATGTTCATATGCAGCACAGTCAGCAGATGAAGTGATGAATATGGGTCAGTTCATGAAGAGAGAGTGATGGCTGTTTTTTGGGTGCATAATCAGAGAATCCACCAAGATAACAATTTTGTTAAATTTGGCATGACATTAGGTTTTACCTCAAAACAGAAGTTTTCAACAGAATCTCCTAAAAAAATCTAGAAAGCAAAAGATACGGGCAAAGAAAAACAAAATCTTACCTGTGTCCCCAGATCGTTCTTTAAAAACTGAAATCAAACATAAATAAATTAGAACTCATAAAAAGAACAACCAAACAAAACATGCTACTTGTCTAAAAACCCAAAGCCAAACAAAATCCTGCACTGATCAAAAGTGACAGAAGCCAGGCCGGGTGCAGCCTCACAAAATGAAATCAACGGTTTTACTGGCTGTGCCTCACAGCACGCAAACTGTACCTTAGAAAGAGGAAGGCAACAATACATTCTGAAAGCAACAATTTAGTATGCTTTCAGAGCATATGCCAGGCAGTGGCTCTGAGGCTGCAGAGAAAGAAATGCGAGAAAGGCTTAGCACCCCAACAAACAAGAAAACCAGCCAAACCCAGGAGACAGAGAAGCAGGAGAGAAAAAAGGAAGGATTATCACAGACAGAAAGAATGAGGAGGAAGAGCAATGGCACAGCATGTATGAAATGAAAGGATAGCGCTGTAAACTTTGACAGTCCCGGTCTTTCCTTAAATACCTATTGTTGTTTGGTTTTGTTTATTTCATTCCACTATCCACAGTGAGCATTGAGTATGGTTTCAGCTCCACATAAGAACATTCTGCAGCAGTTTGATTCAGCAAATACCTGCTGCTGATAACAGGTTTAAATGACTTGTAGAAACTACTTCAATTCTCTCCACATTCAAGTGATGTCTGCAGCAGCAGTTTCCTGATCGGTGCCCTTTCACTAAACCCAGGATACTTCATCATTCACTACCAAAACCTCCAAGACTTGCTTATATTGACTTCATTTCTGAGGACAAAGTACAGACATCGTAAGGTATTACTCTGCTTGCCTGCTTTCATTAAAAGAATCAATTCATCCTGAACGCTCCCTGATGTGACTTTCTTCCTATAAAATGAGTTCTTATCACTTCCCCTTGATCTTTGCTCTCCTTTATAATGGCAAAAAGTAAAAAACTAACGAAAACCACAATATCAAAGTTGGACTGACTTAGGTTAAGGTACAGCAGACACCACACTTCACATGATCCAATGGACACTATTAGAGTGTAGTCTAAAAATAGTCGATTCTATTGTGGTGTATTAAATTGTTGTTATGCCAATGTACTCAACAGAATGAAAGAAAGCCACTATTAGACGTCTTAAAACATATACAGTGAGTAATTTTCTTCGTGGGTGTTAAGCTGCAAAGAATAGCAGTGTGATGAGCAATGAAATCAATACTCTGGTTATTTTGTCAGCATTGTAGTTCTTCTGTTCCCACTGTTCAATCTTAATGCTACTGTGATGTAAGTTGGAAAATGTAAGAATACACGTTGAAATGGGTTCAATCAGGGACAGATCTTGGGATAAACACGGTGTTCTAGATGTAAATCTCATGCACACTTCATATTAAATATATTCAATACTTTCAAGGTAATGTTATATATCACAGTATAGTACTTATTCTGTAAATTCAATTCTGAAATGAACTGAAATAACCAGATTTCATCACATTACATTATTTTCTCCCATTTGGAGCATTCATACAAACAAAAACAACTAAACTTGAATTGCCCTTCGCTGCAGAGAGAGTTGGTGCTCACCATTTAGATGTTGTCCTGTTTATTGTAACTTATTTTGTTGTTCAACAAGAATTAGTGTTACATGAGCGTTCATTCTTCAAATGAGGCTCCAGCAATCATGCTGCAGCTTCAAGCTGCTGGCAAGATCCCCTCAAACTATGAAGTCACACTGGCAGTAACACAATCATCAAGTCAGCAGCAGCCTGCTTCTTTCCTACAGAGCTCAGCTGCAGAATAATTAATGTGTAGATGGTCAACAAGTTTATGGGCTGAGAAAAAGTGCCACTACACTGCAAATACCTGTGATTCCATGTTTTAAAAGACAATCAAAAACAGGCACAAGGAGTGGCTGCATCTAGGGTTAAGCTTGAATCTAATTTGACTCATTTGTCTCACTCCCAAATTAGCCTAATACATTAAGCAATGCAAGTGAAAATACACAACTTGTTTGTTCAAAGCTGTAACTTTAGAATCATTATTGCACCTCTCTCATTTCTCACAAATGGGAGCATACAGTAAACCAAGATGCTGAGAAGCATGAACTTACCAGAGGAAACATTGATGGTCCTGACATCTTCTCCCAGCTTGTTGCTGACTATGCAGGTCACAGTCAAGTTCACCTTAGGGACCACAGTGATTTTGTGTGTGGCCTTGCCGTTGATGTAAGAGCTCTTCTCCTAGAGGCAATGCCAAAAAAGAAAAGAAAACAAAAGAAAAAAGGGGAAAAAAAGAAATAAACCACTGTGGAATAGGAGTTTTCAAAAACATTTGGGGAAAAGAATCTCACACACGTAGCAGCCTCTTTAGCTGCACACACACATTATCGACTTTCCATTCTGCAGGATAGTTTGTATATTGCTTGACAGGTGGGGAACAGTGGGGATGGTGGGAAGACAGATAATGGGAAGAAAATACTGCAAATGTCGACATCAGACAGGGGAGCTGAACTCAATACACTGAGAAGTCAGTAAACACAAAACTGCAAACTGATTCTGAATGCAGAAGTAAAGACAAAGCATCCTCTGCCTTGCCAACAAACATGATTCCAGCAGAGAAATGTTGTCTTGTTAGAGCATTACCTGCTCATGATGAGGCCTGGAGTAGTTAATCATACATCATCTTGATAAGAACAATATATATTAGAGTGAATTATGTTCTGCACCTTTGCTGAACTTCACCCACAAAGCATGGAAAGGCTGTCTCATCAATTTGGTTGGCTAATTAAAAAAAAATAACAAGGCTTAAATGGGCACGTTTCCATGCTGTGCTCTTTTTCAAACTTCCCTCAGTGTGACATTATGTGCAACACTGTTTGTATTTCCACTGGTCTCTCAAAATTGTGTGTGTGTGTGTGTGCGTGCGTGCGTGTGTGTGTCTAGGTTAAGAAAATTCTTCCTAGAATAAAAAATATTGTAAAACAGGATTATGTGAAAATACATTGTTCGCACAGGTAAAAACCAGGTTGATTTTCATATCTTGTGAAAAATCGACCACTTGGAGACATACTTTATGGTTTTCACAGGACAACCAAACATGCAACTGCTTACAGTATTCAGTGCTCATGCAGGCTATTATTCCTGCTGTGTATGGTGAGGCTGTTGCTACTCATGTGGGAAACTGCCATACTTTATCAAATGTTTGCCTTAACAGGACAAATAAGTAGCATTAAGAGCAGAAAGTCCCCTCACTCAGCTGCCACTGATGCATTATTGCTCATACAGTTGTCTGTCAGTGGAATAGTTCACATTTATAGTGAATGAATAGTTCAGTACAATGCACACAGCCTCAGTGCAACAAAGCTGTCTGACGGCTGGCATAATGGAACAATGGTAGAAAAGAAAACCTCAGTAGGAGCTCTATTTACTTTAATTGGAAGAGCAAAGCAAAATCTGAGGATCCTCACAGAACACTTCATGCACACAACACTGCGCTATTTATTGCTATCTGCTGTATTTTGCTTCTTTTCCTGCAGCTTCTTTTTCTCACCTGAGGATAACAAACACAAATACTGACTGACCCATGCTCCAAGACTTACATTTGTGCTATTGACACTCCACTGGAAGGTAGGCTCTGGTACTCCATCAGCCTCACAGGTCAGAACTTTGTGTTCAGCATCATCAGCACGGTGTTTGGACAGGCTGGTGATCACAGGCTTTCCTGATGCAAAGACATTATGGTGTTACTGACACACTGTGGTTCAGTCGCATTTTATCACATGCAAATATTTCAGATGATGCTTATGAAATGTTATGGCCTCCGTCTTTTACAAGGAAAACTGACTGATCCCTTATGGATTTCAAATGCATTGCAGTTATGAAAGAGAGATGCACTAAGACAGTGAAGACACAGTATCCAGGGTGTCTCAAAGTGGGTGTTAAATACTGTATTCTTGACATTTTTTTCAGTCAGTGAACATCTCAGGCGTCAATCTTAAAATAGATTATTAAGATTTTTTTTTTTTTTCTATTTTTGATTAAAATAGACATCCTTACATCCATCTAACATTTTTGTCTGTTTTTTAAAAAAAGACTCCTTCTTTCATATAAAGCCTGTCCGACCTCATTGGCAACAATTTTCCCAGATTCTCTTAAATGTCTCCAGTTTTTGTAAATCCAGTATTCAATTTCCCCAAATTAAGCACCTTAAATGTCAGTGGAATGTTCACCTTTAATTTTTTCTCCATACAGTTCTTTTGTTAGTATGGGATAATACCCGTGCAACCCCAAAAAACATGGAAAAGATCTGCTTTGTTTGCACCACACAATGTCCAGCATCTTGTATCTTGGTGTTTTTTCTTGCTGGTGAAAAATCTTATCATTCCATCCATATTCTCTCCAACATAAGGAGTAGGTTGTTTTCCACTGTTACTCGTTAATCTCTTCCCATTCTTCCAGCATTAACTGAATATTTACCTCTTTCTTGCACTTCTCTTTTAAATGTATGTGTGAAAATTATTTTGAAATCAACTTCCTGCCTGGGTCTGATTAATAAGCAGAACATTTTCGGTGTTCCACTCATTTCATCAACATCATAAGACTTACTCACCTTCTACAACCAGTTCAAAGCTCTCACGCCGTGTGAGGGCAGACGTGGAGACCTCACATACATAGACTCCTGCATCAGCATAGGTCAACTTGCTAAACTCCGGCTCCGTCACTGTCTTTCCATTCTGAAAACAAGAGTCACAATGCCAGTCTGTGTTTTCTAAAGCAAAGTCTACCTGCAATTCTTACTGACGTGCAACAGTACATATGAATACAAGTTTCATCCAACCATTTCATTTCTATAGCCGCTTCCCCTGTTCAGGTTTACAGGAAAGCTAATTTCAGAAGTGTGGACATTCTGCATCCATTATATGGGGCTACGGAAATCTCTTTATCAATGTCATGAGGACACCGTTATCTGATTTTCAGTATTTCATCATTTTCCTTTCCCTGTATCTACAGTACATCCTATTTTTGCTGCTGTAATAACCCAGAGTAAAGAATCATCTGATCTCACTTCTCCTTATGTTTTCTAAAAGATTAACTGACCAATATATCAACTCTATCTAACTAGACTTCTTACTATTGGTTGTAGATAAGCCTTTGAACAATAGTTTCCCTTAGAGAACACTTCTAAATCTACCATCCTCTCTACAAATGCGGCATAATGTGTTTTCCTTGATGTGAGCGTAGTTTAGGCTGAGCTCTCTGTCAGATGCACAGTGTAGAATAAATGGTTTGACACTGCCATTCAGCACCTGAGGTGTTGAAGGAAAAAGAAATCATCAGGTCCAACCACTATTCGCAGTATATAAAAGCTCAGAGTGAGTTGCTGCAGTCAGGTTCAATTACTGGCCAAAGACAATGTAAACAGGCCGTTAACAAATTCAACTGTTTCAAACTCTTTCATTTTTTTCTACACGTCTCTCTGATCAATGACCCAACTCCAGCACCATTACCTTTGTCCATAACACTTTAACATCGCCCGAGGCAATCTTGTCCATCTTCAGAGATAAGGTGTCCCCTACTTTCTTCACAACCTTCCCAGTGGGACTCAGGCTCAGGTCCAGGTCTGAGAACACAAGACAGGAAAAGGACGGTTCTCTGATCTCGGTTGGCTAAAAGTAAGCACATTCATTTTGCTGCCTTTGCAATGGGCAACAAAGCTGCCATAGTGTGGAAATCTTGAAGGGCACTCTTTCAACACTAATGTCACAATGTCCACTTTCAAACACACCTCTGTGCTGAGGGCTCAGCTTTTCTGTCTACTGTGACAATTCTAAAAACATCACAGTGGGGACTGCTTTTTTCTGTTGTTTAATTACTTTGCAGTATTTCACAGAAATGCAAATTAAGTGTTTAAAAGCTAATCAGCAGCAGATAAGTTCAACAGGAATTATCTGCAACGTTGTCTCCTTTGGTCAATTCATCCCAGTTATTCTTATCCTCCATTGTTGTTTAATATACAGTAAACAGAACATTGTGTGCCTGGAAAACAATAATACAACGCTCGTCCAGTGTGGTTTAAGTAAACTTGCTTCCTTCTTTCTGTGAATGTAGATGAAGGGGATTTTTACTTGCATTTGTATTTGAATGCATCTAGTTTTGGCAGGGACAGGGAAATAAATCACATTATACAAAAAAGGAGTTAAATGTTTAGTTGCTAGCTGTCAGAGGACATTTACACTACTGCACAGCAACTTTTTGTACCCCTTTTCTACAAGGCCACGTTCTCTTGAGACACATACTAACACACAGTCACAAAAATATCTAAGACAATTTCAAATTTAGAGTTATTGTTTCTCTTTCCTCAGTCACAAACTCAATTTAAAAAACCTTTCTTTGCTTAAGATGTGTGAAATGCACTGAAGCTGCAATATGGGACAAAGAGGAGGGGAAATGTGTCAGACTTATTTTTTATTATAATGATAGGGCCCATTTGAACTGAGGGCTCAGACACATACACCTGGGAAGACGGGAGTAATTACTTGAGGGAGTGCTGGTGGATGGCAGGAGGGAAAAACAGCTTATCAGCTGCCTGAGCTCCTCGCCCACCCAAACACTTTGTCACTTTTGCTCACTCGATGTCAGAAATTTCTAATTAGTTCTCCTCCTCCCTGCCTGGCACTCCACGCTCTGCCTCCCTGCCAGCCTGGGTTCTCAAAGTTTGAATTAGATTACCGTTACTCTACTCCCATGACTTAATTTACAGTGAATAAAAGTCTTTTATGTATAAGTTGAAAGTTTTCAATCAAGGTACAAAGAGCATGAGGAACAGGAGGACAACCGCTGGAGGTTTTTGTCCGTGTTACAGCAATGGTTTCCCTGCCTGTGGTGGGACACTATGCTAAGGTTCTGCACATGAGTACTCACAGCTAACAACGATGTTTTGAGAGGCCTCTATTTTCTCGTTGTCAGCCAGGGAGCATTTGTATTCACCCCCTGCCTCTCTGCTGATGGCAGTCAAAGTGTAGGTGTCCGAATTTTCCACCAGCATTTTCTGGCCCTGGTGGTGAGAGAAGAGGAGGATGAGAGGTACTATGAGCTTCTGTGATTCTGATATAATGTCAGGAAATGAGACAGAAAGGAAGAAAGAAGGAAGGATGGAGATAGGAGTGATTAAGAGGTATGTGGTGTCCACTTAATTATTTGAAATGAAATACTCTCACCTAAAGTCAGACAGATATAGGGCTTTTAAAAGGCCACAGCAATAACTCAAAAGAAGCGAGTACAATACTTGAAATATAACCTTCATCATCAAATTCTAGCTCTCTTTTATATTTCTACTTCCAAGGCAATTAAAAAAAAAAAAGGAATTCAAATTTGTGGTGAGTGGTAATGAGTGGCTGCCATAGCCTGGATGGTGAAACTGAAGGGCTGAAGTCTGAATGACCAACTGTTATTCCTGAGCAGACCATAGTGCAGTGCATGAGGTTGAATTCTGGGCTCTGACTCACCTGGACGTGGAAGAAGTAGGAGCTGGGAGGTGGGTTGCCATCAGCGTGACACTTCAACGTAACATTATCTCCTTCTATGATAGGTGCCTTGGGCATAATTTGGAGGCTAACCTTCTCTGAAGGATCTGAGAAGAGAGGAGGGCAGGAAGGGAACACAAGTGTCAAAGCTTTACAGACCCTTCCCTTGACTTCCATTGAAATGATTCACCTTCACATTGGATAAACTGGATCAATTCCATTATCAAGCAGCACAGATACATACAGTACAACAAGGAAATAATCTTTCACCTTATTTAAAAATGTGACCGTATCACTCTGTGATTGGCCAAGTGTATAGATCATCCTCCTTACACAGGAAAAAAGTAAACTGGAAAAAAGTAATAGCTTACAAATTGAAAATTCTGCCATGAACTTGCTACTGCAGATGCCTCCCAAGTTCCCTGCTTTCATTTATTGATCCAAGCCTCCCACTCCATCTGCTCTTCAAACTTCAGGGATGTGATCAGGAACACAAAGAGTGCACTGACTGTAATTCCCTGTTGGAATTCCCCCAAACCCTCAAATCCTGAAAAATCCTTTAGCCAACCGCAACAGAAAGCTCAGCAAGCACATTGTTCGCTGCATGGCTATTATGTGCAGTTTCCAGAGCCTTGTGATAAACCGCCTCCCACGGCAAGTTGTTCAGTCCTACACACCTCCATGTATTCTGCAACTATCTCAAGCTAGCACAGGCTGTGACCGTTTCACACGTGGCAAATAGAATATACTTCTACACATCAAACTATAAATTATGTCCAGTGTCTATACATCACTGTGGTGACTCTGTGGCTACATTGTAGGTAACTTAGAAGACAGTAAAATAAAACTTCTTACTGTGTCAGCACAGTTTCACACTAACTGCATTCATGGACTTGCTCCTGATTGGCTTCCCTCTCAATAAAATGACTGCTTGAGTTGGCTAATCAGAGCAGTGTGCAGTGATTTAACTGGGAAGTCACCACTCATCATAGTTACCACATGTGAATCGCGAGACCTTCTATTGTCAGGCAATCAGTCTAGGACTGAGAGGATTTCATTCTGTTGATTCAATTTAACTGCTCAGCCTTTAACTACCTGAATCAGAAAGAAGCTTGATGAGCATTATTCTCGTCTTGATTCAGAAACTTTATTTTCATTGCAAGGGGTACAATGAAATTCCATTTGGCAACATTTCCTGTAGCAACTACAATGTCCTAGTCATAAATTAAATATATATATAAATAGTAAAAATAATAAAAATAAGGTGCAGTTTGGAATATTTACAACAGATACAGACGGTAATAGTCTGTATCAAGAGTGCAAGACAGTCAGTGGTCCAGGGAGGGAGTAGTGGGTGTAGATGCATTTCACAATTGTACATTTTAGACATTCTACTGTTGGTCTGGTTGTTGATAGTGAGAAAGCTACTATGTCGTCATTGTCATGCCCAAGGACATTTAAATGTTCACGGACACAACTTGATCTTGGAGACTACAGTCATACTATAATGCTGCAAGTGAAAGGCTTCAAGGCTTTTAAATATCAGCTATGCAACCTCAGAAAAAAAGATTTGTGTGCCTGTGTGATAAAATAGTGTTTCAGATATTACCTGCTATCACCTGCTGTTCTCAGATGTTAAATTGCAGACACAGTTTTATACATATTGCATGAGCTCAAATATGCAATTGTTGTCTGTGCTGCTTTTCTTCCATTTTAAATGCATAAAACCTTAGGGCAGTCCTTTCTTACATAAGGACAAAAGCAATTTGACTGTTTAGCACAGTATCCAAGTATCAACACTACTCGCTGGTGCTGTAACTCTACCATAGACCTCTCAATACTCTTGACAATCTACTGTGTATGGGCAGGGAGAGCATACAGAAGGTGTAATACAATTATTGAACCTGATGGTTTTCCTGTACTCCACTTACAGTGAATGGGAAAGGGTTCCAGGTCAGTCTCCTGATTGTTCAGTTCATGTGTGGACACACAAGCAAAGACTGCACCAACATCCTCCTTGGTGGCAACATACTGAAGGGTGGAGGAGGTGGTGGATAGGCCTGTGGCTGGATCCACCTTCATGCTGGGGGTGATCACAACAGCTGAAGAGGAAGAGATGGACAGTGCAGATGACAGCCACATTCACACACACAAACACACACACACACACACACACACACACGCACACACACACACACACACACACTGGTGTCAAATTAAAAATGACAAAATTCCAGAAGTACTATCATATTAGCGCACCCTTCCTTGACAATAAACAACAATAAATGATGTATTTCTATTGTCTATTGTTTAAACTATTGTCTTGGGTAAATACAACACACTATGAGAGATTTCATGTTCACTCTCACTGTACAAAAGCACTTATTGGCCCCCAGGGGGATCTCTGTATGACTGCGTCTTGTGTGGTGTGACTGTTGAATAGTTTCTGAGGGTGTCAGCAAACATGTGATGACTTACCTTTCCCATCGGCTACCAAGGGCTTTCCATTCTTCTTCCATGTGATTGTGGCTGCTGGGTTTGCATCTGCCGCAACACAAGTTCCCAGCTGATCAAAACAGAAGAGGGAAAAAAAAACGATAAAATATTAAACAGAAAACAATAAAACAGTCCACACACTCAAGACTGTTTTAATTCACTTCAGTCATTTCACTGAAAATGCATCTGGTTTCATCTGTAATCTCTGTCAGTATGGAAGTGATGAACTGAGCATTATGAAAATGTTTGCTTATGCTCTTAACCTGAATTGATTTTAATGCAGCAATTTTTACACAAGTAAATCAATGTAATCTTGGGTATTTATGTGGATTGTTGTTTAACAATTATTTCAGAGGCAATTTCACCCTGAAATGAATAACTGTGTAGGCAATAAACAAAAGCAGCTTCACTCTAAAAGCCATTTCTATGAAGCCCTAATTCTCTGTCCTGGAGTTGTATAATGTAATGTCTGATTTCCAACATTAACATCAGAATGTTGGACTTAGTCCAGAAAAGACAAACAACTACCTCATTCAGGAATGAACTAGTTTTTGTGTTAATAAGCACACTGTCTCCCTGTCTCACAGTTACATTCAGGATTGAAGGTCAGCAACGGTAGCAGAGATATGCTGTGAGTGAACCAGATAAGGAGTGAGTCATAAGAACATTCCTTTTCCCAAACCGCCTGGTTTCATATCCTGCACTACAGTCTGCACCTCTGAGTGAACGTGACTCACCACAAACATGTCTTCAAGTCTTGCGTCACGAAGTATAATACTCATACAGTCTGATATGGTTTTCCCACAAAATGTTAAATTACCTTGTTAAAATCACATCTCCTCCTTCGCTCTCATTGAAAAATCCAGAATCTATGAATATGCATTCAGAACATGCAATACTGAAAAGCTTAACTGCCGGAATCAAGATCCTCTACTTCACTGAAAAGTCCATTCTCATAGCTTTCAGGTTTCCAGATCGCACTTGTGTATGCTGCATATTGGACCATTACTGGCTTCTAAACTAGCTGTGATCCTGAAATCCTGCTGGTACATCCTGGTGTTACGCAGATTTAAAAAAAACAGAGAAGCTTTCCCCCTTCATCAGATGAATGTGAAAACAGACGGATCGCGTCAAACTCTGCACACATCATTCTGCACAGGCAAAAACATCCAGGTGAACAATAAGCAAACGCATTTTTGACTGGAAGGAGACTCATCTTCTCACCCTTAACCAGGTCATCAGGCTGGTTTTTCCACTTTCAATGAACAAACACACATACAGAAAACAATGTTTTCACTGTTGTTTGACAGTCCAATCTTCTGACCAGCTTGTTGGAAAATTTCAAAATGTATCTACATTTACAAATTACAATGGCTTAAATTCCACACTGTCAGTTCTGCTGCATATCCTTTATTTCGACCAAAAACACTCACTTTATCCGATGTATTGTGTGATCTGAAACGTAAAGCTGAAGAATGAATAACCTGACCACAGGAGGAGAGAAGATGAATGAATGTGCTGTCTGAGTCAGATAACAAAAAATCCCCCAGCAACCATCCACTGCCCGTCTACAGTAATACAAAGAGCTTTAAACAGACAGCAGCTTTAGGAGGAGAGCTCCATTTAAATTCCTTGAGGACAATATCAGGCTCTTCTCTTTTACACTACTCTTTACTGTTTACTATACCATACAGGTTCATAGCATGTGCTAGGTCAGCAGTGAAGGAGCAGGTCACACCAGAATGCAGTAAGTGTTGGAAAACGTAATGTGTAACCTAATGCTTGTACCTCTTTACAGCACTGTAATGAGTTATTACATGATCTGACTGCTACCTTTGCAGACGTCACACTCTTTCTTAATGAACCTGGTGTAGCCAGTCAGTGATTGAGGCTTCTGTTTCAGTGACTTTGTGAATCTAAAAGTGTAAAAGCAACAGTATTCGTAGATGTGTGGTCACAGTCATCGTGTCACTTTCTGTTGATTAGCTTAGCCTGAGAATGACAAAAGGAAATCTGTACGGTGTCTGATACAGGCAAACCACAAAGCAGAAAGCACAGCAAATGACATACAGTAAGAAGACACACACACACACACACACACACACACACACTTTGCTATCATGAAAAACGTAACACAGCAGGCTTGTGAGCCTCAAACAAAAATTATAATTTGAGAAAGGCCATGGATGAATCAAGTCAACAGCTGCAACTAATATTTTCATTAATAATTCAAGTATTTTTTTAATTAATTTATTAAGTAATCTGTGCAGTAACGCTATATTTTAAACCCCCAGTTCAGAATTTACAAGCAGTATATGAATATTTAATAAATGGTTTATTACATAACATTTATAGTTTATATAATTTAATCAACAGCTCTTCCCCCTTGTACGGACACCCATAATTGGAGGCTATTGTATAAGATTAATAAATGGTTACACAATTGTAATATAAAACATGTCTTCATAGCAGAAGTTAGAATTGTGTTAATAAATGCTGTTCACTAACAAATATTCTCATTATAGGGTGTTAAACTATTCATTTAATGTTTCAGCGCTTGTAAGTGTCGCCACTTCAAAGATGTTCCCAAAATAATGATGTGTTGTGTCTTTCATTAGCTTATTTGTTCTAATTAACAGCCCCAAAATCTAAAAGTGTTCAATATACAATGACATGCAAAGTGTTGCATCTAAGAAGCAGCACGTGATTTGTATTTTTCCCTGAAAAATGACCTGAACGGTTAAGTGATCATCAGAATGGTAATGAACAAACTTTCTGTTATGTGACTAATGAACAGTCTGATCACCTCAACTAGGGTAAACCTTATCCTGCATATGAAGAGCAAAACTACATTACTCTATTTGGAGTTACCACCTACATCATCCTCAAACGGATATCATGTGTGATTTTGAAGTGAGCATATTTTATCTTGACTTTCACATGTAATACGCTTTCACAGTCTAGATCAATATTTCCTTTGCTTAAGAAGAACAACACATAGGCTGACTTTTGCAAGCAAATGAAAATACGACCTCTGCTACTCCACGGCTCAGACCGTTCAGTCTCGTTGCATTCTCCACCAACCAATATGACACTTTCCTCTAATTTGGAATTCCACTTGAGTGTGAATCCACTTTGCCCTCCACCACCCTCTTGCAAGTTATCAAAACTGAATTCTCCCTCTTCCATCCTCTTTTTTCTTTCCCACTCATATTCCCTCCATTTCTCCCTGTCTCTCTCCCCTCTCTACAAAATGTTCAAAGCTGTTCAATAGCGCCTGAATTTTTAGGTGGAAATACGGACAGAGGCAGGAGTACTCACTTGATCCATAATACATGTGTATATGCTGCATGCGGTGGAAGAAATGTGCATTGCTTGCTGGAGACAGGAGACAGATGACCGTTGTCAATGTGCTGCCCACAGCTTTCGAGAAGTATTCTCTTTTTTCCAACAGATACGCAGAGTCAAGTCAATGTGAGACGGTGTGTCTTTGGGGAGTGAAAATGAACAACAGAATAAGGAGAGCTATTCTTGCAGGAGTGGGTGTTCAACTATAAATCAAAGTAAGTTGAGATTTGAAATGTATGCATTGTTCTTAAAGGCCAAAGACACGTTTGTGCACATGCTCACATTCTGACAGGTGGTTTTTCACATCAGCTTTCTCCGATTAAAGCATTTTATTGGCAGCCATAAGAGGCATTTTGATACTGACTTCAGTTATCTTTCACCCCAGCATTACTTTCACTGCAGCTGAATCCCAATTCTCCATTAAACTATGACTTGCACAATGATGAGAAAATGAACGCGCTGATATATCACTACTGAACAAGAAAAAAGAGGTACCTAAAACACATCATGATGTGGATGAAAGTCTGTTCAGTAATATGTCAGAAATGATAAAGCAGCTCTGATGAGACAGAACTGTTTCCAAATGTAAGTTACTATGACACAGTGAGTGGAGTTGTAGCTTAAGAGCCGCATTAAGAGATTTCGCTTCAAGCTTCGTTGAACAGCTAATTAGCCAGCATTATAATTAAGAAAAACATTTGCTGTCTATATTTACAATCACATTTACATGCATAGAAAACCATGTCTGTTTATGTCTTCTGAAAGAGACAAATCTTACATTTACAATTAACTGTTCATAGCCAAGAGGTGTCCAAGACCTGAGGACATCCAACATTCTTCCAGATGATGCACGGTGACACCAAACGTGTCCAAAGCACACCATACGTTCTCAGACTGATTTCTCTTCCAGACACAAACTGCTTCCACCTCACTGATTTCAAAATATTCTTCAGTGTCTACAAATCACTTAATCGTTTAGCTCTTAAATACATCTCTGACCTGCTCACAGCTTGCAAGCCCTCCGCTCTCTCTGTCTCTTTGGGGATGTGTGGGTGGGTATGTTTATGTAGGTGGGTGGGCAGGGGATGAATAATTTTTGTGAAATGTTTGTTTATATGTAATTAACATGTATTCATGTTTTATTTCACTTTGTTCATATTTGCAGTGTGTGAAGGGCATTGAGCCTAATTTGTATGAAATGTGCTACAGAAATAAATTTGATTTGAGTACAGTATGAAAACCAAGGTGCAGATCCTTCAAACTTGTTTGAGACCAATAATCTATCACAGTGAACAACTCTCCATCATTTCAAAGTTCTGTCAATGACGAAAGCAGAGACCATTTTCAAAATGTCCAATGACCGGCAGCTGTCTACATGACAACACTTTGTTTATGTGCAACAAAAACCCCACACTATTTAGTATCTATCAAATCTCAAATGTCAGGGTGTCCTTGAATGTACCAATGGTGGGTATTTACTTCAGTCCTTGCTCACAGTTACAGCAACATATAACAGTAACCAAATGTAAAGCCTGCAGAAAGGAGACAGCTGGTTCACTCCCATGTATTTCCTCTCTCAGTAGAGTTTAAGGTTCAAGTTGATTTTTATGCACCTGGAAAGAAGGAATGAATCAATTGGCATGCTTTGAAATTTAATCACCAAAATCAACCGTTTAACACTTTAGCACAAAATCTTGTTTTTGACTTTTTCTTTTTCCTCTCTTATTGAATTCCTCTAACACTCAGCTTGCTTTCAAACATGTCAGCTTCCTGTGTGCTCCAGCCCAGGGACCACAATGGCACCTGTTTTTTTGTCATATGTTGAGTGGTATTGACCCTTTTATTTATCATAGAAATTCACATGCGCAACCAAAAAGAAAAACAGCAGTTCTCTGAGTGGGTAACAATTTATATTCAGCACATACCACTACAGGCACCACAGTTCATGAAAAAATTACTTGAGCCTACACACACACTTACGTGTGCAGAATTCACTGTACAGAACACTAAAATGTAAAGGCTGAAGTGAATCTTACTGTTGTTGGTTTGTCCTTCTGCAGTACTTCAGACTTATCCATAATCTGAACTGACGACGGTTTCTCTGCAAACACAAAGAGGAGGATCAGCTTTTGGAATCGTAGAAGTGTAGCTTGCAGACAAACTGCATAAAGTTCTTCAGATTTACTGCTTTTCTTCGTGCTGTTAGTAATTGCTTTCCATATCTACAGAACTGTGGGGCACAGTGAAAACAAATACACAAATATTTTAGTAACAACATTCAGCAACTAGCAGGTAGACAGCCCAGTTCATCTAAATGCTTAGCTGCAAACTTATTGCATAGTTAATATTCAAGCTGTAGGACATAATTTCAACATGCCCCCTGTTAACTACAACTTAATACTCTCTCTAAGGCCTACTGAGTTAGTCTCTTCATGTCCTATTTCACGCATGGGTTTGCAAAGCCCATTAGCAGGAGATACATGGGCAATTTTGAGGAGTGAAATTCAGATTCAGAAGCGTAGTTACAGAAGGAAACAAAGGGATAAATCCACAGTGGATAACATGGAGTTTTAATGCAATTAAAAACAAGCTGTTTGTTAGGAAGGCTGAATCCAACTGAACTGAATCAGCCATGAATAAGCTTGACAAATGTATTTTTTGCTGTTGTTTTTGGTTTATTAGTCAGTGCTAACGACAATAAAAAAAGTCCAACACTGCATGTAAAATGACAAGACGTTACGTTGAACTTGTTCACAGGCTGTATGTTGTGTTGGGAAAATGTTCACAATTTTGTCGAAGCAGTTGTGTCAATATTGAGCTTACTGTAAACAACAACAGAGACGGGGAACTCCATGAGGTTGGTGTCTGACACCACCATGCAGGTGAAGGTCTTCTGGTCTGTGAGTGAGGCCTGGGTGATGAGCAGGTTGAACTTGTCATCGATGCTGACACGCTGAGCGAAACTGTCTGTGGCCTGCATTGTGGCCTGCTCGCTGCGGGCCTGTTTGATCAGCAGATCGCCGGGCGTGCCATCGTCTTTTTCCTGAAGTGTGACAAGAAACCCATTTAGGTGATTTTGTAAATCCGTGTATCACATTCCTCAGTCGTAATTATAGTTTAGTGGAACAGAGATGTACAAACATCTAACAATCTGTGACCCAGTATCAAAATATGTCATTTGACAAACTACCAAAGAACATCTAAGTGTGCAATCTTTCAAAGCTGTGACGCCGTGAAAAATACATGTTAATTAGAAGAGGTACGCACTATATGAGTCAAATTGTATCTTGCATTATTAGTAGATTCAGCATGACAGATTAGAATTGATCTCATTGATACTGGCTAATTACACTTGGGATTATGAGGATCCATATTTAACTGACATCTTAGATTACAATTATATGGTGCCTAAATTCAGTTTTTTTCTATATGTTTTATCAAGGACACAAGCTTTTAAAGCTCTGCTCAAGTCATGTCTTGAAGTCTCTCACTGAAGTTACATGAGCATCTCTAATACTTCTACAGCACCTGCACCGACAGTGGAAGCAGTGGTGGAGGAAGTATTCAGTATTCAGATCCTTTACTGGAGTGGAAGAATAAAGTTGAATAAAATGGAGATGCTCAAGTACTTTTGATTGAAAACAGATTCTACTTGAGGGTCCTCGAAAGAATACCTTTGAGGCTACAATTATGATCAATTACTCATTTTGTCAATGAAATGTCAAAAAATAATGATCACAACTTCCCAGGGTTCAAGTTGATGTGTTCAAATGTTTTGTCAGAAACAAAAGACATTGACTTTACAATGATAGAAAAACTGCAACATGAAAAATTGCACACACACAAAAAAAGGTGCACGTGAAGTTTGCTGGAACTTTTTTTTAATAATATTCATCATTCTATCAAAGCTTGAGTCTGTGAGATGTTTGGGTGATGTCATAAAATATGCACTAAACTCTCCCACGTTAGAAATCTCATTACCCCTGGAATATAATCTTCAAAAGCTCACTAATGGCAGTGAACACTCAAGTGAAAACCTTTGTAAATCATCGTTCTACCTGAAACTTCTCATCTGACAAAAACCACTTTGTCATAGCTGAAACTAAATTTCTCTTGAATAAAAGCATTAAGTGGTAGTCTTTTTCACATAACATTCTATGCCCTTACCAAAGCAACTGAGTTTCATCAATTTGTCTTCAAAAGGCACTGATCCTGATTAGACATGACTTTTGAATATGTTTCCAGGAGCTTTGTAACTGATGGGTGGGATAGACTGCACGATAGTGGATATGTTGGGGGATTTCACTGAAAAAGGTTTTACTTTAGAACGTAGGTACATGACTTTACATGAGATGTGTGCTTTTGCATCTTTTTTGAAAAACTCTAAACTCTCTATTTATTCATATATTTATTTCATTTGTTACTGTGCTATCCTTTTTTAATTAACTTTTTCAAGTATCTCCTATAGCTCTTCAATGATTCTGACTAAAACTATGAAAATAAATAAGTGCATTTGACATATATTTTTGGTTCTTCTCATCCCATTGGGTGGTTACATTTTTGTGTATTTTTCATAAAACAAAGAAAACCACAAGCTTAAAAATGCAATATCTGTCATTTGAAAATGTGCAGAAGTCTTTAGTCTTCCTAATTCTTCCAGGAAAAATGAGTGTACAAATTGATGTGACAATGTGTAGTCACACACACCAAAGATAAGCCAAATCGTTTCATATGCTCCATTATTCCTCCTCTTCATTGTCATTGAATGTCTTGGCAAAGTGCGCTTTCAGTAAACCTAAAAGACTTCATAGACAGTATTGGGAGTCAGTATTTACTTACGTATTTCCACTTGATGAACATCAGATCCTCTGGTACTGGAGCTCCACCGTTGCATGGTATAACAATGGTATCTCCATACAAGGCAGTCACACTGTCCGTACCCCATGCTGCAACATAAAAGGTATCAGATTGAAGACCCACTGACGAGATATGTGCTATCCCCAGTGCTATTATGGAGTGTTTGTGCACATTAAACCCCAAATGTTCCAGCAGAGCTGTGTTAGAGTCACAAGGTGTTAAAAACATCTGATATCACAAGGAAACAAACGGTCAAAAAAATAAAAAAATAAAAGGTGCTTATGGGATTCACACTTTTATCAGATGACACAATTAGATCACTTGATTTGGAGCCACTGATCAGTAGTATTATTATGCCTGTGACCCCACATTTTCAGACCCCTTACAGAGACTGTGGTCTAGATTATAAATATCTAGAAATGGATTGGTGTGAACAAAGTGAATAAAGCCACACCACACCATGTTGTCACTCCAACTGTCGTGGCACCACATTTCAAGCATTCCTCCCTGTTCAATGGCAGAGGTGTGAGAGGCTGGGCTCAGTGGGTCAAGCTCAGTGCTCCGTGTGCATCGCCAGAGCAAGGCCATTTCCTCTGTCCACAAAAGTGAGGGAACAATGAAGTGGAGTAGTTGCTATGGTGGCACAGCCCAGTCATGTGCAACGTGGGAGGAAGGAGAGAAAGGGTCGAGAGAAGATTGATGGATGGGGGTGAGAGCAGAGTGGAGGGACACTAAGGTCTTCACGCTCCAACTCTTTCTCTTTGAGCTTTTAGCTAAAAAGGCAGAAGCGGTTCAGATTCTGGTCATTCCAGAGTGATGAGGCCAGAACATGCACAAGTGCAGCTGCTAAGTGAAGTGGCTGCTTTTGCTCAAGCCAAGCCTCATGCTCATCAACTCATGCCTCTTTAGCTTTGAGCTAACTTTTACTGATATCAGTTCTAGGGATGCACCGATCCGATATTGGTATCCGATATTGAAGGAAATTCTGGATTGCGTAAGGTAACATAGCGCCCGATACATACGGGCCGATCTATTCAGTCTAACACTATGCTATATGCTGTGAGGGGCGTCATGCGCAAGCAACACGCAGTGCTGAAGCGCACATGATGTGGACCACATTGTTTTCAAAATGAAGTGAGCGAAAGGATGGGCTATCTGGAACTTTTTCACGCTACCTCAGCCTACAAACTCAATGGCTACTTGCAATATCTGTGCAGTAAATGTTCTGAGAGGCGGTGGTAAAACGTCAAGTTATAACACAACCATCAAAGCTCTCAAGTCTCACGCATTGGGTGTGAGACACGCATTTCAACCCATTCAGACGCTCACACGCCACACCTTGTATTTCTCACGCAGAGAAATTATCAGGATACCGCCCACCAAGTTGCGCCGCTATTTTTTATAACAGTGGAAAAGGTAGAGGAATTAGTGATGTGTCAGCCACGGACGAAACTGCTGTTTTTTGCTGTTTTTTTCTCGACTTTTTGTCTGTTCGAGCCACACATAACTGGTTAACTACATGATGTGTGGCAGCTTCTGTGTGTACGCACTCAGCAGGAGGGGGAGGGGCGGAGGTTACAGACACAGCACACGCACATGCACACGCACACACACACACACACACACACACACCTGCACTAAGAAATGCTGAATTAAATAAATACTTTTATTTGTGCGAATTTATGTGTCATTTATGAGACCTACCCCATCCCCGCTTAAAAAATAGGAAAAAAATCTGATGCACAAAAGAATGATCCCAGTCTTTTCCACACAATGAGAAATACCATTTTTCAGGTAATTCAGCGCTGTTTTTCTGTATCCGTATCGGATTCGGTACCGGCCAATCACTAAACCTCAGATATCAGTATCTGTATCAGAGGTGAAAAAAGCAGATCGGTGCATCTCTAATCAGTTCTTAACTACAGTTAGAATGCAACAAGTATTGTTTTCTAAAAACAGAAAATTAAAACAAACCTCTAACAACAAAACACAATGCTTTAATTAAAAGGCATTAAGTCACTTTCTATAAACAGGACCAACATGCTAGTCAGTGCTTAGGAAAACACATGCACAGCTCTGATCATTATTTTCACCAACAGCGCCATCTCATTACTGCATGCGCTCACACCAAAACCTCAGATTACTTTCCACTTTTTTTCATTTCCTCAAAGACAATTAATTAAGTAAATTGGTTTTGACACCAAGAAACACTACTCAGCTGTGAAGAACTACATTTTTTATGATACTGTATCTCCATCTGAATTCATGTGCATCCAACCACCAACACAGATTACCCCATTAATCACTGATTAGCATCACACATCCACCAATTATGCTATTTTAAATATGTCAGCCTTTAAAGAAGTGAAAGTGAGCATATAGACTTTCGTTATCCAGCAAAATCTAGTTAAACTTTACTATATTCTTCCCTTCCACATGATATTATAAGCAACGTCAGTTTTGACTTGTGGTTCTGTTTATTCACAAGCAGAGAACAGCCAGCACTGTTTGAAGGTCTAAAAAAACACATCAATAGTGTGAGCATCCAATAACACAAAGCTTCATTGATTTTTTTATTTTTCACTGAATTCATGCAGAAAGCTGCTGTCAAATTAAAGCAACTGTGTATGCAATGAGCAACACTACTTATGGTTTAATGAAGAAGACCATGAAAAAAGCTGCATGTTTTCTCTCGTAATGCAAGACACAAGCCACAAGGGAATTCCGCTCAAAGAGTCAGCTAAATTTAACATCTTTGATCACATAACAACAGTTATGGAGAAGTAAACAAACTGTCTCAGTGAATTTGAGCTGGATGGCCAATTACGAGAATCTGTGTGCCTCAAAACTTCAGGGGGCAAAGAATGAAAGTGCTAACAAAAAAAGTTAACTTCTGTAATTCTAGGAGGTATGAGATAACTTGCTCGGTTTCACTGCCCGGTTGCTTGTCGCCTTTGTGCAAAGGTCACAGTTTCAGTGACCTACAGAAAACATGGTGAAAAAGTAGTGTAAAAAATGTCAATGACTTCATGGCTACAAAGCAAGCATGCAGACATGGTGCAAAGCACGTAAAAGGCAAGATAATGATGATGTGTCTGAACGTGTGTCTGTCTATACAAGCTGGTAAGAGTACTGATGTCTTAGCACTTGATTTTGTAATGATTTCCTAATGAGCAAAGAGCTGCAGAACCCCAATACGCCAGTATGTTTTTCTTGAATTCTGGCTTCTGACTTGAATCATAAACCATTGTACTTTGGGAAGTAAGGACTTGATAAAATGCATCAGACACATATGCATAAAATCTGATAAAACCTGAACATCATTTATTAGAAAATGAACACTACATTTGTTCAGGTCTGCTACAGTAAGGCATACACACACTGAAAAAACAAGGGTAGGTTCTTGGGTTAACCCAGTTAAATATTAAATCCAACTTGTTTCTGCTGAAATGGTCCTCGTCAGGGCTGCAGCATGGTATGCATGGGAGAGAAACAGTGGCAACAAAGATGGATACCAAAGAATCAAAAGCAGCAACAATGCAGCCAGGCCAGCTCATGTTCGCCTGACGTGATCATGCTGCCTTTCACATGTTCTTATTAAAAACACTTACCAATAGGTTTGCAACAACACAATAAATCTGTTCCAAACATCAGTACAGTTCTGAGCATGTTTTGTATTACATTTAATTCATTCATTCATTCATTCAGTCATTCATTTTTTTACTTTTGAATAACTTTTGCTCAGACATCAGTGTTACCTAAGTGGAAAGACTGCATCATATGTTGGTGTATTTTATCTCTCCGGGTAAAACCCTTAAATCATCCAGCATCTAGGGCAGTGGATCAACAAAAGAGCCAGGAGCTGTGCTACAGGAGAGCACTGTTCATGCAGGTGGGGAGGAAGTAATAGCACATTAGCCTTGATGATTAACAGCTGAAAATAGCAGAGAGGAGAAAGCAGAGAAGAAATGTGTGTGGCCCACTTCACTTAGTATCAAATTATGGGTTCAGACTCACTACTATGTGTAGTGCAGTCTAAAAGAGACAAAGGGTTTACATATCCCTCCACCTGAAATGCATCCTGTAATGCCAAGTAACAACGAGAGTTTTTTTCACTTCAGAAAACTTCATTAAAAAGTTTTGCCGTTAAATTGCTTCAGCAATAGTTTAATTAGATTTCTACAGTTAATTATGCATGACTGGTGTTCACAGGGCTAGTGCAACAAATACACTGTCAATCTCTCTACCACTGATTAATGATTCTGCAGGAATCACTTTATTAGATCTCAGTCTTACTGGAGACAGTGTGAGTGTGGTTATAGACAGCAGGCTATAAAACTTGCCCACATGCTTTTCTCACTCTTTCTTCATTCTTTGCATCATTTCACCTCTTTCAAAAATCAGAAATGTATCAGCGTGGTTGCACTCTTTTCCACTGTGCAAACCATCTGCTGGGTTTGCTATCTCTTGGTCTAACCTAGAGTTTCCTCTCAGTTTGGCTGCAAAGCTACTTAGGATTTTCAACAGCCCCCTTTTTTCCGCCACGCTTGGTAAACGCCTTTCACAAACAAAAACCTGCAACCCTCTCTGTCCTGAAGGCATGGTTTTGTTTGCTCTGGCAGCTCTAACACAATTCCTCTTATCTCACGATTATCCACCAGCTGAACAATGTGTTCCAGGGGAGATGAAAACAGGCCTTTCTGGGGTCTCCCCCTCCAGCCTTCATCATTACACAAGCACCTAAATTGACACTGCAAAGTTGGTGCTCTTGATATGTTTTCATGAACTTTTTCCACTTTTCAATGAGTCAACGTGTGATCCAACTGGGATTATTTTTTTCTCACACATCTCCTCTGAGTACTTTGTCATCAAACTGTAAAGGAGATGTAGACAGGAAAAGCAAAGAAACTGTGGATTTCAAATGACAGTTAAAAGCTGACTGTTAGTGTTCCATAATGAAAAGCAAAGATGTTTTTGCCCTGCAGTACTTCTCATGTTTTTAAGCATGCACACGTGTGTATCCAGGTCTATTATGTTCCTAATAAACTAAACAAACTAAAAATACCTCTTCATGATGCTTCAATATGACTTTCCTTTTGATTCAGTTTATTTTGGCCATGTTACAGCATATGGTGAGTAATAGACTAACTCACTTGATTAAATATAATACACAGCGTTCATGTGATATGAGGTAAACCTACACCACCTTGGCCAGCAGTGGAATCATCAGTTTCTGTGTGTGTGTGTCTGTCTGTGTCTGTGTGTGTATGAGATGGGAGACTGGGGGGGTTCCAGTCACTGAGCACAGGAGATGACTGAACAACAAGGCATACAGAGGAAGCAGGAGGATTCTAACTAGAGCAAAAAGACTTCTTCATGCAATATTTCATCCCAGTCAGCCTCATCGAGCAAGTCAAACTATTACCAAAATGTGTGTGTGTTTGTGTGTGTGTGTGTGTGTGTGTGTGTGTGTGTGTGTGTGTGTGTGTGTGAAATGGCATATAGCCCCAAACCATGCCAGCTTGCAGCTGTCACAGTGAAATGTGATTCCTTGTGTCAAGCACAGCCTCCAAATCAAACTGGAACTGTGATTGCACTTCCTCCCCTCACCACCTCCCTCCTGACACAAAAAACACCAGCTAAGCCCAGAGAGTATAGTGGATTTATTGCTGAGTGACAATACGAAGTATAAATAAACTGGCAGATACATCCCTTGTCACCTTCAGTGCCAGTAAAGATAACAAGACTTGGCTTCTTCCTTTGCAGAGCAGGTGTGGAGTGTCGTGGCTTTGGGACAAGCTCACTCAGTCCTTTTTCAAATGTGTGTGCATCTGTGTGTTTAAGTGAGATGCAGCTCAGTCAACAACAGAGGCCATGAGTGAAGAAAAAACCTCTGCATGTCTTAATGCAACTGTTGTTAATGCTGCAAGATGCAAAAAAAATGCTGTATTGCTTGCTCCCTCTCTCTCTCTCTCTACATCTGTAGACAGCAAAAGGAGTTAATACAGCAGTATGCAGTGGGTGGGAGATATTCAGGTTTACAAATGTCCTCCACAGAGGACAAATCTGAATTACTGGTAGTCAGGAGGTTACATGAAGAAGAAGAAGAAGATGATGATGATGTTGATGGTGATGATGATGTGGGGCAGATGGGAACCTGCCAAAAAGGTTAAAAGTTTGAGTGTGTGTCTCACCAAATGGGAAGAGTCCTACCTGTACTTAATGAAGAGCAACCTCAGTCAAAGCCATGCTTTCTGTAAAATATGCCCCACGGATTACAGTGTATCACACAGAGGGAAAAGTGATGTGAGCCTGTATGACAAATCTGTGAAGCAATGGCATGCCCAAGGGGTGCAGAAACATGTTAAGATTAAGATTAAGATTAAGATTTCCTTTATTCGTCACAATTTTACACACAACATGCAGAGTTGAGGGGGAAACTGCACACACCATGCATTTGTGAAATTCTTTCTCCGCTTTTGACCCATCCACGGTCGGACCTTCCTCCACCAGCGCCTGGGGACCCAGTTCCATTGTTGTCAATGGAATGGAATTGGTGGTGATCCTCCTGCATGTTTTCAGTGGGGGTATTTTTTTTATGGAGGATACCCCAGGTGAACACGGGGAGAACATGCAAACTCCACACAGAAAGGCCCTTTTTTCCTCAAGGTGGAGGCATGATGGAGGACATGCCCCCAGCGCCCACAGCGGGATTCGAACAGGGACCTTATAGCTGTGAGGCGACAGTGTTACCACTTGTGCCACTGTACCACCATGTTTTGCCAATGAATGCAATGAATGCAGGGATGTACACGGCATTTCACTTTCAACCAGGTATCTGATTCTGACCACCTGACTGTAGTCACTTGATGTGGGTGTAACTAGTGAAACCAAGCCTTGATGCTCTGATAAGTCAAAGGTTGTCTAAATGTAAAGTATGTGGTAAAGATGATGAGATGGCCAAGGCATGGCGCCGGAAAACTTTTCAAATCCCAGTGTTGACAGGTAAGGGAAACAGCAAGAGCAACACACACTCAACATACAACACGTTACAAAACATACAACACGGACTGAAGTAAATAGATATCTGCATCCATGTGCTTCTTCTGTGTGGCCTTGTTATGGACATACAGTAAACATCTAATTCCAATTTAATGAGAAAGACAAAGGCTAGAAAAAAGGCAAGACAGTCAGAGAAAAGCGTAAGTATCCGTGTATCCAGGCATGTATATTTACCCACATGTCTTCACATGCCCTTTTCTGGTAGAAGAACAAAGGCGTCTGCACAGTACATATACACCACCAGCCTCATTTATCACCCTGTCTGAATGCTTTGTCTGCGCATTCATGTATAAAATGTCACCATGATCATTTTTCTCTGCTTCTATCAAGCTTGCAGATTGCAGAGGAAACATTTGCATGTCTGCTGTTGCAGCGATATCTGAAATGTTAGAGGCTAAGCGCTCGTTCAGGCGAGGAGTTGATTAACATGCATTAGCATAACAACACATCTACTTGTCTCTACTCTGGAGCATAATGGTAAAAGCTTGACATTGCTGGGATTGCTATGATGGGTGGACAGTTCCCTTCTCACAGAGAAGTGCACTTTATATGAATGCTGTGTTTGTGCCAGATGATGTAAAATTACACTTGCCCTATTTGACCATGGGAAGAAGTGTGAAAAATATCTGGCATACTACAAAATGTAGTTAGATTTTGCACATAATGAAAGATGATTGAGACCATCACCCTCACATGGGCAGATCCCATGCTTTTTCAGTTGAGCATATGAAGCCTTGATGCACACTATCAGATGAATTAGTAATGGTCTGTTACACAGCAGTTTCTGGAGGGACTGTGAAAGTTTATCTCAGTGTAATGTAAAATATCTGTCTAAATTATAAATGAACCACAATGACCTAAAACTTACAGCTTTACAAGATCCAAGTCACATTGTTCAAAGCAGACAAAGCAGAAAGAAGAATTTGGAAGTTCTGATCTGTGACACTTTCATTTAAAATGTTCGGCATGTTCATGTATAGTTCATGAATGTTTTCCCCTCTGCTCTTAAAGCAGCTATACTTGATATTTTTAGAATAAGAGCACATCAAACAGCGATGTGAAAATAACGTCACAAAGTGAAAGGTATCACTCTTAGTGATGGACCTACAGAGAATTATCAGCTGAATCTGCAGCTCCCCTCAGCTCTACAGAGCTTTCTAATGAGTTCAGCTCATTTTTTAGTTGTCCAGTCACAACTTCGCCTTGACTGTTTTGGTTCACTATCACTGCTGTTGTTTTCTGATGCAGCAAGCAACTGTTTACTTTAGCAGGTATACACTTCAAGAAAGAAATCTGAAACCCACTGTGCACTACAGCACATGTTCACCAGCAAACAGCATACAGAAAGATTGATGACTAGTTGGTGAACATAGCATATAGCAGCTAAAGAGCCAAATAATTCCCCCAGGACTTGGCAGGCCAAAAACAGAACTGAAAAGAAAACGAATATTGGAATTACATTCATCTAGTGGACACAAACAAAACTCCAAATGAATAGTCATGTTGCTCTATCACTGCTGGATGTGTAAATAAACAACTGCTTGCTGATAAGTTCACCATATCAAGTTACAAGCTGATGATATATTGTGTACATATGTTGTTTTCACAGCTTATTTCTATGGCATCGAAGTTGCCCAAAAATCTGTTACAGCAGGTTTAACAAACAGCTGCAGGTACTGTGTGAATAAGTAAAAGGAAGACTTACGTCACTGTGGCTGAACGGACAAGACCTACTCAAGCTCAAACCTAAGCAACAAAATGTCCAAAGAATATACTGAATGTCACAATAGGGTGGAGATATGGAGACAAACACCTTAATTCTGCACAAAATACCTCTGTGCTCATGAACTAAATTGGTCAATTACTTATCACATATCATCCCACCCATGACTCAAGCAATCAACATGTGTATGAGAGTACGAGTGTGCCTGAGAGAGATTTTTGCGCCTGTGTACGGATGCCTATCTGCATGAGTCATCAAAAGGGTTTCTGCCTTGGCAGTGATCAACGGCAGACTGAAAGTCAGACTGTAGGCTGGCTAAAAACAGCAGCTTGACTGAGGGGAAAGCAGTGATCGTCCTGTCTGTTCACTGTGTGTGTGTCCTCAGCATACACAGGTAGGAGGAGATGTTTAGACTTCACCCACAAAACCTCTCTTGCCAGATATGTACCACAGACTTCCCCTTGACAGTCCTCAGACCTCCTTCCTTCCCACATAGTGTCAACATGTGTCCTGAGCACTGCTGTAGAGCAGCAACAGATATACTGAATATAATGCCTCGCTGCATTTTTAAAGAGGGACTCCAGTGACTATTGTGCTTCAGTTAAGTCGGGTGAGTAACGAGAGGCAAATCTTTTCTGGAAGGTCAAAATCTGTGCAGCAGAGACTGGTTATAGAGACTGGATATTCTGGCTTTTAGTCCCTAGTAAGAGTCATTCTCCAGAAACACAGGATCCTAAGCCTCCTATAATGCAACTAAAGGCATCATTTTGTCACACCCTCTTGACTAGAAAATTCCCATGTCTTTAAAACACAACACCCCCAATTACCACACAGGCTTTCTGTGTTGTCGTCTTGATGAAGAAACTACACTTGGGGCTCTATTTTTCGATTCCGCTGCCGGTGCGGCGTAGGCACGGCGTAGGTCCACTGCGCTGATGGGGCGTGGCGGCACAGACTTTGGTACTTTCCTGCACTGCGCTGCTGGCGCAACTACTCCCCCTTCTCATCTCAGTCCCACCCAGCAGCGCAACTCGGAAGGAGGGAGGGGAGAAGGTGTGGAGTGGGTTTGACACAGCCGAGTCCAATCTTCACCAGTCACACCAGCTCCTCGCCTCACCTTTAAAAACGCCGCTGGCGAGGCGCATGGCAAGTTTTGAGGATGACTGAGCCTGCACAGGAAACTGTTCGACGCCCAAACTTCTCCCAGGAGGAGGTCCTTAGATGGCAAATCCTCGGCCTCCTCCTCCTCCTCCTCATCATCCTCCTCAAAGCAATGATGTACTCCATCTTTGTAGATAACGTTAAGCATTACAATGATAACATTTGTATTTGGAATGAAATGACGTGGGTAATAGCGGACAACGATCATCACTTGCGTTTTTTCCATGTGTCTGTCTCTCTCTGTCTCTCGAGTGCTCTGAGACAGATGCAGTATATATGCTCTGTAGGACGCCACGGCTGTTTCTGGTTGGCACAGCAACGTTAATTGATTAGTTTGCATCCCTGTTTCACCTGTGTACATTCGGTCAGGTTGAGTGACCATTACGCGTGCTGAACGCACTTGCGATGTGGTCAGATGAGATACTGATCAAAATATATAAATTTAGGTCTGACTGTATGTGCTGACTCAGATAGTTGCATTGAATCATGGCTGTTGCTAATTATTGATCGCAGTGAAATGCCAGACACTGTGGAAACCTGCCTGTGGTATTGGTGACGTGGGCGCATGACTCCGCCGGTTTACGGAAATCCACTTGCCCAGCGATGCGTCGCTGGTGCACAGAGTTGACCAGGTCTGGGGCGGCGAGCTTTCAGCGCACTTTTACGTTGCCGGCGTGGACTGAAATGGACCAAAAATCCAAGTCCGCCGACAGATTATGCCGACACCTCCCCCTACTGCACCGCAATGCTCATCCTGGCGTACCTCTGTGCGCCTCGGCTTACCAAAATACCAAGTGCGCTGCGCGCTTGCCTGCGCTGCACAAAGATACCACTGCGCGGGGTGCACACCCTGCACCCCGCCAGCAGCGGGGATGAAAATAGAGCCCATGATGTGTAAAAAAGTTGGCGCGCCCCTTTAATATCTGTAACGACATTTTGTAAAGTTTCAAATACAGTTAGACAAATTCACCCCAAGAGTCCTGCATGTACAACAACCATTACTTCATTTGAAAAGGCCCTGAAAACCAATTGTCTCAATCACTTTCTTAGGGTAGTTTGAGTTTTGATATGAGAGATTTCTGAAGTGATGTCATGTATTTCTGTGCACCAATCAGACTTGAACATTTGAATGACAGGTTGCTTGCTTATGTTGCACGCAGTCAAATCGGCTCAAACCACACCCGCGAAGCCCTGAGGAAGCAGATTAACTGAGCTTTTGATGGTTAAACTCTACGTAAGTAACACCTGTGGATGCTTTTTGTCCAACCTCAAGTTTCATTGCCTGTTCATTGATAAGAGCACTGACAACCTCACCAACTGAAATATAGGGGCGCCCCAATACCCACAAATTTAAGAGGAGAGTTTACACTTGAAGTCCACAGTCAGTATTTCAGGTTCTGTATATTTTCCTGCCTACAATAACGTCTGGAGATGGCGGGCGACACTGCTGCTCACTCAGGTGCTCCAGTGTTAGCCAGAGTAAGATTAAAACCAGACATCTATAGGACTACCGATGGGAAAGTAATAGTGGAAGATGAACTTTTACATTTCCTTTCCACGAAAATGAGGACTCTAAGTCAGGATGAAATTGTCCTGTTAGCTGCCAACAACTTCGACTCTGACTGGATAGAGGCATCTAAGAAAACGCTATTTGAAATCTGTCCCACTACGCAACGGAACATTGTCCACAAAGGAGCCCAAAAAGACGCTAATAACATCAAGAGTTGTCTCAAAGTGTTAAATGAGTGCGGAGAAAACATCCCGAGATTTGTATCTCATTATTTGGATGAGTTGCCGCCTGTGACCTTTTCCAATATGGATGTCTGCGGCCTACTTCGAAAACTGGAGCAGGTACATTGTGATGTCTCCGCTATGAAACTTGCCATTCAGCGACAGACAGAAGTAAGCGAGTGCTTGCGTGGAACGACGGCGGACGTGACCCGTCGGGTTGGTGCCCTGGAACAGCACTCTGTTCGCGGACACAACGGTGTCGTTGCACCGGTAAAGCGACCTGAGGCTCAGGCAGGGAATGCCAACATTGGCGACCATGTTGCTAACCTAACACCTGCGGGAGCTACCGACAGCCTGGCGGTGGGGACCGAAACGCCGGATGACAGACACCGTGGAGAGCCCCAAAGACCAAAGCTCCATACAGTGGAGAGTTCCACTCCAACACACAGTCCTGGACTATCAAAGTGGAGCGACGCGGTAAGAAAGGGGAAACGAAAGCGCACTGAGGAATATCAACATGGATCACGCTCGGAGAAATCTACACTGAGGCAAAATAAAGCTGGGAAGACTATTGTGGGCACTGGAGCCGCAGGGGGCATTAAAATGATAACAACAAAAAGGGTGGTCGTCTTTGCATCCAGATTTTCACCCGATACTGATGTTGAGGTACTGCGCTCTCACCTTGCGAGTAAACTTGGACATGTGTCATGCGAAAGGATTGCCACAGTTAACACCAGATATGCATCTTTTAAAGTAACTGCTGAATGTAAAGACATTGGCGATATTTATAGCCCAGAACTTTGGCCAGAAGGAACATATGTCAGGCGTTTCTATGAATCGCGGAAGACTGGAGTAAGTGATAATACAGCTACATTATCTGCTGGGACCACGAGCGCGCTCGCTACCGACGCCAGTGTCTAATCATGTTCCTATGGATATAAACATTCTATCATACAATTGTCGTGGGCTACGTCTGGGCCACAGTGCAGCGGATAAATCCCGACGCATCGTCATTGACCAACTGTTGGAGCAATGTCACATCCTGTGCCTACAGGAAACTTTCCTAACAAAACAGGATTTACAGGGGCTGAACTCTATAAATGATCGATTTCACGGGGCAGGAGAGTCCACCACGGACCTCAGCCTGGGTATAAAAAAGGGCAGAATTCCAGGAGGTGTGGCAATTCTGTGGAATAAGAGCCTGGGCTCAGCCATTAATGTCATAAGACTTTCTGTGGACTGGGGTATTGCTATACAGGTCACTCAGGGCGATAAGAAATTTATTATTTTAAATATTTATCTTCCATATGAATGTCAACATAATGAGGAGGAATATGTTAATAAGCTTGCTTTTATCAGCTCTTACCTTCAAAGTGAGGCTTTTACAAATGTTTTTATTGTTGGGGATATGAATGCGGACATCTCTGACAAACTATCAAGCTTTGCTAACCACATAAGTCATTTTTGTATAGATAATAACCTGATCCTCTCCAGTAGAGAGCTGTTGCCAACTGAAAGTTACACACATATTAGTGAGGCCTGGCACACCACATCTTGGTTAGATCATTGTCTCTCTACAGCTGATGCGCATGCCTCTTTGCTGCACATGGAAATCCTATATAATGTATCCACTTCTGATCACATCCCAGTTAAGATGGTTGTCAAACTGGACTACATACCTGCAACAGTAAAATGTGCAAATGTAAGGCCTAGTGGTTCTTGTAAGCTGGACTGGTCCTCACTATCACGTGATGATTTGGATTATTACAGTAACCATTCGGATCAGTTATTGAGGAACATACACCTCCCCATAGAATCACTTTCATGGAAAGATTATAATTGTACCAACATCAACCATAAAACATACATATCAGCAATGTACACAGATGTTATATCCTGTTTACTTGAAGCTAGTAAGCCACACCTTAAGGCAGTAAAGAGAGGAAAAGCCCGGCCTGGCTGGAATACTTATGTGGCAGAATCCTATGCTGAGGCTCGTGAAGCTACGAAATCATGGGCAATGGCTGGCAAGCCTAGACAAGGGCCCATTTTTGAGTATAAAAAGAGTACTAATTCAAAATATAAATATGCAGTCCGCTTCATTAATAAAAATGAACAATGTATGAGGGCCGACTCTATGGCCAAAAAACTTTTAAGTAACTCCAATAATGATTTTTGGAAAGAGGTAAAACACATTAATAGGCACAAACCCTCTTTACCATGCTCAATAGATGGAGTCTCTGGTGCTGGTAATATTGCAGAGCTTTGGCGAATGCATTACAGTAAACTGTTTAATCTGGCCCAGTCTAATGCCCGTCAGGTAGCTAATGTTGACGCTGTTGAGGTGATCAATTCCTATGAAGTTTTCCAAGCGATTAAAAACCTATCAGCTAAGAAAACAACAGGAATGGATGATATATCTGCTGAACATCTCAAATATGCCAGCTTTAGACTAAGCATACTCCTTGCCTTGTGCTTCACTGCCCTCATGTCCCATGGGTTTCTTCCAGACTCCATGATGGCAGTGCAGCTGGTTCCTGTGATCAAGGATAAAGCTGGGAAAGTGGGATCGTCTAATAACTACAGGCCTATTGCTCTAGCTAACATCTTGTCTAAAGTGGTTGAGCAAATTATCCTGCAGAGAATTAATAATCTAATTAGGTCTACTGATCAGCAATTTGGTTTTAAACCGAGACATGGCACTGACATGTGCATATATGTATTAAAAGAACTGTTGAACAACTATAAGAGGAAGAATTCCTCAGTTTTTATCTGTTTTTTAGATGCCTCTAAGGCGTTTGATCGAATCAATCATGATAAATTATTTGAGAAACTTGGTGCAGCTGGCATCCCTAAGTACATAGTTAGAATACTGTCCTACTGGTATGCGCAGCAAACCATGCAGGTAAAATGGGACAACTGCTTATCTGCCCCCTTTCATGTTAGTAATGGGGTAAGACAGGGGAGCATTTTATCACCCATATTATTTAATTTCTACATGAACGATCTGTCTCATAAGCTAAGATCATGTAAAACTGGCTGTATGGTTGGCAGTACAGTTATTAATCATCTTATGTATGCCGATGATTGTGTTATTTTTAGCCCCAGCTCAGCTGGTCTACAGCAGCTCCTCAATGAATGCTCTGTGTATGGAATGCAACAAGATATAAAGCTCAATGAGCTTAAGAGTGTGATAATGATATGTAGAACTTTGGAAGACAAGCAAATGACTTTCCCTGATTTCAAACTTTCAGGTAAGGTCCTAAATGTCTGTAGGGAAGTTAAATATTTGGGGCATGTAATCACTGACCAATTGACAGATGATGAAGATATTTATCGCCAGTGCCGTACTCTGTATGTGCAAGCAAATATACTGGCAAGAAAATTTGGTAACTGCTCTGTAAATGTGAAGTTGACCCTCTTCAAAGCATACTGTTCACCTTTATACACGGCACATCTATGGCTAAATTATAAAAAAGCCAGCCTCCAGAGATTACAAGTGGCCTACAATGATGCTCTGAGGATACTACTAAAGAGACCTAGATGGACAAGTGCGAGTGAGCTGTGTGTGAGTTATGGAGTCAACACACTGCCTGCATTATTGAGAAATATAATGTATAGGTTCCTATGCAGGCTGAATGACTCTAAAAATCATAATCTTGTGGCAATGATTAACATTTCATACAGTGACACTCGTTGCACATCCCAGTATTGGAAGCACTGGTATAAGTGTCTATTGAAATAGAGGCAATAGGGTTTTTTTAAAAAGTTTTTAATTAAGCTTTTTATTGTCTGTTTTTGTATTGTGTTTGTATGTATCTTTGTCTAGCTTGTGCACTTATCTGTTTGTTCTGTATGGATGGACCCAGAGTCTGTAATAAAGCAATCAATCAATAAGAGAAACTGATTGTGCACATCCATTATAAGAACTCACTGTACGCCATGCTTCATGAGTGCAGTATAACTTGTTTCTCCACAGGTCAAACCAATTACCAATTACCAATAACTAGTTATGTCATGCAATACATCAAGTTCACTATATTGCTGCTCTTTAGTACTTTGGAGCCTGTGTTTCCAAAATGTGAGCATATCAACAGGGAGACTGATTGCCTTAAATCGCTATCTCAGACATGCCCAGTCTTAATGTTCCATGCTTTGAATCCATAAGGCCCGATTAGACATAACCCTCACAGAACTCCTCAGCCAGTGAGGTAGCTTTAAGGTTTTAAATGTAACTGTACTGTATGTTTGGCTTTGGACACAGTTTATCCCAGCATCATGTATGGCATGACAGGACGTCAGCCAGGGCAAGGGGCTGGATTCCCACTACATACCTACTGAAAGAATGTCCTGTGTGACGTACTGTATCATGGGGCACTTTGGATGAAACTGTTCACTAAATGCTCTGTTATCTGCAGTTGTAGCACTCTCTTAAGATGCAAGGAAAAAAAGCCGTTTAGAAACATGAGGGGCCTGATGTGGAATATTAAGGACTTGTATAGCCAGGCTACATTTCTATAATACTTTGGCAAAAAAAAATAAATACATTTTCAGGATATCTAAATAAGTCAAAGATGTTGGAGCTTCAAGGAAGTAGTTAAATCTATTTGAATCTGTGATGTTAGCGTTCCAGTGGTCTGCACAGCAGAATAAAAAACTTACTGACTGTTTGGCAAATTGTCACAATACAAGACAGTGGAGAGAACAATTCATCTTCACTGGTCTAAGCCCTCGACCCTACTATCAACACAGTGGGGAAAATAAGCAGCTGGCACTTCCTCCAGTCACACATAATGGTCCTCACCTGGAGAAGATACAGCCACGCAGGCCTCCTCGCCAAAAATAAAAATGAAAGCTGTAATCTTGTTTCGGGAGATGTAATTGAAAACAACCCAGTATGCCAGGGCCAGGAAGTGTAAGTGAGCAGATGGTAATTAGCTTCAGCATGATCCATGGATCACATTAAGGAAAGGCTCCAGCACATTAGCACTAAGTCAGCTAAAGGAGATGTTTTGATAATGCAGTTCACATTTTAACTTGAGCTTTTCTGGCAAATGTATGGCTACATCTGAATGCTCTCCTCCAAAATAAATCCTCCATTTAGCATTCTACTCAAACTGCTTTTGATCATTCAAATGCATACCCACCCCTGAAAGACACAGTGTGGCATATTGATAAAATCCTCTGCAAGTGAGGATGAGATGAATTTTTTTTACCAAGGTCAAATAGCCAACGTATGGAATGAGAACATCTTCAATCTTGGCTGTCATGATGACTGTGGAATAAATCTGAATTTCACAGCTAAAAAGAATCTAATCTGTTCAGCAAACCTGTAATCCTTTTTTTTATTCGATTGTCTTTCTTTTCCCTCTGGGTGCTTGCAGGTTTCCTTCTAAGGGATGCTTGGATAAAACTTGAGGGATTTGGAATAACTCTCAGAGGTAAATGATAGAGACAATGTCAGCACTTACAGAGGGCAGTCCTGTACCATCTGCAGGGTCCCTCACCCAAGTGTAACGCTACACCCCTGGAGGCCTGCAGCCAATCTGTTGGGGTCAGTGCGAGTAATGGATTGAGTTGCTGGCACTTAACGGATAATTTGTCGACAGCAAAGCGGCAATCAAGAGGCCATATGCACATGAATGTTTCCATGAATATCTGCCAACAGCACCATCTGTATCAATCTGAGTCGAAGCTACAGGGAATACATTTAAGTTGTTAGTCTGGACTGGAGTGTCAGTGTATACCTGCTAAATATATGGTGTCATATTACCAACCGTCATTTGTTATAACGCCTTACATGTTATACCAAATGGTCCATTTGAGTGGGTTTTTTCTCTAAAGGCCAGTTTGTCTCACTGCAATACATTACCACTTGACAAAAGCTTTTCCTTTTAACCATGATTTTGAGTGTTACCATTGTAGTTAAAGCTTTTGTTAGAAAATCAATGTGTAACTGTGGAAAAAAAACCACGATGTAAGTGCTGCACATCTTCACCACTACACTGTCCAGCAAAATTACTCAACACAAATATTCCTTGTGACCTTCAGTAAACAGGCACAGCAAAGTGCAGTCTGTTAGTCACTCACACTACACCCAGAAACCACTGATTTTACATTACCTTTATACTGCGATGCCATACAGCTCAAGTTACAAAACATGTAGATGTTGTGTCTGCAGACACAAGCATTATCCACAGACACAAGCATTATCCACAGTGATTTTCTATGTGCATAATTTATACTTAGGAATGTCACCATCAGATTGTGCTCATTTCAGTCCTCTCATAAACACAAAAAATATATACTCAGTTCAAAGTCATAGCAGATCACACCCTTTGTATTTAGGATTCTTCCTTAAGGAAAAAAATTCACATGCTGTCACATATTTGTGGTTTGAAAAAAAAAAAGTTTATGGAAATAACAGAGGATTACTGTTTTTGGGTGGACCTTTCCTTTGAGCTGTTTCTGAATTAGAGCTGTAAAACCACTGTCTTGAAACCTGTCCTTGCAACCACACACAGAGCTTCAAAAGCCAGTCAGGCTAATCACAGCTTTTGTTTAAATACAAAACTGTGTGTAGGAGGTTTGAACGTAAATGAGGGAGCCTCAGAAATTTCTGAATTGAAAACCATAAAATCTTCTGCACCTGAAGATATTTTCCAAAGATGAGGTTGGAAGTTCTCACGTGGACAATCACTCAAGGACAATCACAAGTCCTGGAACCAGACCTACGAGTGCTATTTTAAGTCATTTTGTAGAGATCAATCAAGTGGGAAGGTCCCATATGCTATTAGAACATGTCTGTTTCACTGCCTGTGGAACAACAGATATAGCCAGTGGAGGTGGGGTTGTGACCTTTCTTCTGACACTTCTAATAAAATCATGTTTTAGAAGTAGCAGGGTGTGGCGGATGCTGAATTTTAATAGCTGCCTGTTGGCAGTTAGACTTGCTCAGAGGACAAACAAGCGCCCCTGTAGTCTTCTGCCCTCTGCCCTTACTTGTATATGTTTTTTCTCTGTTTCACACACACTTACATAAACATGTAAACTGCTTGCTGGTTTACACACGTCTCACATGCAAAAACTGAGAGCTACTTTTTAAACACCATGCCTGCAAACCAAGACATGCTAACTGTAAATATTTTATCTAATAAAACCTGCGTACACTTGCTGAACAAAAGGGAGCAGAGACAGTCTTAAAATACACTAAGTTTACTTTTACTTTATTCAAATCTGTTGCAGCACTGCCACTACAGAGAAACCCAAAAGGTTCCTTTTGGCAAGACAGCTCAAGTTTTATGACATGCAGAATGGAAAAAAATCTGCTCACAGTCAGCATGACTTCTCATTGCCAGCTGGATTTGAAGAATAAGGACAAGGCCACTGACTTGTGGTGTGGAGGTTAGAATGGGCCTCATGAGTCCCAGTGGATTCCTCTGGCTCTGACAGAGTGGAATTACTACCTTTTTTTAATGACCACTAGCATGGTTTTATTTAGGTAGAGGTTTAGTGCATTCCCACCTGCTCTGTCTTTTGCATACATGTATATAAAGTCTTGCAAACAATGTCATATACCTCCTTAAAATGCTGTCCTGTATTTACAGAAGCTGTTTTTACAGCACTACCCCCCTCTATCTCCATGCTAATTCAGCTGAGAACAGGCCACACAGGAAATGCAGTAGACATGGAAGACACTGAGAGGGCTCATGTGCTATATATTCCCATTTTAAAACAAAAAACCTAATTTTGTGGCAGTTCAAAGATGTGTATTTGTGTCTGCGTCTGCAATCATGCACATGCATGTTGGAAGAACGGTCATTAATTTCTGGAACAAGTTCAGCTGCACCAGTTGGAAGCTGTGCACCTCTGACAGTTTTCACTTTTTGAATGAGTACTCATAGATATTTTTGGTGTGTGTGAATCTGTGTGTGCAATGTATAAACATATATACACTTCCCATTTAACCTATTTGTCTTTACACAAGTTTTGCTGCATGTTTCACTAAACAAAGTACTTATGCAAGGTGAACTAATGTTTCTATGCGACTGTATGTATGAATACGTAAGCATCGTAACAAACTATGCAGGAATACATCAAACACATCCAAGTGATCAAATCACATATTAATCAATTTGAACTTTTCTCTGTGACATTCAACAGAGGAAATCTGAGTGGGGAAAGTGACTTAACTCCAACTGCTGCGATGGAGCTGCCCACTGGCGGGCAGATCAGACTGAGGTTGTACTGGATGGCTTCCAGGTGTGAATGTGTACATGAGTAAATGTGATCAGGGCATTCCTTAAAAAAGAGAGCGTTGCTCTCAGTGAAACTCCCCTGAAAAAATAAAGGTGGAATAAAAATAAAGGTGGAGAAGAACTGTGTTTCCAATCTCACTTTTACAACTGTGTAACGGAGTTCTACCCAGATAGACAAAAGATGAAAATTCAAAGAGATATTCCATCAAAAAGAAACACAGTGTCATCATAGTTATACTTCAGCACTGGAAACAGCCACCTTCCCATTATTCTCCCTCACAAGTCCATTCCAATTTTCCCAACTGTTGAAGATTATAAAGCTGAAAAAAGGCAATCAAATGTCTTAATGCATGAAAGCCATAAGAGACCAAGGCACCACAAAGCGCACTACTCATCTGTCCAGTCTGAAAGGTAAGTGGACTCCATACTCAGTAGCTTAGCACAACAGAGCCTTTGGGGGTTGGTGGGGGAAGACAAGGTCCAAGGGATGAAGGGTGCTGTACTGGCAAGTCTCCAGAGAGGGAGAGATCACTGGCTTTCACCAAACATGAATGGCTTCCTCCCTTGCAATCGTTCCCTCCATCCATCTCTCACAAAGCTAAATGATAGACCATCAGCGGCATATCACTGGCTAGAGTAGCTCCTTATGGATCATTATAGACCGAGCTAATTAGCAGTTGTTAGTCTGCGGCTAAGTGCAGCAGTCCCAACTTCCAACACACACACACACAGACACACACACACACACACACACACACACACACACACACACACACACACACACACACACACGTACACAGCCTCCATTTCACAAGCTAAAATAATGGCAGATGCTTTAAAGAAGACGGGATAAATGGCAGGCTGAGTACAGTGCACAGACTTTTGGCCCTGAGCTTGGCCCTTTGGTCATATAGTATTCCACAACTTGTGAGGAAAGGACAAGTATCAGGGATTTGATGTGTTTGACTGTTTTTGGGTTGCAATATGTTATCTGTTCTCATGCTGTTCACTGCACCTACTGACAAGAGGATACGTCTTGAGCTTCATTAAAGAAGGATTGCCCTCAGCAGTCTAATTAAACTGTGCAGTCAAACCTACTTTTGCAGTCTGATGAAGACCATTCTGGACTGAATCATCAGTTATTTTCAGTAAATTAAATGGTTATATTGTTAGCATGCATGGCACTGCCTCACTGGACCATTTCAATTTTATTTTTGGCTACACTTTGACACACACTGGAGTGATGCCTGCTGTCAGCACCAAAATCATCTGTGTCTGGCAGACAGCTCTGCTTAAAAAGAAAAAAACAAGAGCAAACAACAGGCCTGAGGCTCCATGGTTTGATCATTTTAAAGACATGTGACCACTTAATGATAGCTGCCTCCATTACCGAAGGGACCACGAAATAAGACTTGACCATGCACTCTTTAAAATGCTTGTGACAGCAACCAGTGTTACAGAGGCCTTTTCAAAAAGAGTAGCTATTGGCTGCAAAAGAATTCCCGGAAGATATCAAACTCAAATCTGCATATGAATATACTGAATATGCATATAGAACTGTGATAAGACAAGCATGTAGAGCAAAATAAGCATCAGACACAGATTTGTGGATAAACTCTTTGGAAATCAATACATTTCTATTGTTCCCCATCATTGGAAGAAGACCAACAACAAAATGCAGAGCAACATGAAAATGTGCTAAATCCAAACATAAAGTCACCAAGATGGTAAAAAGTAAGGAAGATTTCTTATTCTCCACATTGAAATTTTCTGGTGTTGATTCATTGTGGACTTTATTAATGATGAATAAAAAGAGATGACTTTAGGACGTCATTCAGTCAAATCAATACCAACAATTGAGTGCTAGTATTACTTCACCCTGAGAACAAAATGACACTTTAGTAGGGCATAGGCCTTTGTAGAAGCATACACACTGTATCACTTCCATACACTCCATGAATTTATTTGTTAATCCATAGACAGAACATCCAAAATGTGCAACCTCATCCACCTCAGAGTGCGTAGTGATCAGTAATTGAGTTAATTCAAAACACTAATAGCAGCAAAGTCCTGCAAGACAATGCAAACTGAACTGAGGATGAAAATGGAGTGGAATCCACTTTGCTATGCCCTACCATATCTCTGCCTTCTTTATTCCACCCACACCAGAAGTGGAGAAATACACTCAGAGAAGGTAGAAAGAGAATGAGAAAGAAAGAAGGTCAACAAGCATCAGTGCACAATCATGGTGACACACATTGTATGGGTACATCGCCAGATGGGACGCCTATCAAATGGCCCTGACAACCCAACGCACAGTCCGTGTTCCCACAGTTAACGAACTAAAAGTAAAGAAATGGTTACTTAAGCTCCAGCTTCAGATGTACAGAAAATAAGCATAATGTGGCAAAGACAGGGATATGCGGAATTCTGTTTTTCTTTCTTACTTTGTAACAGCAACAAAAAGAAACATTTCCCCAGAGGGTTTGGCTCAAACATCCATTCACACACAGACACAGTTCCTTTTGCAGATGCATGCACTTCATCTGGACTCTGACTGGGCATTAAGTTGTTTCAGAACAGCTCACCGCCTGCAGCTACTGTGAAAGATTCTCCAAACACTGCAGGTGTTACAGCACAGCCCTATCATTACCCAGCTGCCTTTTACCCTCCCTCTTGCTCATTCCACTCTCCTCTTACGTCTCCTGTCCGTTTCAAACCAAATTTTAAAGCCTGAATATGTGCTTTGATCCAGCCCTAATCCCCAGCCTTGCTGCTTGAGAACTTTACAGTTGGGAGCAAATTGATTGACAGTTCATAATCCCCTTCTCTGGTATGCCCTCTCACACACACACATACACACACACACACACACACACACACACACACTAGTACCTACCTTGTCCTCAACCCCATTAACCAAAATTAATGAAAAGTTGTGCACAAAACAGTAAGGCCTTTCTTTGGTTTGAGGTTTGGAGGCAGCTGGACAGCCAGACAAGGTGGGGAGAAGGGACTGATTAGGGACAAATACAGTGCTGTGTTAGCACTCCCCCGGTCCTGCCGGGGTAGCACTATCTTGACACAAGTATGAAAGCATGAACACATGCATATACACTTCAGTCATTCTGATGTTAATAAAAATTAAGGATTCAAAATGACACATAAGCCTCTTTTGTTTCTCACAGGTTGGTGTGAGATCTCCACAGTGCAATGGACATGAACAGGTAGGATGCCAGAGAGAACATGGCCTCGACTTAATGCTACATTCAGGCAAAGTAGAGCACAAAAAAAGAGCACAAATCATTAAGGCACTGCATTCCAAGATTGTAAGCAATGGGATAAGAACAAGACTGGAGGTCACAAATGTTTCGAGTGTTTTCATTCCTCCATCAGCTACTATTGTTTGAGATCAGATTTCCTCCATTCCCACAAACACCTGCCACTGCTAAAAGACCTTTGGCATTCCCAAAGTAAATAACACATGGGTTAACTTGGTCAGGGAGAGAATGTCGTAAAACAAAATCCATTATCTTCATGTAAACTAAGTAAATGGACTGCAATTACACATGGACTGTCTTTATATGGCACTCTTCTCATCTTACCAACCACTCAAAGCACTTTACAACACAGGACACCTATTCACACACACACACATTCACACACTGGTGGCTACCATACAAGGTGCCACTGCTCAACATGAGCAATAACCAGTCACACACACTGATGACACAGCAATGGGAGCAATTTGTTAGTTCAGTATCTTACCCAAGGACATGCAGACAGCAGGGGCCAGGCATCAAGTCACCAACCTTCTGATTAGTGGATGACTGCTCTAAATCCTGAGCCCCAGCCACGTGGCTAAGCCATGAAAGGTAGTTTTAAATCAATTCAACATCATATTTCCTTCAAACAATTGGAACATCCTTTCTAGAGAGTATTAACTTAATTGAAGTCTTTCATTTTCATCGTCTTCACGGCTGGCTTGGTAATTTGATCTACCTTGTCTGATGAGTTGTTTGTACACAATTTGTGCTGAAGAAGTTCTAGTGAGTAAAGATGGGATTTATCATTTAAGATGGGCAAATTTCTTTGATTAATATTTGGTGTTTCTGGCCTTCTTGTTCTTCAGCACAGTGTTACAAATGTGGTTATCTTCTCAAAATGACTTTAGAAAACGACTTAAGTAAAGAACTACTCATGACGTGCTTTGCAGAATATGGGTCCATCTTGGAGAGACACAAAATAAAATGCATGGCTGCATGTGAAGAACTCCATACAACATTGGTGGATATTCCATTGAACTTTTTCCTCTCCACACATTGATTCAGGTACTTTCTACTTTTACCCAATTAAATATTTACACCAATAATTTCAATTTGACTTCGGACTGGGGAAAAATGAATTTTCCTTAAGGAGGAAATTGTGTCACCATTTTCTGTCCTGCTGTTCCCACCATCCCCGTAGACTGAGGAAATAAACAATATTAAAGTGAGCAAAAACAGTCCTTTACCATTCTGCCTTAGCTGAAGAAGTGTGTAGTTCGCTGCTAAAGGCAGAACATCGGCTATGCAAATATTGACTGTGTAAACACACACAAACACACACATATGCACACACACTAAGATAAAATGTTAAACAGGTGGTCAGAAGCAAAACTGACCCTTTCTCTGGGAGTCTCTCTCCCTCCAGCCATGAGTCCAAATGGATAGGACAGGTCAAACAGGTCAAACAAATTATTCCCACTCCCTCTGAAGTGCCTCTGTTGGGGGTGGGGTGGGGGTTTCTTTAGAAACCTCTTCCTGACAGCTGCTTTTGTCATTATCATGCTACCTTGGACAAAATACACACTGAGGGCCACAACTCAGCAAAATGGATAGCAAGGGTCTATGTTTCTCCCATTCTGAGAAAAGCCTTCTTACTGTCCTTTCATGCTCTTCGCTCCTCATTACTCACATGCATCTGCTGAGGAATGCAGACCACTCTGATGTCTGACGGGGTTGGCTATTTATATTTCAACCATGACAGAGAGAAAGAGAGATTGATTCAGGGACTCCCGTGGGTTTAAGTAAGACCAGAACACAAGACGAATGTGATTAAAAACCAATTGACCCAAGAACAAAATGGGAGGATGAAGACAATGAGGCCCTTCTGAGAAGTGGAAGACATTTATAAAATAGCACAGGCTCAAACAGAAACAATCAATCTCTACTTTTACTGGGACGGAAAACGCAGAAGCAATAACAGTGTCACGTGATTTTAGCATGTGAGCATTATTTTCACAGCTAAGCTCTTGTGTATTTCATGTCTGCTCCAGCTGATTTTCCATCACATTTTATTTATCCTATTTCATCATCAAGGATGAAAGTTTGAGACTTTCATCCTTTAATGAACAAAAGAGAAGTTTTCTTTTTATCCGCAACGACAGACCAAAGGCGTCTTGGGAACAATTATTTTTTAAAACTATCAGCTGCTCATTCGACCACTGTCCAACAGCGATGACTTTTCTGAGACAAACTGTGGAAATGTGGAAGTGGCTCTATTGGTGCAGACACTCTTGTGGTTTACAATTCTCACAGATTTCATTTTTCTGAGATCATATTAAATGCGTACATCAGTGGTCACAGTTATCGCATTTTGGAACAGTTTGATTCAGAGCAGATCACATTGGAGACAGGAATTACCGCCTCATGGTTGTCTGCCACCACCGACTAGCAAGCTGAATTTACTTCCATGTCTGTCTGGACTCATCTAATATATGTAGTTAAGACTCTGAGGGATTTAATAAAAGGTATCAAGTATCTTTTCTTCTGAAATGGAAGCTCTCACGATACGACACATGACGATTCCAGTGAATGATTTCCAGTGAGAAACAATCTGTCTTCACTGAAAGACTATTTTCCCAGAGAAGTCCAGAGGACTGATAGAGAGCTTCATCACATGGTGCAACAACAATCACCTGAAGCTCAGTATCAGCAGAAGCAATGAGCTTTGTGATGGACTGCAATGCTTTAAATATGGATGTTTCTGCAGAGACACTACGAACTGTAAAACGTAGATGCTTCACACACATCTTCAAGCCGGCAGCACAGCAGATCTATACAATCAGCACAGTTTCAAGGTGAACACCAAAGATTAGAGTCGCCAACTGACCAAATGTGAAATACGATCACAATCCTTCTGTTCCTGAGTTACGGTGCTGAGTAACAGGCAGAAAAGTGATTTTGCAGAGCATCATGAAGTTGACCTTTGACCTTTTGAATATAAAATGTCATCGCCTCAGCATTTTATTCTATGAGACATTTGTGTGAAATGTTGTCCTTGAGTTATGGCCAAAAATGTGTTTTGTGAGGTCACAGTGACCTTTGACCACCAGAATCTAATCAGTTCATTCTTCAGTCCAAGTCAATGTTTGTGCCAAATTGGTGTTCCTGAGATATTCTCGAGTTCACGAGAATGGGATGTTCGTATGTATGTAAGTATGTAGTATGGATGAGACGGACATCCCAAAAAAGACAAAGACGTCAAGAAAGCCCTTCCTGCGCATCGGAAAGAACAAGGAGCTCCATCTCATTCTGATGCTGTGTTGCGAATCTCAGCTGCTACTTTTGCCTCAGCTGCACTCAGGGGACCATGTGTTATTGCTGGTCTACTCCAAAAGTGAAACACACACACTTCATATAAACTTCCTGATCAGCTGCAGCTTGGCCTCTGTGTGCCCCTATATGTGGTGCCCTGTAGTAGGAGGTGGAGATGGAAAGGCAAGTTCCCTTGAGAATTGCAGCTAATTCACTCTATATGGAAAAATGCCCTCTGCTGCTTCAGCAGGCTGCGAAGGCACCAGCATGTCTGGAAAGCAGCATTATGCTTGTCAGCGGAGATGGACACAAACATTAGGCCCTCTTGTTAAAAACATAAACATGAGTGCCTTTCATTGCTTACTAACCACTTAATTTGCCAAAAAACAATAGGCACTGTAAGCATTTGTTTTCTAAGCTGAACAGACAGTCTGACAGACAAGTACAACAATTAAGAGCAAGGAAGAAATTTTGACCTTCAGCAGATGCCCTGTTGTTACGCCTGTTAGTGTGCATGCATAAGGCATGCACTTGCCCGTTGAGGAAAGTGAAATGCACAATTGCCTTCTCAGTGGAGGTCCATTACCAGAAACACAGAGAGAGTCAACTTGTGGCAGCTTTCCATGTTTATCAGAGTGGATATTAATGGACACAGCTTGTCAGGAGATGTTCTCCAGCAAATGGTTAAAACAAGTCCATCAGCAGCTAAATGCTCTGGCACTCAGGCTTGGCTGATATGGGGGAAAGAAACACTAAACAGAGTTGTGAATGGGCTCTTTATCATGATGATATCTGCGCATGGTTATCTAGAAATGGCAAATCCACCCAGGGATTCCCATCACCCCACTGGAAATAGGCCTATCTCAGTCTTATCTGAAAGCTATGCAGATATCAAAAGGATTTTGTTATCTATCAGATATCATGAAAAAGAATTTCTAAAAAAAAAAAAAAGTCTGTGGGACACTGACATTTAGGAGGAAAACCATAAATCTCTCTGCAGCAGTTCTGCATTTGACTGAACTTTTGGCTAACCTGAAAAGGACTGGAAAGCTAAAAACTATGTGCTGTAGCTTTTTCTCTTCTCAGAAAAATGTAACATTCCCTATTTTCAATATTGTATCATCTGTGCCATGGAGCTCGCTCCTATCCCCTACTCTACTCTGGAAATCCTATGGGACAGCATCAATACCCACCCTCTGGAAAACATCCGCCATCATACCAGTACCTATGGAACCCCACCCTTCACAACCAATGCACCACTGAGTGGTCACACTGACCGCATTAATCTTGAAATGCCTAAAAAATTCATCCTGAAAACCATCCTGTCAGCCATCTCACCACATCTGGACCCCTACCAGTTTGTCTACATGGCCAATGGCATGACTCCAATGCTGTGTCCTTTCCATTCCTTTACACCCTTTACTCAAATGACTGTCCCATCCCCTCACCCATCAGCACATACTTCAAATACTCTGACGACACTGTCAGTCTTGGCTTCCATTAATGCCAATCAGAGCTCATTTATCACTTCATACACAATGATGCACTGATAACTACCAGCAGATGGATGTGGACAAAACAAAAGAACTGGTCACAAGCACATCTGACACATCCCACACTGGACTGGACTGAACCTTCATGCACTTAGCACTCAATATCAAATGACACTTAACATCGTCTCAATCATCCATCGGGACAGAGATATGGGACCATGAAATGCAGGAGAGCTCACCTCAACTAAAGTTTTGTCCCCTCTGCCGTTGAACGGCAGTGAACAAACCGCCTCACTGACGTCGTGTGCTGGGATGTATGAATGTACAAGTATTTGTGGAGACTCTGTGCATCGTCTTTATCTGTATGCTGCTGTGTGTTTCTGTGTTGAGCTGGCTGTGAAAACAAATCTCCCTCTGTGACAGTAAAGTCTTAAGTCTAATGTAATGTAATAATAAAACATGGTTTTATTAAACAGCCTTGCCTTGACTTTTTTGGGTTGAGCTTTCCAGGTGTTAGACAGGTCAACTGTGCATGGGGCTCAACCTAGATTTCCTCCTCTTTGCATGGGCTACTCCCTGTGCCTCTCTCTGCCAAAAATGACAACAGCAGTCATAAGCCTTATCTCCTGGCTTCACAACGACAAGTAAAGCTGACGTCATGCTCACTCCTTACACCATTACTAAACACTGGAGTTTCAACAAGTGGAGTATTGACTTTGTGCCTTTTTTTAATCGATTGACATTTTACATATTTATTGTGTTATACATATTTTATCAAGTTAAGAGCAGCCGTCCTTACCAGACAAACAGCCATATAGGTCAACTGTGCAAGCAACTTACTACGAACCGTATAAAAAAGCAATTAAGTCTGCATATGAAGAAATGTGGGTGAATGGATGGGCCAAACAAACCTTTCACCCACGAGACCATTGTTCACATCATGAAACGTAAACTTGTGTTACATCACATAACAGTAATGCACTTATTTTAACTCGTTAACTCAACCAAGTGCTTTTGCTGCCTAATGTTTCCCTCCCTCTCAACCTCATGATGAAGTGTTGTGAGCGTTCTGGCGCATGCAAGCGTTTCATGTTAACGACATGAGGACGAAGTGTCTGATACGACGAAGGTTTGCTTTCATCGTACTGAGTTGTTTGGGGAGTCATTGACAATAGATCTTTTCAGTCACTAAGGTATGAGGATGTGCTGATTAAGAGCAAACACATCAAAAGATTCAAGGGGCAGAAAAAACAGGCTGTCTTTATTTTCTTTTTGATCTTGTTGAAGGGGTCTTCACTGAATATGTATGGCCTAACTGAATTCTCAAAGTAACAAATGGTACTGCGCACCTTTTTACAGATGAAAATATGATGTGAAGTTGGGATCAAGCAGAAGAATTAAGAAAAATATTTGATTCTTCATCACAGAATGAACACAATATAGACAATGTACGAGTACACACACAAATAAATGTTAGCTGAACTCAGCCTCTGATGATTGTTAACTTTACACATATTTAGCTGCAGCTCTGATCCATTTGCTGATTTTAACCTGATTATACAGGCATACAAGCACATGCATTCAAGAGTCTCAGGTCTGAAATGGGACAAAGGCCAGACTATGGGGCTACAAAAAAAAACTAGGTCTTTAGCCACGTGACATGTAAGATGCAACATGGTAGTGACTTGAATTACACTGTCTGCATGGTAGGAATGTAGCAGCGCATGTTTTTCAGGCTTGTCAGTCTGTGAGCTCAAGATGAAACAATGACAGGAAATCAGCAGCTGTGCTGACAGCAATCTGTTCTGTTGGAAAAGATGTATCCTCAAGGTGAAGGCACCAATTTAAATAATGCCAACAGCAGATTAAGGGGAAATTAATGATTTCCTCTGGAACAATCTGACAGGCAGAGGGTGATTTAAGGACTCAGTGTCGGTTGCTAATGACAGAGTTTGTTTCAGGCAGAGATGAATTGTGAGGATGATTTATTGGCTTTTTACAGAGAACAATCTAGTACAAATTAGAACAGCCACAATTGACAGACTGGAGGTGTAAACAGGCCTTCAGAGCTTTCTAATGCTTTATTAACAGCAGAACATCATGATTTCATGAGTCCTGCATAAAATTGCTATGCATAATCATCTCAGTCCAAGCATTGAATCATAATTACAACTTTATCAGTATCATCTGTCCTTCGATTCTTCCTCCCCTTTTCTTCCATTTCCTCTTATTTCTCCTCCTCTCTGAATTTTTCTTAGCCTGTTAGACTTCCCATTGCTTTTGCTATCATCATATCACTTTTATTCTATTTGTCCTTTAAAGAGAAAAAAAATCTAAAATTTTCATTATTGTTACAGTACATTACCAGTATCGTTTCAAACCATTACACCAAACACAATGTCATGAAAGATTTAAGTGTTATTTAATTAAAAGACAACAATGATTATGGTCTAGTTGAGGTGTTAAAAGACACAGGAAATGAAAATGAGACAATGTCTGTTCCAGAGGGAGCCTGTTAAATGCTCAGTATCATTTCCTGATTCAGAGCAAGAAACAATTCCCGAGGTTTCACACCAGCGCTGAATACTGAGCTGCACAAAGCACACTGAAATACTTCTATTCACACAAAATGTACCTGAAACACAATAGCTTCCTTTCACATACTTACCCAGTACTCAGTACCTTTTTGCTGTTAGGTCTATTATGAAACCCTGATTGGAATTAGCATGGAGAAGTCAGAAGTGTGTGGTGTGATGGCATTATTCATAGCAGCACATGGTGAGAATGAATAAAATGCTATCATGTAATGAACAGAAAAACTGGGAGAATTACATTTACCAATGGCTCTCTCTTTGTAACGAGCTACATCAAAAGAGGAGAAAAATACAGAAATATTTCAGCTCTATTAAAATCGAGTTAACATCAAAAACACTGTATAAAAAGGGAAGGGAGATCTCAATACCAAAAAAGGAAAGGAACTAAAAGTTTCATATTCACCCATACCATAAATAGAAATATATTCCATCCATTGCCTATCTATTTTAGGTAAAAAGGTGTTATATATATTAAACATTAATATCTGCTATTTGTATTATATTCTATACAGGATCTGTGCTTTTATTGACAAGGAATTGATAAGATGTGCATTACCAGGAGAAACTGTGCTCACATAATCCACAGCCTGCTCCAGCCCTGGTTTAAAGTCCTCACTTGTTTTAGAGAGTTCCCATTCATAGCAAAGACTCATTCCAATCATTTAGTGAATATGAACTGAGAAACTGGAGGTGGGGTCTACTCTCCTCAGGCCTCTGTTGACTCTTCTAAATACAAGTTGGAATTTTGCCCTCAAGCACTCAACCACAGTTTTCCCTCTATGATCAGCTCCCAAAGGACTTTGCAAGTTTTAACTTGACCAAAAAAATCTATTTGGAATTTCCAGGCAAAGAGAACAGACTGTTCTACTCAATATGACCAGCACATATGCATAATTACTCATAATTCCATCATGTAGTTACATACAGTATAGCCAGAATTTATGTTGTGAAGTTTGGAACAATATATTCCAATGAGACAGCTGGATGGGGTGACTTAGCTCCCCAGGGTATCTATATATTTATTTTGCATATGATTAACTAAATTCACTGAGCATCAAAACAGTCAAGAAGCACATCAGGGCAACATCAGGCTTCTTGACTGCACCAAAGCATCTCTCTTCAAAGCTGCATGTCATGACTCAAGCCTCGAGAGTGAAAGAGAGGTAGAGAGAGAGAGAACAAAGCTGAACAGCCTCAAGTTATCTATCCTGTATTTTGGGCTTATTTGCATATCACAGTTTTCTTCTTGTGTGGATGGAAGCAATCCTTTCTAACTTTAAATATTTGAAATGATAGTTCTGTCACCATCCTCCTCACTCTGCATCGCCTTCAGCAGTTCTGAAGAAGATACACAGAATTTAGATAATATGAAAAGAAACACACTCAGTAGTGGAGGGATTATAAAATAGTGAACAACCCAATGATCACACCACAAAATGCCCAGAGTTTTTGAAGCACACAGAAAATTATAAATGAGTCTAAATAAGGCATCAGATGTTTTTTTTTCTCTTTTTTTCTTTCGGCTGAAAATGGCTTGAGCACATCTTTAAATCCTTTTTGAACATAATTATGAGTATTCAGCAGCCATTATGTGTCTCCATCTTCAGACAAACTTAGCTCCTGCTCAAGTTAGCAACATTGTGCTGGTGGAAACAGCACATGTAGGTACATTCAAACAGAATAAATCCTGTGTTTTTGTTTGTTTGTTTGTTTGTTTTTCAAATATGGCAGCAGGTGCAATTTTTTCCATCTAAGGAAAGGAAGAACACAACATTCCCTGTTGTCCAGAGAAGCTGGAAAAGGGGGTGCAGGCCTCTAGCCTATGACCAAAATGGACAGATATGTTACCGTTGTTTGAGAGTGTGTGAGTTAATATTTTAATGGTCGCAGTTGTGCGAGCAGCCAAATCTGAGAAAAAAATCGTCCTGCAGAGGCGGACAGCCCCTGCAGTTTGAGATTCAGCAGTCCCAGCATAGTGTCAGGATATGGTTGGTTTAGGTTAAGGTTTGGGTAAAGGTTAGGATTTGGCAAGTAGTGGTTATGGTTATGATTATGGTTAGGGTAAATCTCCAGGAAATGAGTGTAAGTCTATGTAATTTTCCCAAAAGTGATGGAAACATGATAGCCTCACCATAGTTTTGCCAAAAAATAAAAAATAAAAATTCCCATGCCACTGCCTGGGCAGCGCCTGCTTTATTTTGCTTTTCGGGTAAGCAGTGTGTCCTTGGCTTACACTCAGTCAATTAAATGTCATTTTAAGAGTGAAGCAGAACAATAATGATTATTATCAATAATTAGGATGAAGCTCATGTTTTGGCAACACCTCAATAAAATGCCTAAAACTGGAGAAGTATGGTCATATTGCTGTGTTAATAAAGTTAGATGATATAGAATTACCACCTCACAGTTGTATGCCTTTGCCAATCAGTCAAGTCACCACACCACCAAAATTTCATCCATGAGTCCAAGTGAATGTTTGCGCCAAATGTGAAAAAAATCCCTCAAGGCGTTCCTGAGATATTGCATTCATGAGAATGGGATGGACGGACAACTCGAAAACATGATGCCTCCAGCCACGACTGTCGCCGGCACAGAGGCATAAAAAGTTAAAACTTGGAAAAGTTAGTATGGAGCCCTGGGGGTGTGAACACAATAGTAAACAGTAGCTGAATTAAATGGCTGCACTAGAATAAAAGGGAGAGAGGTATACTGAACACATGGGACCAGACAGAAGAGGGAGCCATAGAAAGGCCAAGTGCAAGGCAAAGCAGAGGCAGCGAGACAGTCTTGGAGAGAGTTGGGGCAGGAGATGAGCCAATTCCTCAGTGGCCTCAGGTTAGTTTTGTTCACTGCTGTATATGTCAGCAAGAGACACAGGAATGGCTGGCAAGTGCTGCACCTTTGCACTGTAGCTGTGTGGGTTGTCTTATAAATGATGAAAGTGATGCCTTTTCTTTCACAGACCTATCTTTTACTTGGGATGATCATGACGGCATGCAGAAAAAATGTACCATCACTTTGCTTTCAGCCAGCTTTGTTACTGCATGTGCTCTTCATCTCACTCTAGTCGGTGGAGAGAGATATAGATCCTACTAAAAGTATCCCTTGAAATAGAAATCCCACTCTGCTTTCTTATCAGTGGTAAACATGCTTGGAAAATCCTTGTTGCAGCATTCAGCAATAAGGTTTCAATAAGTGAGAAATGTCAGAGGGACTGGCTCAGGAGCTGCTGTCAAGAGTGTTGTCTCAAAGACACGGTCGTCCAGGGTGAAATACCTGAGTGCTGAGACTTTGCTGAGAGACAGCTTGGTGGTGGTGGGTGTTATCTATGACTGGTCCATAGGAGATCACATTGGTATTTCCTCAATAAGGCCAAAAGAGGCAGAGCTTCCAGTGGTTCCATTCCAGTCCCAAAGTCAAAATTAGACCTTAATACCCCTGGCCTCAGCAGAGAACACTGGGGTACAGCAGGTCTGATCTTGCTGTGGCTTTGCTCTAGCTTGTAGCAGAATGGTAAACTATAACATTATATTAAGACTGTGCCCTTTTCTAAGCAGTGATTCATGCATAAACACTGGATCTCAAGATTTCATACATAAAAATTAGGAATGATACATACTTTAATGAAAGACTTATTCAGATTTCCTTCCCCATATGATCTTAAAAGTCACAATTATCATAAACCACAAACGTATTAAATCTCTAGTCGTGGAGGTCATCATTTATTGTTTTGAATAGAGGAGTGAAGTTGAGCCCAGCCTGGGGAAAGCATTAATGACTACTAATGTAATGTAACAAATGCATGTGTGTCTATGCAGAAAGGAGTGCAGAAGTGTCAAAGAGAAAAAAGTGATGTAGTACAAACAGAGAAAAAAAGTGCATGTATGGAGGAAGCTGGGCTGGATGGATGAGTCAAACAAACACAGAACTTTGACCTAGAAGAGCAGTGTTTGTGTCCCATGTGAAACCAACAGTCAACACAGACTTATTTTAAATGACATATGTAGGTTAGCTTGCTTAACATATTTAGCTTATGTCACATGTGTAACGTAAGTTAGTTTTGGTACCTAAACCTTACTAAACAGAAACCGTTTCACAACATTAACTATGTGCTTGTTATTGTTACCATAACAACAAAGGTCACATGACTATGAGGACAGACGACAAAGGTCACGTGACTGAGTCCTGCATGTCCAAAACTCCTAAAATGCAGACATCAGATTACACGTCAAAAGCTTAATGTGGACAGTTTTAAATGACATGTGGAAAACCACTGTCTGCCCTGTAAAGAGGCCTCAGTAACTACAACTGTGACAGAGAGTAACTGTCTTTATTATAACATTCAGGCATGCCGCACATTAAAATATTGTGCTTGTAGTAGCTGTGATGGACACCTTTTTCATCTTTTCTTTTTGTTTCGTAGAGGGCTACACGTCCATGTGTCATCACAGGTCAGAGAGAAGGACAAACCTTTTCTCTCTTTAACGTTCAGTAAATACAGATCTTAATGCAGTAATATAGTAATAGCAGAATTCAAAGCTTAAATTCAGTAGTAATCCCCTTAAGATGTATGAATTTGAAAATTACAGGTCAGAAGCTTAATGTGGACAGTGTTAAATGGCACACAAAAGACTTCAAATGCATTGACATGACATGTGAAATGTCCTTAAAAGTGACGTACTATTTATACAGTGGCACAGTCAATCTCCACCTCAGCAAACACAAATTCAATTATTGTGTACTGTCGGCACTGAATGTTTGAAATCATTGTAATACAGCAGTGAAAAAAACTGTAAGCTATGTCTTTAGGCTATTTCTCTTTTAGCTCACATTAAAATACATAAGCTGGTTATGTATGATAATACAAATATGATGAGTAAGGGGAGGCGGAAGTTATGTAAACAGAGCTTAGGAGCATATTTTTTCAGATGTCTGAAATCTCCAGCCCAAGATTTTAGCTGGGCTAAACTCTGAAATAACTTAAAAGGCAAGCAATCATGTCTGTGCAATGGCGCTTGTCTCTATAGTCTGTGCACTCTCAGTTCACAGCAGCCAATTTTTAATACACACTCTCACAGGCATCACGCTGCTGTTTTAGCACTAAAAGTATATGTTTTCAGCCCTTAGGTGGGTGGATTTTTCAGACTCTGTCAGAAGCTGCAGACAATGCTATCTGCACGCTCAGTTGGGCATGGCAGGAGTACCAACTAGCCAAGTCCAATGAAGTTGTGTTATGGAAAGTTTCACAATGCCACCTTACTCTCTGGACTGATATGTCAACTTCTGCCATCATTAGCATTTCAGTCAGGCAACATGGTGCTTTTTGCAGGGATCACAGATAATTGGCTGTATCTGGCTGAGCACTAATGAATGACATGACACATGCTGACAGGGTGCTGTCAAAGGGGAGAATCTGAAAATGTGCCACGCTTTGTCTTCTCTTGCCATCAGGGTTCTGAAACTGAACCACCTTAATAAATGCAATGAATGCTTAATAAAACTGTCTCTGAAAAGAAATAGATTACAAACGATGTTGACAATGAGTAACGAGGGACTTCAATACTCACGTCCATCTCAAGGAAAGACTGTTGGAGCAGCAGCACAAAGAGATCTGTACTCTGATGTAGCAGCAGCTACCTGTATCCACTGAAGTCATGGCCAGGGGAAACAGAGCAACTCTGGGGATTCTAAGTTACTCCTCCGTGACAGTGGAACAGTGGCAGGGAGGTGCAGTTGCAGAACTTAATTGTAATTTTAACTATTCTAATTATCCATTACCTCTCCCTGCTCTTTCATTCATTTCTAAGTGAATTTTCTGTGTGATTGTTATTTGGGTTGCTTTAGCTGTGTGCTTTCCCTCATGCCTTTTTGTTAGGGATTGTACCAAACAAGCATGTTTCCTCACATCTGCAGAATATGATTTGTAGGCTGGGGCATCTCTGTAGCACCACAATGCTTCATTTATAATGCTATGTTGTGACACATTTTACCTTCATCCAAAATTGCAGCTCCTGTTATTTTTTATATTGTACTTAGCCATATTGCAATTTTGCTAATATTTTGATTAACTGTCAGATCTATTATTGTCTTCTCTTGAATTCGCAAAAGCCCCAAAAAACAGAATAGATGCAATATTTGTTACACCGTATATGTTCCATCAGAAAAACAGCCTGTCCGTGATATGGCGGAGTGAGGCAGAAGAAGCAAGAGACAGAGAGACTCGTCAGAAAAAGGGAAAAGAACACCCACAGCTCGTAGATTCACTGAGATAAGTCCAAGCTAGTCAACACAAGTTGAAGTAAAGCATAATACCAGGATTTACTGTGACTCTTTTACTCTATTTACTGCACCATTCGAAGGAATAATCTCCCAATTGATGCGTAGACCTTGCAAACAAACAGCTCAGCTCCAGCAAAGCAACGTTCCAACAGAATGCCAAACAAATTTTTGATGGTGGGGTGTCGAGGGCAACCATTTCCAAGTTCCGCAGCCTCAAAGCCAAGCAATGAGGTGGGCATATGTTGTTGATTGAAAATCAATTATATCATGGAACTCTTTAGAATTTTTATGTTGGTGGGTGTGCTCAAGATTAAGACCTTGAGACCTGTATTTTACTCCTTGTGCTAGGTGTTCCAGTTCATGCAAGGAGTATTTTCTAAAAAAGAAAACTTCCAAAATAAAATACTGCAAAGTGAGCTTGCTTCTTCCTTAAAAGAGAGTAGTAGTAGTAGTAGTAGTACTGTTTCAGATTATTTCAGCATGATGCATGACACTAATATTATTGTGGAGGTCTGCAGTACCCCTCCCCTTTGCCTCTGTGCTCCGGTGTTTCCCCTTCCTTGTGCCTCCTGTCTGTCCCCCCGCCCCACCCCCTCCTGTCTAGTCTTTGTCTGTGTTGCTGCAGGGTGTGGCCAGCAGGTTGGGACCGGCCTCCGGAGCAGACCTGTGCTCACTCATCAATCAGGACTCACCTGCTCGCTCAGTATATAAGCATCCAGGTTACAACCAGTACTCATCTGCCTAACGACCAGACCTGAAGCTCATGCTAGTACTCTGTCAGTATTTTTGTCTTGTCTGCCTATTTTGTATTCCTAATTGGTTGTTTTTCCCATTGTGTTTGGGTGCCTAGCCCACACCTTTTTCATCTATGCCCTGCCGGCCTGCTCTCACAGAGGAACTCAGATCAGTCAGCCTGCTCTCAGTCAGGACTTGGACCTGTCTGTCTACTCTCACATGGGGATTCTGCCTCACCTGAACTCAGTCATTGCTTATTATTCAGAAAACTGTTTAAACTGTTTTCCCGCCTTCTGCCTCATTTGTCTGAGCCTGACACGTTGGGTCCTCTAAACTCAGTTAAGACAATTACAGCTTAAAACAAAGACAGAGCCTACACAACATTTAACCCTTCTCCAAAGTTCAAAGCTGGAGCTTCTGTTTAATTTTCAGCCAAAACTGCACATGAACAAAATGCTGCAGCATTTAGCAACAGACACAGGAATCCTGAAATCATTACTATTCCACCAGCACAGACATGCACCATGAGAGTTATGCAAGAACAATAAAATGTGTTAAATGGCCTGAAATCCTACATATAGACTCACTCAAATATAATTCCATTGTATTATTAGATTTCATTTTTGAGGCTCTGACCATTGTCTGTCCTGTAAAAAGGCCACAGTAACAATAACTGTGAGAATAATTGTCTCTATTATAACATTCAGGTATTAAAATATGGTGCTAGTAGTAGCTGTGATGGACACCTTTTTCATCTTTTCTTTTTGTTTTGTAGAGGGCTACACATCCATGTGTCATCACAGATCAGAGAGAAGGACAAAGCTTTACTCTTCAAGTCTTTAATGCTCAGTAAATACAGATCTTAATGCTGTACAGAACAGTAACAGCAGACTTCAAAGCTTAAATTCAGTGGTAATCCCCTTAAGATGTATGAATTTGAAACTCCTGCAGATTGTGTGAACATGAGGATGAGACCAGGCAGCATTCCTGCTTCACAGCACTGAAACCTGAGCAGCTCGACAGTGCTATAGAGCCACAACTAATGTCATATGTGAAACATCACGCTGAACCACCAACAGCTTCACAGGCACAGAGGTGGCTGTCAGCTTTAAAACCAAAAGCCTGGGCTTCAGGCTGCATAAGGTTTAGGATTACCAACAGAAACAGCATGCTGGAGGGATAACAGCAAGATACACCCGCAAGATTTTAAGGAAAGTAAAGGAGGGGATTGTATAAACATCACAAATCCTGTGTTATAGACTGCAAAGTACCTCATGAATTCTACCAAATAATGAAATGTTTTCAGTGTTTTGTGAGCTTTCAAAATTAAGCTAGTATCTGACTTCTTGTCTGAATTAAATTATCGATTTTTGACATTGCTTTGTGTTTTAAAAACCTTGTGTGGTTAATATTTCAAAAGATAGAAAGTACAGTTGTTGCCAGCTGGGGTGACAAATCTTTCATGTTCAGTAGCTCAAACCTGCTCAGACAGGATGTTATAGTTAGAAGGTCGCAATTTATCCATGCTCACAGTAGTGCAGTATGAAAACAAAGGAAGAAAAACAAACAAAAGCTTTAAAATGATGCCTTTTCTTTCCAAAGTGGCCTCAATCGAGCTAGATCCTAAGACCCCCATGGCAACACTTTATTTGGTCAGGTTCCCACTGGTATACTTTTATGTTAGGACCACAATAAACCAGAAATCCAATTAAAGAAAGATGAATCTAGGCTTACCTCTCACTGTAGCCCAAGGTCAGGACTTTCAGTTCCTCCTGCTTTAAATTCTCATCTGACTTTCTTAACTCTAAAGCACTGCTGTAGACAAACATTAGTAGCTTTGTGCATCTAAATGTTTTATTCCCAGGTTGTCCCAAACTGCTGAATATACTGAGGATCCAGCCTTTCTGAAATGAGAAAAATGTTTACTCAACGGTCTAGGTCTTTGGAAATGAGGAGACAAATGTTTGCGCAATTGAACCCTCCTCATGCATCAAGGTGTGTTTATCATTCATGCCGAGGTGATGTACCCTCTCTAGGAAAACAACCTAGAGAATACAGCACAGAACATTTTCAATTTTCTTCCCCTAGCCTACTTGCCTTGTCTGTTTTTTTTACTTTCCTTTGTCTTAAGCATTTCTTCTGAGGGATTCTACACTTTGTAACATTTGTCTTGCTTTTGCATTCACACAGGGACCTTGAAAAGAAAACAACGGCCACACTGGCAACAATGCTCTCCTCCTGACAAATTGCTGCGTTAATTAACCAATATTCCAAATTCACAGTGTATTTTCCCACAGCATCTTTTCCTCTTTGTACAACCCAAAAAGTAAGACAAAGTACTGTACTTTATGGGGTTAGAACAGTGACTTTAAATTTTGGCAATGAAAATAAAACAAAAAAGGAAGCAATGGCACTGAAGCACTGAAAAAGCTAAAATAACTAAAAAATAACACAAACATTAAAAATGATGGCATTTTATTTTTATATTCTTTGTATTTTGATGCTGTATGTGAGGTGTGTGGTCATGTCAGAGGCTTCAGAGTGAAGATTAATCATTAGTATGCAGATATGTAAATCACACTCTCCTTGCCCCTTTCCTCAAACCCTTCCTCTCCACTTCAACATGGAGAGAGAAAGTTGAATCTGTCAGTGACACTGACACTACGAAAAAAAAAAAAAAAAAAACCCTTACAGCATAAAGAACTGCCATCGTATATCTGGCAGATATCATATATCTGCCAAGACAGATATGAAAAAAATCTGAAGATTTTGATTGAAAAACACACCAAAATACAAAAAATCTCAAAATAATATGAAATCTTTTTTAAGGTCTGTTGTGTGTTTCATTTTTCTGTGGAAATTTTTTCGGTGCAAAACTTGTTTTAGTGCTAATACTGCTTTTACCAATGCTGATGTTTCATCATTGTTCTAGCCTCACAGTATTTCACAATAGAAAATCTGAAATGATTCATTATGTCTTCAGTGGAATACTATAATTGGGAGAGCATGAAGTTGCATTATGAGCTGTAGTTCAAACCCTTGCACCTTCATTCGAGTCAGCCTGCTGAGTCCACAGCATCTTGGCTGTTCATTTACAAAATTCAAGAGTAACAGCACCATTATTTTGATGCTTACACAGAATCCAAAAGCTGAACTGCTGGAGACATGGTAGGTGGCGGACACTTTAGCTGCAAGTGGTTTAACACAAACATGGTGCTCTACAACTGTAGTGCTTTCATCAAGCATTAGGAACCTTCAGGGGAAAACACGAGATGAATGCTTGCTTTGTGAAGCCACGGGGACACACCAATTAAAAGTAGCAAACAATGTCAACATGCCCCACTTTCCTGTCTCCTCTGGTGCCCATGTTATCAGCTACCAGTCTCTGTCAGCAAGGCGGAAGTTGCAACACACACTCCACTGCCTGTACAGTATTTGTCCAAAACACAGCACTTTGCCCTGTGCCCCCCCCCCCCCCCCAAACACACACACACATACACACATACACCTTAGCTACATATCCACTGTGTAACACAATCCTTTGGCATGCAGAGAAATGCTCCTGTCAAATCCAGCTGCTTTTAAGGTGATCACGACTAGTCTGCAAACTGACAACCTGCTTGTGCAGAAATGAAACATTGTGAAATAAAAGCTGGAGGAAGCGACAGAGCAGACGTCTCACTGACAAATCTAATTATGTTGAAGAGAGTGGCCTGGTGTCCTTTTAAAATGCCACAGTTATTTTGACCACATTAAAAAAATGCATAAGATTCAGGCTGATTAATATGCACCCCGTAGAGCCAGTTTTCAGCATGTCTGCATCACAAAGATTCAAAGTCCCTGATGGCAAAAATAATCAACAAACTAGAGGGAGGTCACTCTTTCAGTATTAAATGAGGTATCTTACATAGCATCACTTTTAGCTTCACAGAACCAGGAATGCAGGTCAAACAACAAGTCGAATACTTGCATCTCAAATATCAAGCATACTCACGTTCATAAAGTTGAAGTCTGTGAATTTAGCCCACAGAAACATGGTATATTCTTCTAATAGGTATCTGAGAAAATACACAATGAAGTTTTAACAATTGTGTCCAGCTAGTGGAAAGCTTTTTCATAATGCTCCATTGTATGGAGTGTGTGATCACTGTTGTTCCGTTCAGTCTAGATTTCATAGAGTGGAGTTCTCTAGCAGTGTTCCTTCTTTCATGGGCTTTGGTGAGCTATCTGTCATCTGCCTTATTTGGATTAATAGCTGATTAAACTGGTCACACTAATTTATCCCCATAAATGCATCCAGGGCGCATCCAGGATGCCTACTCAGTGAGAAACTGGATGCTCAACGCCAATCCTGAGACCTGCATTTGTTCATGAACTCAGGTTCATGTCTGGAAGCAAAACTATTCTGTGCAATGTCCCCATTATGTTTGCAATTTACAAGTTAATTTTCCCCATGAGGTGGGGTGTATGGGCTGAAAAGCCAGCTGTAGTCAAAGGAATATGAAATCTACACAGCGCTGAACAGTTTTCCCCAGACCTCCTTCAACTCAGCGGTATAGAGTTTTTTCTCCTCTTTTGTTCCTTTTAGGAGCCACTCTCCACTGCATCCAGCTAATTGACATCCAATGCTGCAATAATGACCACTCGTTATAGGAGTCCAGGCCCAGTTAAGACTTATTTTATGGCTATTGATTTTTTTGTGTTTTGAGTAAGTTTTAACAGGAACCTAGAAGGTTTTTCACCATTGAGTTCAATAACGGCTTGCCCTTTACAAGAGAGTGCAGTGAGTCTTGAATAAGGAAGGTCGCTGAGTCTTACAAATATCACAGCTGAGGGTTGAAGACTTGCCAGCTCATGACATCAGGTTGCTTCAGTCCTCAGTATCAGAGTTCAAGGTCCAGTTTCAGGACAGAATATAAACCAAAATTCATCAAATTCATAAGTACGTCTGTCCTCCAGGGTGGCCCAACAAACAGATCAGTGTCTTCACATTCTGTTCCAGCCCTTCTCTCTTCTAGTTGGCTAATGTATTCAGCAACTACAAAGTGAGCAGCACATTGCAAATACAGTTATTCTATCTTTTATTTAAAGCTTATCTAACAGAGCCTCTCAGTGGCCCTCTCGGTGCTGCATGGCTAGGGCTTCTGGGTAGGAAAAACCTCTTATCTACATAAATAATAGTGTTTCTGCACACAGTATGCTTAGTCCAAATGTAACTCATCCATTCAGGGCCCTAATCACACATGCACATACACAGCCCGAGCAACTATACAAATGTGGAAATATCTCTTTGATCACATCCACAAGCCTTTCTTTGACTGCTGATTAAAAATATAACAATCTTAATGATGAGACTTTCGGTTTCATGTACGTACTGCAGGGAGTGTGCAGGGGAATTTAGAAAGTGGATTTCCCTGAGGTAATTGAGCTCAGTCTCGTAGAAGGTCCCATTTCTGTTACAACTGAAACAACTCCACTAACAGCTGCAGAGGAGTGAGAGGCATGAGGATTCTTCAGTGAATGACCATCAGCTGAAAAATGTTGCAGAATGGTAAAAAAAAAACAAAAAAAAACTATTGCTTCATCACACTGCTTTGGTATAAAAGCTTTTCTATGACCATCATCTACCATCCCCACCGCCCCCATCAACACCATCATCTTGTGACTTTCTACTGTTTTTCACCTGAAAATGCCCCCAAGCATCCCTGTCACTCTCTATTACTGTCTAATTACATTCCTTATTAGATGATCTAATAATTCCTCAGTAACAAGTTAATTTTTCTGCATCTTCCTGAGCTTGGTAGGGTACAGTAAGCCTCACCCTGTCATCAGAAACACAATATCAATCTCACAATTCTACGGAAAAACATTACTGATACACATTGAAAAAAAAAACCTCCCTAGATTAAATTCAGAACACACTGCTTGACTTGTTTTGCCTTGCAACAACTCATAAATCAGAATGCAAAAGCATGATAACATGAGTTACTTTACTGCTTTCAACAACTGCTGCCTCATTCCATCAGTGTTTCCTCCCAGGTTTTCTTCTTGGCAAGGTGGAATTGTCATTTTTGCACATTAAACGAAGCTGCAGCTCCCCTGCTGAGACTTGGGCAAACACCATCTTTAACTTCTGGTTTTGATGCGCAAATTCCTACACCTGTCAAATGACTTCATCATAACACCATTATTAGATGAACACAACCTGACACTCACTGCAGAACGAAAAGTAAAATTCACATGAGTCATGCTGCCTCATGTGACAAGTTGTTGTATTGATGTGGGTTTACCCATGACCTCATTTATTTTCAGTTTCACTTACTCCAGCTACTGTTGCTGCTTGGTCCTGGACATTTCTGTGAGTAAGGTGCTTTTTGCTGGGGAAGTTGCTGAAAACTGCTGTGGGGGAAGCCCACTGTACTGGCCAACACACAAGCTAGCCCACTGTGAGGCCCTAACATTAGACACACTTCTCACCTTGACAAAGGGGACTGGGGGGTCCCCACAGAGAAAATCACATATTTTCAAGATGGTCTAGTGTTTCTTCTTTCACTAGTCTCCCCCTGTAGTTTGGCAGCTTTTCTCTGATAATGGTGCAATAAGCAGGGTTCTTTTGGACACAGATATATACTGCCTAAACACAAAGCGTAGCTACAGAACACAGCATCCAATCAACCGTAGCTATGTTGCTGTAGATTCATTAAACTGTGGTGACAGGTTATGTCATGGTCATTTGTTATTTGTCATAAAGAGTCAATGTTTGGTCAGGTGGGTAAACATGATGGCTCTGTGTCCACAAATAATATCAGATCAGATCAGATCAGATTATATTAGATAAAACTTCATTCATTCCATGCCAGCACTGCAAAGGCACGTTGCTCCCTGGTGTATATTTGCAGCAGAATATTAAAGATGTCGGCATCTCAGCCACTATGTGTGTCTTGGGAATCTTTATTAATTTGACAATATGGTTTCATTTACATGTGAATGTGGGAAAAACAAGTGAATTAATTAAATGGAGCCATATTTTGTCTGTCTGGGCTGCCAACTGAAGCGTAAAACCAGCTTGAGTGAGGAAATCGGCCCTCTGGGCAGCAAACTGTAGCGCTGTCGACTTGACAATATTTTAAAATCAACAGGAGGAGGTGAAAACCTTGTTTCTCCCAATTGTCAGCTTTTCAGAATATAAATAAAACACCTTTCCATTTAGCTAGACCACCATTTCATTCACAGTTTTGAATTTCACTGGCAGCTCATGAGAGGTGGACTTATCTTAACGTATAGAGGAATCGTGTAAACCTTTAACCCCTTTCAGGTGACAATAGCAAGTTATGGGATGTTGATGTGCAGTGTTTGAACAGTGGCAGGGGTTGGGTGGGGGCTTTATGAATAACAGATCAAACTAAAGCCATCAGACAGAAAGATTTAGGTGGCACTTCAAACGGATTGTGACCTTTTGGAATCAGCTACTAGAGATGAGGAATGAAGGTAGTTGAAGGTAGCTGCCCCCTCTGTCTTCATATATCCACTCCCCAACTCCTCCCCTCCCTCACCACCACTGACCCCCACCAAGGTATTTTCCCTCCAGAAAAAGATGAGCCGTTATACATGTTGGGGCAGATGGAGATAGTATTTCTAACCATCTCATCCCCTAAAGTGCATACCACACCCATTACCTTGTCTGGCTGCCCCGACTGTCAGCAGAATTAACCCCGTTTTTTGTTTTGTTTTTTTAAGAGAGACAGTTCAGTTTACCAGCTGAAAACATTTGGCACTTAGGTCCATTTCAAAGTGCATGTGTGGAATATAATTACAGCCGGTCTGGAATGAATTATAGCCTGTGATCAAATAGGATCAAAACTCGACACCAAAGGAACAGGTACTATCATGTAATAATAATGGGCCCTAAATCCCCCGAGAAAAGCACTATGATACGAATGCAGAATGAGAAATTTACATAATGCTATAGCAATAAGATGGAGAGACACCATTGGGAGGATTAATTGTTTATCTGGCAATGTACCAATCTGGTAGATTTGATTTGTTATTAACTGGTTGTCAATAGATGTCTGGCAGGTAGCAGAACTTCTAAAAAGAGGTTTTGTTTGTTTGCTTGTTTTTCAACAATGATCATTTAGATCAGATGTTGTCAAAGTTTTGATGACTGCGAGGGAGCCATCATATGATTGAGGGCGACACAGGAAAATCCATAAACATCATTTGTGATTGTTCTCATGATGGCATTTAACATAAAACTCCACAACAAATCTGGCCTGCAACAGAGAGTCAAAGTCCTGCGTCACCTCTGGGTTAGTTTCTGTTCACTTGCTTTCACTTCCTCCTGTGCTTTGCCACTGAATGTTTCTGACAATGATCTTTCTAAAAAGCAGAAACATGACCACAATATTAATTGTAATTTTATGTTTAAGGACAATGGAAAATACAGTAGATGTGCACTGTCTGGCAGAGGTTAGTGGAACAAAAGCCATATAATAAAGAAGACAGGACTTCAGGTCAGTATTATGGAGTACTGATTGCCCAAGAGGGTGTTCAGACCAGAAAAGACAAGGGCCCAATTGATGTTGCTTTAGAGGACACAAACAGTTAACAGTGTACAGGACAGTTTACAACTCTAGATTTATCTCACTGATAATCTACCTTTTGTTACAACAATCCTGAGGTAAACAGCAGATGTCCAGCTTGAGTCATACCAGGAGTGTGTGTACTTGCATATATGAGTATGTATGATAGGCCACTGCTGCGCCTTGCCAAATGAAGGTCCGGGTGCATTGGTAAAAGTTGATCTAATTTCAACATTTTTTTTTCCAGATGTCTGTATTAGTGCAGGAGCGTCTGCACTGGTGGCTCCCTCACTGTGAGACACAGGAATGCTACCGTTGAATGAATGTGATGGCTGCATTTTTCACACGGTGCCAATGGCAGTCCTAATACTAAAGCCTCCGTCCCATCATAATGCTCCTAACTAGATGAACTTGTCACGGTGTGGTGACTAGCTTTTACATTGTAACAGCCTCCTGGCCAGTGATTAACTACACACACTGAAGGGTGTTTAAAAGCATTTTATGTCAGGCCTTGGAACTGTCTTCTTGTCTACAGGGGACACTATTCCTAACATTCTATATGCAAAGGAGCATTTTAAAGTGGATTTTAGTGCAGAGTTAAGATGCCCCACCTAGACCTAAAATGTTTGCCATCACAACTTTTCTGACTAACATGAAAGTGCTTGTTATTTACCAGCATTAAACACCTAATGTGAAAAACCTTCCCCTCTCTGTCACTAATGATGATTTTTCCAAACAGTGTTTGCTATTCACCTAAACATTTTTTCAATAGCCCACATTTTACTGTATCCCCTTACATCTGTGCTGGCAATTTAGCCCTCTAAAGTCACCCTGAAAAGCCTCCCATGGCTTTAAAATTCCAAGTCTGAAAGTCCCTTTGAAAGCACTGCCCCTTTGATGTGAGGAATGCTACAGATCAAGCTGAAAACTGACTTCAGTTGCTATCTGCTGTGCTGGTATCTGCCATTATGTGGAAGATAAATATGGATTTCATCATCAATGAAGAAACATGCCTTCCCCTCCTCCTGTGGAGTCACTGATCCAGAGACAGACCAGATATTATCAACTGATGGAGATGGTGCCTCTGGCTGTGTCGGGTGTCGACCACCAATGACCCCCCCCCACCCGACCCTCCACCACACACATACACACCCACTCAGCCATCAGTCAGACAGGCTGCCAGCCCTCCACCCACTCTGACAAAAAGCAGCTCTGACAACAGGGAGAGACAGCCAGTGACACAGACACAACTCAGAGATAAGAGCTGGGAGAAAAAAAAACAAACCAAAAAAAAAATCTGACTTATTCTGTGTAAGTGACACAAGACAATGTCAGCGGTGCCAGAGCTGCTGTTCAGTAGAAGTATTTCAAAGCCAAGCCCTTGTTTTCTCACCAAGAAAATCCATTCACTGTCAGCTTCAGAGACACGAACAGGGCTCAGCCACTGACTCCCACAACAAGGCTGGGCGGGCCCCAGGGGCCTTTTTCATTTTCCAGGTTGTACCCTACAGCATGATGAATATTCATCTGCTTTAGAAATGGACTACTCTGATTAGATGGTTCATTATTCTAGAGACAAAAAGAGTCCCAATCTTTCTTCTTTCTTTTTTTTTCAGATACATGTCTAGAACATTCAGAAAAAAATGCAAGACACTCTCATTTGAATGACAGAAGTCATAAAATGCTTGTTTGTTTGTTTGTTTGTTTTGCCAATTCAAACCCATCCGATAATAAACACACACAGCCACACTTAATACAGACAAATAGAGGCTTGGATTACTACAGAACATAAACAACCACATCCCTAATTACAAACAAATGATCTGATAGGCGCGATTTCACCCCAGGGTTCAGATCCAGCCCCAGCTCCAGGACACCACATTACCGCTCCAGAGCCTGGCTAGGGGGTGGGGGCTCTTTGGTTCTTAAAATCATTGCTTCGGAGGCTCGTAGAGGGGAAACTCACCTGTATTCACTTTAGCCACCTGTGTATACAGCTGTAGGACAATAGTTGTGAATGATTATGAAGCGTTAATGTGAGGATGAAGTTCAGCTACGCGCCCAGTCATTCAACACTTTGCTTCCCTTTTTACGGAGATGTTGAATGCTTTCATATCTATTTCGGGGGAAGCTCTCGAAACCAGCGGTGGATTTTCCACAGCCTTATGAACAATCTCATTTGTCACTGCGGCGTAACAATACGTGAATACTTAATGGATAATGTAAGTTCACTGTCGTAAAAAAAGAGCGCTAACTTTAGGTGTGAGTTGCCTCACGCGACAGGTATTCGCATTACGAAAAACCGGCATGAAAGTTCCAAGTGAAAGCCATAACAAGCTACAGTGTAATGACTACTGTGCGAAAACCACATCAGACTCCAGCTACATTATTAACAAGACTTACCTTGGAAAAGCGTCCCGGCGCTCACGAAAGCCAGCAACAGGAAAGCAGCCGAATCCATCCTTGTAAAGTAACTGTGAGGGTCAGTGGAAACCTCCGGTGAGCTTCAAACGAGGAGCTGGAGTCCGTCTGAGCAGTACAAAGATGGCCCGAAGAAACAGCACTCGAGAGGAAGCGGCGTTGAAAGTCCGAAACATACAAAAGTCCGTCTCTTCGCGAGAGCGCAGGTGAAACACAGGGAGATGAACGCGACGGCAGGAGGAGGAGGTTGGAGGAGGAGCGGAGGAGGAGGTGGAGGCGGAAGCACTCCGGGGCTTTTTCTAGTGTGTCGCCTTAAGGTGCTGTCGGAGATATGGAAACTCCCTAATGCAAGTGAAGGTCAGCAAACAGAGGGATGAGATCCTGTTAAAACAGAGCAGTATAGTTTGAGATAATGAAGGAAGCCACTGCTCATCAACTTTCAGTTAATGTTAGCACATTTATCAGCCCCAAACAGACTGTCAGTGAATTCTGCGCTTCAGACCAACATTTATTTCCTATTATGCTTTTTGTATTGCTCCGTAACTCTGCGGACCTCTGAATAGCACCCGTTGCTGTTTTCCAGCTGTGACGCATTTAGTTTTGTCTCATAAAGCATCTGATCCTGCGCGCTTATGGCCACCTTCAACCAGCGTTTATTATCAACAGTGAACTGTTACCAAAAAGCCCCGCCAACTTTCAAGGTGTCCGTGGGGACGCTCTAAACCTGTCGATGGGGCTTTTCCTACAAATATCATTCCTGTAATACCAGACCACCTAAATATATTTTGTTGGTATTAATGAAACTCGATAAAATAAAACAGACGATTTTATCTGTATTTGAGAGGGAATAAACAAACACATTGTGTCTTAAATAGGAGTCAGTGCTGTAATACAAAATTTATCAGAATCAGAATCAGAATCAGAATCAGAATCAGCTTTATTGGCCAAGTTTGCAAACAAAACAAGGAATTTGACTCCGGTTTTCTCACTCTCATGTGCAGTAAGACACAAATTAACAAATTTACAAAATAGAATAAAAATAGAATAAAATAGATAAATAAATAAACTAAAAAAAGCTAGAATTAAGTGGAGAAGATATAACTATGACTATGGAACTATAGACTATAACTGGTGAGAGGTACTAACAGTGCAGTAGTGCAGTAGTGGTCTGATAATGTGCAAAGTTGCATGATATGAGGTAGTAAGTGATATGAGGTAGTACAAGTCAACCATTCAACAGAGTGACAGCCTGGGGAAAGAAACTGTCCTTGTACCGGCTGGTTTTGGCGTACAGTGATCTGTAACGCCTGCCAGAGGGGAGGAGTTTAAAGAGTTTGTGTCCCGGATGTGAGGGGTCTGCAGAGATGTTTGCTGCTCGATTCTTGACCCTGGACCGGTACAGGTCCTGGATAGAGGGCAGCTCCGCGCCGATGATCCTCTCCGCAGCCCGGATTGTCCGTTGTAGACCAGTCCTGTCCCGTTTGGAGGCTGATCCAAACCAGACTGTGATGGAAGTGCAGAGGACAGACTGGATGATGGCATTGTAGAAGATGATCAGCAGCTCCTTAGGCAGGTTAAACTTCCTGAGTTGTCGGAGGAAGTATAACCTCTGCTGGGCCTTCTTCTTTACAGAGTCTATGTGGTAGGTCCACTTGAGGTCTCTGGAGATGGTAGAACCCAGGAACCTGAAGGAATCCACAGCAGACACCGTATTGTTCATGATGGTAAGGGGTGTGTGTGGGGGGGGGTTTCTCCTGAAGTCCACCGTCATCTCCACTGTTTTGAGCGGGTTCAGCTCCAGGTGGTTCTGACCACACCACAGGACCAGCTGTTCCACCTCCCGTCTGTAAGCAGACTCGTCACCGTCCTGGATCAGACCAATGACAGTGGTGTCATCCGCGAACTTCAGGAGTTTCACAGAAGAATCACTGGAGGTGCAGTCGTTGGTGTAGAGGGAGAAGAGCAGTGGGGAGAGGACACACCCCTGGGGGGCGCCCGTGCTGATGGTCCGGGTTTTGGATGTGATGCTCCCGAGCCTCACCTGCTGCTGCCTCTCAGTCAGGAAGCTGGTGATCCACTGACAGGTGGAGGCGGGCACTGTGAGCTGGGAGAGCTTCTGGTGGAGGAGTTCAGGGATGATGGTGTTGAACGCTGAGCTGAAGTCCACAAACAGGATCCTTGCATACATCCCTGGGGAGTCGAGGTGGTTCAGAATGAATTGCAGCCCCATGTTG
>JBBMOE010000011.1:11333467-11372331 GCA_037975065.1 Chaetodon trifasciatus
TCCCTGGGGAGTCGAGGTGGTTCAGAATGAATTGCAGCCCCATGTTGACTGCATCATCCGCCGACCTGTTTGCCCGGTAGGCAAACTGCATGGGGTCCAGCAGGGGGCCTGTTATTTCATGCATGATGAGGTTTCTGTAAACAACTTAGAAGAATATTTCAGTATAATGCAGGTATTTTATTTATTCTATTAGGGGCAGCAGGAAAACATTGATAACATGCAGTAGATAACATAGATGCGAGCCAGAGTGTAACTTTAAGGAAAAATATTATTGGGTATTAAAGTTGATATTAACTCATCCAAGGTGTTATTTCACAGATAATCAAACTCCTGTGCTATAATGATCACTTTTAAAAACTGAAATCAGTCATGGAAAAGTTCACTGAAAGTATCTTAAAATGTCTGATAGTGTGTGTGTGTGTGTGTGTGTGTGTGTGTGTGTGTGTGTGTGGATTCAACCCAATATACTGCATGACTAGGACAATGTTATTATGGCGCCTCCTGATGGACTCACCTGAAGAATTTAGGTTTACCAGTAACACTGGTTTACACAAACATGAAATAAAGTTTCATGTATTGATCTGGGAGCTGATAAAATTCTGGTTTGTAGCTTATACTTATAAATATTTATATTTAATTTTCTGGTAAAGCTCACACTCAGTAAATAAATTGTGAATGCATTGCGCCTTCCATGAGGTTTTTCCACTTTAGTCTCTGGGAGCTAAAGCAGATTTGAATAAAATCATATTGATGTTTAATAGAATTCATTTGACATTCTTCTTCACAATGTGTAAGTAATGTAATACTTTTTAACTGTTAGAATTTGCTGACATATTTACACACAGTGGCCAGAGTTCATTTTTAGCTCTGCACTCCTGGAGATGGTACACCTATGCATTCAGTGCTGACTCAAGGATATTTCAGCAGCAGGAGTTTTCACTGACAGACTACCTGAATCCAAGATATTCAGTTAAAGAATGGCCTTTTAAAACCAAAAGGCAATGGTGTCCTTGAAGTCAGCGACACACAAGTGGAACATTAGGTAAATCTGCAAACAGCATATGTGGAAAGATGTTTGGCAGGCTGATAACAGTAGTTTGACACAGCTTTGGTCAATAGCATTCAGAGACATTTGAAAGAATGTGAACTCATAAAAATCATAGGCCCCTCTACATAGTTTCTGCAGTCGTTGGGAGCCAACATTCCTGCAGACTGTTCTCTGTACCTGTTATGTTTTAGCAGAGGTTACAGGACCCAAAATACGAGGCTCAAACAGAGGAGACAGGAGGTGGAATGTTAAGGGATTGTGCAAGGGATGAGTCCAGATGAAGCAAAGTCCAACACTGCTGAGTCTAAGTAGAGACAGGTTAAGGTTCTTCTGTGAGAGCAGGCAGAGAGGGCATGGATGACAACAGGTGAGGAATAGGCACCTGAGCACAGACAGGAAAAAGCACGTCAGGAGGGCAGGTAGCAAACACGGCAAAAATACTGACAAGGGTACTTAGTGATTCTCTACTTTTGTCGTTACCAAAGGCAAGGCAGACAATTCAACAAATACTTAACCTTAATGTTTATATACTATGTAGGCAGGTAAGTCTTGATTGAACAGAGCCAGCATAGCGTATGCCCCCAGTTGGCTTTTATGCTCCTGGCTCACACACTTAATGTGCACTGTATATGCTTGAAGGTGTGACCGAGATGGACCAGCCACTGGCACAGACCTCACCTCGTTTAAAGGTCAAGGCTGTTGATATTCATTGTTTTTGTTGTTGTCAACAAATCCCATGAAAAGACCAGTCTGTGCCACAATCCTGTCTGACACCAGCCAGTCTGCAGCACTCAGCCTCAAGCCCACTGGCTCCAACTGAAGACATAAAACTTTCCTAAAACAGTAGGTCATTGTACTTTTTAGCCCACGTTACTTAAACAGGACAGTGCATGTTGAGGACTGTTTTCAGCCACAGATTTGGTGACCAGGGAGATTTTTTCTGGCAGCTGATGTCGAGTCATTTGTAATATAGAATATTACCACATTTATGTTTTAATTTTATTATTAGATTGTTACTGTATTTTCAAACTAGATCTAGTAGTAACCACAAAAATTGCTAAAATTCATTCATCTTCTATACCCCTGATTACCCCTTTCGGGGTTGGGGGGGGCTGGAGCCTATCCCAGCTGTCAACGGGCTGAGCCGGTCGCCAGCCGACTGCAGGGCAACACACACACACCCATTCACTCTCACATTCACACCTAGGGACAATTTAGAGTCACCAATCAACCTAATGAGCATGTTTTTGGTCTGTGGGAGGAAGCCAGAGTGCCCAGAGATGCACGGGAAGAACATGCAAACTTCACACAGAAAGGCCCCGCCTGACCCAGGGATTGAACTGGCAACCTTCTTGCTGTGAGGTACGCGCACTACCTGCTTCGCCACCGTGCCGCATCGCTAAAATTACTTCAGTAAAAATCCACCATTGCTATCTTCTTTATTTAATTTCTTATTCAGTGGCTTTTTGTGCCTTTATCAGGGCAGGAGCACATCTCTAAACTGTCCAACTTGTGTTTCCATTGAGTGTTTTCAGACGCTTCAGAGCCCTAGATGGTTAGTTGAATGTGTTAGTAATGACTGAATCAGCATTTCATATCATATTCATATTGTGTTGTTATTAATATTTCTATATTTGTAGAAGTAAGAAAAAAACAAATGCAAAATTGAATAATTATTTGAAAATGTGTGATCACAGACTTGTCTTTATGAAAGGTGATGCACAGAGGCTGGTGGAGACCTCACTCTGGCAATCAAACTGTCCTTGGGCTTAGTTTCGGTTTCCCTCCACGGTGTGGTTTCCACTTGCTGCTGCCATTGCTCTGCATACTTGGCAACAAGCTAACATAAAGTCTCTAGTCACGCTCCATGTGCCTTTGACATGGCAGCAAGAGCAAACAGGACCCAAATACACACTCTTCAGCTGTTCCTCAGTTCAGAGGTCAGATCCTCCAAAGAACACAGACAACAAAGGTTGGTCCATCAGGTCATCTGAGGGTCAGGCTGAAACTGTGCCTTTCCTCCAAATGAGACAGTCTAGCCTCTCGGACACCAAAGCTATTTGTGCATCCAGTATCTTGTCAGTTTACAATTTTGCAAGTCATTGAGATCAGCTGAATTAGTTTGTGTGCAACCATTGTCTCAAGCACAGTATTTTGATTCAGCATAGTGAGAAAAGCTCAGGTGTTACTAATAACATTAATGATGACTCATGTCTGTTCAAGTGTCCCAGTAAGCCATGACAGTATGACAGTGAGCTAGAAAGCACCATACTTGCACAATGAAACTGCTTGAAACACAGCAGGTGGCATAAAAGGCTGTCTTTGAAGATCAAGATCAGGCTTTTAGGTTGTCACAGGATCAGAAAAACACTTCAAAAGATCAGCACGTCATTTAAAAGGTTCTAGGAACTGGTAACAACAGCCAGCCTGGCATTAGTAAACTAGACTCTGCTCCATATATATACAGGGAGCTAATGGGCTAATGAAGACCAGCTGTGCAGGAAGACGGCAATAACAAGGGTCATCAAGTGTCAACAGAAGACAGAGACACACCAGAGACATCTAGTGGACAGGTGTTGCATGACCGGCTCTGGGAGATAACACAGAGAGAGGGTGCAGCTTATCTGTCTTATCTCCATCTCTGCCCCACTTACACCTGCCTCTCACTCCCAAGACAGACATTAAGAAAATTCATATGTTCATAATGATGGTACATCAGATCAATTTCCATGTCAGCTGAGGACAGATAAGAGTAAAATTGATGTGGAAAGAGAGTCTGCAACTGAACAGAGAGGATAGGGAGATGGTGTAGGTCGGTGTTGCTAACAGCAACACTGAGCCACAAAAACAACTCATGAAGCCATGTCTGCATAATTCATATAGGGGAGGCTCATGTGCTTACCTTTCAACTGCTCCATAATGTTATGTCATCTGACTCTTGAATTCACAAAATGGACCAAGACAGGTGGCATTGTTGGCATCACATGTGCTACTCAAAAACAACAACACAAGAATTACAAATGATCAGATAGATATTAGACCACAACTCCCTGACAGTTAAGAGTCCACAAACCCACATGAAGAATTTTAATCACCGCTGATTTACTACAAGTTGTCTTCAAATAGGTTTTACTGTGCTGAAAATAAAACTTACTGATAGAACATTGTTATTATGTTAGTATAAACCAATGAGGTCAGTGAGCAATGATTTTCATTTTTATTTTAAACCCCCAGCAGAGTACTTTAATTAAAAGCCTGAATTTCACATTCAACACACATGGGGTATTGCGTGTATATTAATAAGTCTTTGTGTAATGTACTGTATTAGAGGCATAGTCATTCAGCAGATGAGCAATTATGTAAACTGACACAAGCACAAGCAAATGATTAAAGTGCCTCCTACTGGTTTATGTGAGGAATTACTGTAGAAAGAAAAAAATGTTGACATGAAACACATTCACATTTTGGTCTGATATAAAATATAAAATTTAGTATTCGACAACTCCTTGTAATATCCTATAATAGTGGGAATTATTGAACTCTTTCTTTAACTGTTTGTGTCTTTATGTCTTTGCATGTATGTGTGTTTGTGTGTGTGTGTGTGTATGTGTGTTTGTGTGTCTGTGTGTGTGTGTATGTGTGTGTGTGTGTGTGTGTGTGTGTGTGAGAGAGAGAGAGAGAGAGAGACATAGACATGGGCAGAGAGAGATGTATTCTACTTTGAAGCATCGCTGCTGCCCACTTCTGCTTTCTGGCAGGTTCAAAGTCAGGTTCAACGATTCTCTTCCCATCCTTTCTTACACAACGTCCTCTCTCTCTCTCTCTCTCTCTCTCTCTCTCTCCCTCTCTCAGTAACTGAGCATCTTGCTGATAGAGTTTCCTTTTGAATCCATGGTGCAGTTTTCAACAAAACACAAAAGGAAATTCCATCCTATTATTTTCAGCCAGAGTCAAATAAAGCTTGTCATGCAGATGAAAGTCAATGGCAAACAGTCCAAATACGAGCACCTGGTTGGCTGAACTTGGCAATCCAACCTCAAAACACAAAGCAAAAAGAGTCAAATTGACAGGAATGGAAGGTAACTACATACTTAAGACTGCTGTATATTCTAAAGGCACAGTCCTGCAATGGTGTTATCTCCCCTGCATTTATCTACCATGTGATCACATTTGTCTTCAGGAATTGTATTTCCCTTGTTATAGTTGGACATCATTAGCTCAAATGTGTTTCCTGACTTCATGAATTACTTATTGGATTAGAATGTGATCACTGCTAGTAATAAAAATCACTGTGTTAAGAATGTATTTAATGTCTGCTATTCACATTAATGTAAGCCAGCAAGGCTTTATATTAAGGCTTCGGTCATAAAAGCTCCAAAAAACCCTAAAATAATCCTACCATCATCCCAGTCAGTGATTGCTAAAATGAAGGTGACAGAGTGTAACTGCTATGACTAAATACTGTCAGACCGGTGATTCCTGTCAGAATTCATTAATCTGTGATTTCAGTCACAGAGTAGTTCTAGTATTGTTTTACATCCTGATCTTGTGGTTCTCGCAGCTCTCTCCTACTCTTTCTATCTCTGTGTTCATTTTATTGCTCATAGGTAAGGCAAGGTCTCCCTTTACTTGAATTAATACCCTCATCTCAGTTGTACCTCTACTCTACTATAACTGTAACCAAGTCACCTGTTTACACTTCCAAAAACCAGGCGTTGGCAAGTTTATTCTAATGATGGTGAAGTCATTATCCAAGTGTTAAAGATTCTAAGTCATCTGCATCATGGGATATCTAATAGTAGTGAAACAACGGACAAAAACATTATAGAGTTCCAGCTTTCAAACTTCACCAGTCAAATTTCTTAAGAAATTTTGAATGATTTAATTAAGAGCTCAGTTACTTCTGGTCAGGAGACACAACTCTGTGTTGGACAATTTTGTGTTTTGTCTAAAAATTGCCCACCAGTGACATTTAAATTTCATTCTGATGTGTTAGTGCACTGTCTCGGTTAAAGTTAATTGGGTATTCTCTGCAGCATTACTCAGTGATCCAGGCTGTGATGAAATTATGTATTTTCCTCAATTTCAGCACAGTGTGTGAACACACTCTATTATATGATCTATTTGTTTTTTCTGTTTGCAAAGCTGAGCTAATGTAACACAAATTGCCACCCATCAATTTAGAAGACACTTTAAATGTATCATCGGGGTTTAGTGTTCCATATGGATCTAGTGACCTATATCTAATCATTTCTGCCATCAAGTAATATAATGTGTCCCATTTCAGGATTTTAAATGCAAGACCTCAAAATGGGGCGTTGGGGGAATGCTGAAAAGCATACTGATCTTATGCAGCATTCCTTCCTGGTCCCTACTGCTAGCTGCTAACTCTCTCAGGGCATGTGTGCTTTCTTGAGCGTGTGATATAAGCAATCTGGCCACCAAATCAAGTCATTAAAACATTTCTCTACAGCACAGAGTACCCTTAAAGTAGGCTACTGCTGCAGTATCCTGATTCCTTCAAGCAGAGGTGTGGTGATATTTTTGCATGAGGGCTGTCCCACCTCCCTTGTTTGACCAGCTGTTTTTGAGTCATAGTCATTTGAGTCATTTGACATAGTGGTATTCAGTTTCAATGTTTCCACCCAAAAAAAAAAAAAAAAAAAAAAACTGGTTTGGCAGTTTATTCATTGTATGTGATGTTTTTGTATTAATGAGTCCTCCCAAAGGTCGGGTTAAAGAGTCTGTATAGAAGGAGACGGAGTCTGGTGTCAGGGATATGTGAAGATCCATTGTGGTCTGCTGTAAAATTGGATCCATCGTCTATATCAATATGCCTTAAATAGTTGTGTAATGGGGACAAGAACAAACTTAGCTCAGCAGAGGATAAATACAGTCACGATCACTTGTTCTGGTTTGTAACATCATCCATGGCTGCTTCTCTAATGAGGATCACTGTCTGTGTGTTTAATGAAGCTGAATTTAACAACCACATGAAGTGATTTAATAATGTCATGTCACACATTTTGAATGCAGACCTGCAGACATACAAACTCACATTTAGACAGAATTATATATACATATACACCCTTAAGTGCGCGCATGCACACACACACACTAACACATATACACCTGTATATGTGTAACAAAAGCTGAAACATCCAAAATACACACTTTGAGAAGCTTACAAAGCAGTAGACATCAAGATTAACTTTTTATTCTCTGTTTTGTGTACACCTACATTTGACATCTGTTCTAATTATTTCGTAAACTGTATACAATCATCTCATCATCAAGAAAAAACAAAAAACTATCAAACATGATCAAGACTATAGGACATGTGAATACATGTGAAGGTTGATTTTAAAAGGAGCAGTCCAGTTGTGTAAAGTAACGATTAGTGTCCAGGCAGGTTATTTTATATAGACATTCAAATGTCAAAATGAATTTGTGTAATGCAAAAACCTAATAAATGAAAAACATTACATTGAACAATGGCTTCTCTCAAAGATCTTCACATATATGTGCGTGCGTGTGTGTGTGTGTGTCTGTGTGTGAGTGTGTAAACATGATATAGAATTGTTCCAGTACATTTGTGTCTGCCATTAAAATTTCTCCGAAGGTTCAAGATAATTTTGTTACCCTCACAACTATGTGGTTCCCATTTTCATACTTTTCAAAGTCAAGACACATGAATGCTAACACTAACTACAACACGCTTTTCATTATATAATGCAGAATTTCTACTAAAACAAGCAAACAGCTCTTTGTGCAAAGTTCTTGCTCTTCACTTTGCAATTCAAGTTACTCCACCAGCCTACAACTACAACAATAAGACCACTAAACCACACGTGTACAGTACATCCTACATGAGAAAAAACAAAAGAGTGATATTACGCTGAGCTTAGTTCTACATCACAGGTCTTGTGAAAAAGGTTGCAGTACACCAATTCATTCAACAGTTTAGTTGGTGCAGTGTGGTATCTGTTCCATTTTAACAGTGCCTGAGTCTTCTGTAGAAGACAACTGCTGCAGTTAGAACCACAACGACGGCCAGAGCGAGGACAGCCACAGCTATCCCAAGTCCCATCCTGGAGCCAGAGTCCGAAGTACTGCTGGACACAGCTGCTCACAACACAACCACAGTAAATATGTTCATCACATCTCAACTCACATAGCATTATCTGCATATAATCAGGTAGAAGTGGCTTTGAGTCAGTCACTGGGCAACTTGTCTCACTAATTAATAATGATTTTCACTGTCATGAGATAGTATTTAGGTGGAATAAAATGAAATGAAATGATATTCCTCTTAGGATTTAAATGTTTAATTATTTGGTGAACTAATAAGAAAAACATTACATGAAAATGAAACAATATACCTTCCTCCTTCGATGCCGGTGCTGAACAGATGAAAGAGATGAAATTAGAAAAGAAATTAGTATTTTTGTAATGGTCATTTCTGAGGTATGAGAAAACACTGTTCCATCTGCTCAAATTGGAACTAGTTAAAGATCTTACCGTGTTTAGAGCTAGCAAATTAAACTGTAAATTGCTTTTCGGAAATCCAGTGACACATGCTATCACATAAGCCAAAGCCTCTATATAGATTCTTTTTAGTTCTAAAAATATATTACTTGATTTACAGAATACAAAGCTGTATAGATAATACACATAACTAAGAAGTATATTTCTACTCAGAATTAGGAAATCTGGATAACACAGCAGCTCAGTGTTATAGGCTTGACATTATTTGTGCATTTATATCACCTCTCAGTTCAATTCAGTTTACTTACAGTTACAGTTTATTTACTTACATTTAGTTGCACTTTTCATCTCTGATGTGATTTCTTTGTGATTTTATGATAACAGTTGTGATGCAGTCACAAAAAGCTTAGTAAGCTATCTCCTGTCAAGTTATTATCATAGACCAAGACTTCAGTCTGGTGTTCAGCGTTGAAAGTCCAGTGTTACCAAGCAGTTATACTTACAATTCTCATTTTTGGTGATAATGGGAATTGCTGAGGATAGAGTAGTGGCTTTAGAAATACCAGTGGAATCAACATCCCTTTTTCTCCTGTTGTTACATTGCTGTAGATGAAGGAAGAATGAAGGAGTGAATATTTCCCAGCTTTAAGAAGAGAAATGGGCTGAATGTCATTCTGCACTACTGAACATTCATTGACCTTAAATTCATTGCAGGTGCTGATTTCACAGAGTCTGGTGATACAGTGCAGGTAGTAGGTGGACACTGTCTGATTCTGCTGTTCAAGGAATCTGAAGGCAGAGAAGGAGAAACGGGCGTGGTGACTGTCCCCATTCTCGTGCATGGTGGTCATCTGGTCCTGAGAGCACCTGTTTGACACAGAGAAAAACTGTGTTGGCCTAACATGGACTTTGACTGTCTCTTCAGAGTGAGATTTGAGAACTTACGAGACAAACAGGTTGAAGAAAGTGGAGTTGGTGGGATAAGGAGAGATGGAAGCATAGCATCGGTCCATGAGGACATGGTACCTGGTGGGGGAAGAACAATGGGCATCAGAGGTGACGCTAATGTGCTTTTTTTTTCTCCTGATAAGACATTTAATACAATCCAGTTAATCTACGTTCATTCAGTTTGTTTTCAGAGTGGGAACCTCTGAGATACCAGAGATTCACTGTGTTGGAATCTTTGTACACAAGGCCAGTGACAGCAGGTGAATGCTCTTACTGATCAGTCAGGTTAGCTGCTTGGACCTGGACATAAATGCTGGTCCTCAGCTCTAAGCCCAGCTGTGGAATGACCAAAGGAGTGGTGTAGTTGATGTCCTGTCAACAGAAATGTATAGTTGGTCAGTCGTAAATGTCCATTGTCCACATTTTACACATTTCATTGGGAAGCTCATTTTACCTTTGTTGGATCATCCTGGTTTGTATGGTGTGTGATGTGTTTGCTGTATTTCAATGCATATTTGATGTGATTTGATTTGAAGTGGAGTTGAATTTATCTGAATTGAATAACATAGACAAGCCAGAATAACATACATTTCTGACTTTTGCACATGCTACACTGCATGGACATGCAACAAGAAATACAACTTACTAAACACTGACGTAACTGGTTATACTAAGTTACTTAAGATAAATCATGACAACAGCAAAACACAAGCAGCATCAGACTCACTAACTTTACAGCCAACACTTTACCATAAAACATCTGCCTCTCAACTTACACTGAAAAGTTCCATGCTCAAAGTACTGATGAAGCTCCCATTGTTGTCCCTCACTGCAATGGAAGATGCTGACCTACATGGGACAAGGGGTGACGTCAGAAACAGGGAGGAGTTGGCTGGATGAAACATGTCTGACTGCATCCTACATGTTGCTATACACCAGGACTGGATTTCCGCCAATGGAAGAGAGTTAGCTACTTCTATAAAATATTGAAAAAATTGAAAAAATATTTTGTACCACATACTGGGTTACATTTGTTTTAGTGATAATAGTGAAACAAAAAGGATGGTTTGGTTTTTGAGCCTATTTACTTATTCACTATGCCTAAAATCAAGCACATTCATGCATTTGATTAGTTAATGTTTTATGATGAACTGTCCTCTCAAAAGCAGAGCTATATGCCTCCTGCAAAGTTGGGATTTTAATCTTTGCATGTTTAAAAATGGCACTGAAAGAAGCATAAATCCTAAGAAATTAGCCTTATTTGTCTGCTGCTACTGTGTTCTGCTGTGTGTATATTTAAATAGAAAGAGAACTGGAATTTTGTTAGAATCAAATGTTTCTTGTTGACAGTGAAAAAAGCAACTTGTATTGGATTGTACACTTACTTATGCTACTTTAACGTACAGACAACCAGGGTTAGAGCTAAACTAGGTTAATATCACAATAACATGCTTTTACACTGCACTCAAAGAAGTGCAAGAAGACATCGATGACTTTGCCTGACTCTATTTAATCAGGAAAATTTGTCAAATTCCTTGGAAATCAAACTATAAAGCACAACGGTCATAGAATACTTACCATCAAAATGGTCACAGACACTGTCAATTTCCCCATGCAACAACACGTCCAGTCATGTACAGTAAACATCTCAAAAAGTTGGAGGGATACAAGTAGAGTTCTTACACTTCCACCTGGGTGTTGTTGATGAGATATTCCAGAGGGTAAGCGCAGGAATAATAATATTTGAGCTCAGCGTTATAGGTGACTACTCCCGTGGTTGGATCATGTGAGCGCACCACACCACTGACATTAACCGTCTGGATGTTGGAGAAGTCAGCAAAGATCCCTGTGCCAGCTGCACTGGTGGTCTGGAGGTAACATTTATGGTAAAGTCAAGCACAAAGAAAAAAGAGGATGCTTTGAGAAAACATGGATTCTCCACAATTCTATTCCACCTCCAACTTCTACTAACCAGGAAAGTGCTGCCACAAGCATTAGTCATGTTGAGGGGAAAGGTGAACCTGACAACAGGCGGGGTGGCGGATTCATCCAAGGTTCCTTTACAATCCGGCTTGTCAAACATGTGGTTGAGGATGAGCAGAGATTCATTGTAGCCAGTGTAGATCACAGGGCAGATTTGGATAGCCAAGCTAATTGAGGATGTGCCACATTGAACTGAGATGTCAGTGTATTCTATAAGAGAGGGAAAAGTATGTCACAATCTGCAGTTTCATCATGTGATGTCTTATTCATTCACACTAGTTTCCCATGTAGAAGGAAAACAACATCAAACCCTGAAAGCAAAATGAAAATTGTAAGTGTGGTCTTTCATTTTTCCAGATTTTCTATTTACACCTGTGTGGTAAAATTGCATTTCTCTTTAGGTCGTGAGGTCGAAATGAAATAATAAGCATGACAGAAACTGTGGATGAGAGCATACATGTCTATTCATTTCCTGCAAAATCAGTTGAGAAGTAACAGAAACACAGCAGAATAAGATGAAGCTGGCATACCATACCTGGACGTCGAAAGTCACTTTGGCAGGTTAACTGACTGCTCTTGGCCACCATGGAAGTCAGGAAGAGAAAGCTAAGAAGGTTCATCTTTTCCCTTCTTGGTATGGACATATCTGTAATAGCAAAAGACAATGGTCCATCAAAAGAACCTAACATTTCTGTAGATGTTACTGTCACTTTACTTGGCACCCACCTTATATGTCCTACTGATGTTGTCCCCTTTCTCTACTCACCTACTGCTTTGAGCAATGTATGTTTTCAGTGGAGTGGTGGGAAATTCTTATATAGCTATGACTCTTTCTTTGGATTGGACAGAAACAAGGTCAATGTTGGTTGGTGTGTCCACCTTGACTTTACTACATAAGAACAATTCTTTTGTACAGGGAGTTCCATGGACCATACCTTAAGGGTGTTTTGTGAAACCCTACACACTGAGTCTTTATGAGGGACAATGACCTAGCTCTTTTTTTTTTTAACATACAGATTCCCTTACAATGTTAACATGACACTTCATGAAGTAAGTGTTAAATCCCTAGAGATAATAAACAATACTTTGATGCCCTTTTTGGGTGACAGTGTGTGTATGAACAATAGCAGCAATATCCTTTACATTGACCCAAAGATGATCCCGTGGAATAGTTCCACATCCCAGAGGGTGTCGTGGGTACTGCACTTCGGTGCAATGTTTACATTGGTTGGAAGAATCTTTGTGGAGGAGTATACAGTAGCTCAATGCTATCATTAAAAGGGGGAAAGAGTGTGTGTGTACTTGGGTTCCTCTCATTATTTTAGGTTTATTAACCTTAATGTAGGCTAATATTGGACTGATTGTTGCTCAGTGTCACCATTGTTACACAACTGCTATGGACTCAATAGATTTGTTGTTTTCTGTCTGTCATCAGTGCACCTGTGAAGCCATATGTAAAGGCTGCAGCTCTGTTTGTGTAGTGAAGGAGGATGTTCTCCATTGTGTGCTTTTCCACGCAGTCATACTAACTAAGCAGGGTCTTTTAACATGGCCACTGTTCTGAGTGGAGTAGTGCATATCTGTGGAAACTAAAGAATTTAGAATTATAGAAGTAGTTAAGATGTTAATTCTTAAATCATACACATATAGCACATACAGCAGAGGTGACTCTCCTTTTCAAAATGGAAATATTCCAGATGTATAAATCAATATGTTTTACCTTCATAACATGGAAAATATTCTTTAGTGTGGTGGTGCAAGGCTGTCAGTTTACACTGAAAGACTCATTGACACAAAGGTGCAAAAAGTTGGTACCAGATTGAGTCTGCCGAGCTAGACAGGGGAGACAATCATGTTGTATTGTTGGTAATTGCTGGTGCATTCATGTCTGTGGGCCTAATCGGTATATGGAGTATGAAGAGTCTTGTTACAGCATATTCCCAAAATTAGATGTATTCTACTGCAGATGGATTTTACTGAATTCTGGCAACATCTTCAGATAAGAATTATGGCAGGACGCACAATTTCCCACAAAATTTTGCAATGGCAATGGAGGTGTGGTGATTGTCAGGGCACCTGTGTGATAATGGAGCTACACTTAATGTTTTTTCCAAGACACTTTAGTCCACTTGAGTAGGATGAAAGCCACTATGGCTCCGTTCACATGGAAACCATGCATATGCATGTAAACATGACAGGTCCAGTAGCTTGGAAAATAGTGATATGAATTTGATAAATTTACTGATCATCAGACCGCAAATGAGACAAAGGGACAAGGATAAGCTAAAAAGGAGTGTTCTATTTCCTAAATGTGTCAGTGGGTGTCTCGTGTTGAATAATGTGAAGTCTTAATTCTGAAGGACTATGATTAAACAATTTTGAGTCAAGCATATAGGCTTTGCTATGTGTGGCACGAAATATTTTGAGACAAGAATAAGATAACTAACATGCTAACATGCTCCTGATTAGATTAGATTAGATTAGATTAGATTAGATTCAACTTTATTGTCATTGTCAGAGTGCAACACAGAGACAATGAAATGCAGTTTAGCATCTAACCAGAAGTGCAAATAGTCAAATATCCAAAAAATATATATAAATACATGTAATTAGTGCATGTGGCAAGAGGTATAAACAGTATACACAGTATAAACAGTGTGAGGTAGGTGCAGGTAGTGAAAGTGAACAAGTATGTAAACAAGTGACATGTGCAACATGGTATGTATACAGGTGACATATGCAACCGGTAGTAAGTGGCAGTGCAGTAAAAGCAAAAAAAGTGAACAGATGGGGTATATATAAAATATTGCTGCTGGTGGACAGAGTTCAGCAGGGTAACAGCTCTGGGGAAAAAGCTGTTGCTGTGCCTGCAGGTACAGGAATGGAGGCTCCAGAACCTCCTACCAGATGGTAGGGGGGTAAACAGTCCATGGTTGGGGTGGGAACTGTCACTGCTGATGCTGCGAAAAGATGGTCCATGAGGCTGATGAGGCTTTGAAGGACTGATTTGATACAATTGTGCTCATGGAATGACATGACAGATGATACGCTGTATCACGGACTATACCAAGTTCTGTATATCCACCAGGACTGTATGGTATTTTCCCGACAACAAACCGTGGATTACTTCTGACATAAAGGCTCTCCTCAAGGAGAAAAGAGGATCTTCAGGTCAGGAAACAAGGTAGATCTGAAGAATGTGCAGAGGGATCTGAGGAAGAGAATCGGGGAGGGGGGGAAATACTACACAAGGAAGATAGAGGATCAGTTGCTGTAGAGCAAAATCAGTAGTGTGGAGGAGCCTTTAAACCATCTCTGGCTACAAGGAACACCCAGCCTGTGGGGGACCAAAAGTAGGTGAATGATCTGAGGATTTTCTTCAATAGATTTGTTCAGGCATCTGTCCCTCCCACTGTCCAGCGCTCCCTGTTGCAGCTTCTCAAGTTGTGTGCAGAAAAGTTGTGCAGGATAATTGAGCACATGTTCAACCTGAGCCTGAAGTTGAGGAGAATGCCACAGCTGTGGAAAACATCCCTCATGGTACCAGTGACAAAAGCTGTGCACCCTAAAGACCTCAGAGGCTACAGGCATTGGGGTGGATGATGCTGTCATCCCTTGCTCACCAGGAATAGGCTGGGAGCACTCTGAGAATCATGTTTTTTTCTCAATACTATACAGCTCATGCTTCTAAAGGACAAGTTGGAGCACACAGAGGTGGACCACTACCTCACAGCAAGGGTCATGGACTACCTCACCAATTGACCACAGTATGTGACGAGACAGGGCTATCAGTCTGACACGGTTATCTGCCACATGGGGGCCCTGCAGGAAACAGTCCTGACTCCCATCGTCTTCACCCTCTACACCACAGACTTCTTGCACAAATCAGGGAGTACAGAGAACTGACTCAAATTAGTGCTAGTGAAACCACCTTCCGATCAATGCAGGGGAAACCAAAGCTGGTGAGGGACTTCAGCAGGTGCAAACACTGTCATCCTACACCAGTGAACATCCAGCAAACAGACATTGAGATGGTGGAATCCTACAAATACCTGCACATCACCTGAAAAATAAACTCGACTGGACTGACAATATAAATGCACTATATAAGAAATGATTATTAATGCTGGCCTCCCAGCACACGACCATGTAGAAGATGACACTGGTGACCACAGACTGGTAGAACATCCACAGGAGTTTGTTGCAGAAGTTAAATGATCGCAGCCTCCTCAGGAAGTACAGCCTGCTCAGTCCTTTCCCATGCAGATGGTTGGTGTGTGTTATCCAGTACAGTTTAGTGTCCAGCCACAGCCCAAGGTACTTGTAGGAGTCCACAGCCTCCACCTCAACTCCCTCTATCTTCCCAAAGTCAATGACCAGTTCCTTTGTCTTTGAGGTGTTGTAGTTGTAGATGGTTCGTGTGGCCCCAGGCAGCAAAGTCCCTTACCAGGCTCCTATACTCCTCCTCTCTGTCGTCCCTGATGCATCCCACGATGGCTGTGTCATCAGCGAACTTCTGAATGTTACACAGCTCAGAGTTGTAGCAGAAGTCTGATGTGTACAGGGTGAAGAGAAGAGGGGCAAGCACTGTGCCCTGGGGGCTCCAGTGCTGCTGATCACAGTGTCAGACGTGATGTCCTTCAGCCTGACGTACTGTGGCCTTTTGGTGAGGTAGCTGAAAATTCAGGCAACCAGGTAGGGGTCCACTCCCATCGTGCTTAGTTTGTCCCAAATCACAAGGGGCTGGATAGTGTTAAAGGCACTCAAGAAGTCCAGGAAGAGAATCCTCAGAGTGCCATTTCCCTTATCCAGATGAGAGTGGGCTCAGTGCAGCAGGTAGAGTTTCTTTAGCTTCCCTCACACAGTGTTTCAATGTTTGTCAATATCCATTCTGCCTTGTGTTAACTCTTACATACTGTTCAAATCCTGACACTTGACAGTATGGACTGGGTCTTTTGTGACCGGCCTAAACATTGTCTTCTTGCTACTCCTATAGGGAAGGGGAATGTATTGTCATCAACAGTAAATCAACTGTGTTGGGAGGATACCAACCATCGCATGTTCACCGTCACTCCCCATCAAGCTAGGTAGTCGCAACCCATTCAGCTTGGTGTAACTGTTAGATTTCAGTTTCAACATGGCTGTTGAACACTGTTGTATAGTGGGCTGTGATAGGCAAATGCACAACCAATGAAGAAAAAAAATAGTAGTAATTACGCTGAAGCCCTATGAGTGCAGATTTATTTTGTTGTATAACACTCCTTTGCCTCTTTACTTGAACATTTGGATTTTGCATATTTACTCTATACATTTCTGGTGATAACTGAGGGTAAGTGACAGTGACAGATAATGACAGCTAGTATCTATCTTATAAAAATGTCAGCACTGCCCCAGAATGCTCAGCCATTGCCATTCCCTACTGCAGCCCCCGCTACAACTGCTTGTACAACAACCTTGTCAACGAAAATAAGAAGTTCTGTCTACCCTTCTGTCAGAATAAGTACCAGAGAGAACATGGATGTAATCCATCTCCAAAGTTAGATGTCCTTGTTCATCTATAAATCATTCATGCTGGAGAAGGTGGAGGTGTCATGGCCTTGTCAAGGTCCCATCTGTTTGTTGTTTTCTGGGATTCTGTTGTCTGTTTGCTTTGTGTTTTCCTGTGCTCCCCCCCGGTTTGTTTTTTTTTGGCCTGCTACCCTCCTGCCAGCTCCAGCTCCTGAGTTGGACAGCCACCGACCTACTACCCTTCAGCCAATTCCTGTTCCTGAGTTTGCTATAGTTTCCTGCCTGATTTGGACCCAGTTTCTCTAAAACGACTTGGCAGCAGTTTTTAGGTGCTGCTTTGTTGAAGAGTACATAAAGTATAATCTCAAAATAATTTCCTTCATTCTTAGTACTATATATCAAATGGCAAGAGCCAATGTCTCCACCAGGAACGGCCTCCTAGAACAACTAACAAACTCAAAGTGGGGAGCTCACCAAAGTACGCTGCATACATTGGCACTAGCTTCTCCACTGCTGGACATGCCTGCCCAGCAGCAGTCACTGTATGGACTCTCTGCTACTCAGAAAAGGCTCGGCTCCAGGAGCAGTTTCCTGGACACCACTGAAGTACCAGAGACCACCCAAACAGATGCCGGGATTACTGAATGGCAGAATCAGTGGAACAGCTTTGGCAGCCAGACAACCCAATGGATAGAGAGAGGCACCATCCTAGACGAATGCCTTGCTACCGGCCACCATCATCCTTGGGCTGTCTGGAAAACACTGAACCATCTGCAGGCTGGCTGTTGTGGTCTCGATTTTGTGCACTGTTTTGTCTCTTGCCCTGCCTGTATTTGTCCTCCTCCCTCTGTTTCTCCCTTCTCCTCTCGGTCTCCTTCTCTGCAGCACTGGAGCGTGGAAGGAGGCGGGGTCGATCTCCTGGCCACTTGGGAGACACACCTGAGCGGCATCAGCTCATCAGCCGCTGGCTACTTCAGCCAGCTCTTCCACCTGCTCAGTGCTGGAAGATTTCCTTGGTCTGCTCACACGTGTCTCGCCATGCTGTTTGCCTTGCCTCCTTCCTCGCCTTCCAGCTTCAGTGTTTCTCGAGTTTTCTAGTTATTATTTATTGAACTGTTTTCTCCCTGCAAAGGTGATTTTTTGTCGCTAGAGAATTTCTAGTTTTTCCCATTATTGGAGATTTTGTGTTTTTCTATAGTTTTCCTTAGGCTTGCAGTATTGCATTTTTAATTAAGTCTTTTGTAGCCTACAGTGCCCTTTTTCCCACATTGTGGCGATTTTTGTTGCTCTTTTGTTTGAACTTTGTGTTTGAAAATAAACTTTGTTACTCAGTCTCTGCAACCTGGGTCCTGGCAGTGCTTTTGCCACACGAACCGTAACACCAGCAAAGGACACTGCAGGGTGTCCATGAGAAATGGAAAATCACAACTTCTTATGCATGTGTGCGTGGAGAATCCCAAATCATGGGAGACCGGAGACCAGAGATGACCTGGCCGTGCTCGCCATGCCAAAAACTGGAAAGATATAGATAGATATAGATATAGAAGTTGGCCAGAAACAAGGAAGAAGAATATATCCAATATATACTATCCTCAAATGTTAATGTTCAAATAGAATTATAGTTCAATCTAACAACATCTTACATGTTTAATAGGGTCACACTATATGCAATACAACACGGCTCATCCCCTGACACTGATAACAGCAAGTGGATTGTTATTGTAATACTAGGGTTCTCCTTATCAGGAAAGGTATGGGCTACAGAGAAATCATTATCACCAGCTGGAAGAGAATTCTCGTAGCAAGTGCTGAGCTATATACCAGTGCATAAACTCCCTCTGTTGTTATTCATTGTCATTCCTTTCCTTTACCTTTTAAGCTCATTCTGTGCATCTCTGAAGCTGCCTCAAATGCTTTATGGCAGAGCACAGCAAATCAACACATCTTATGACCTTTTGCAGGAGAAAATCCCCATGACTACTTATTATAAACACATTTGCATTCCTAACATCCCAGTGTCCTGTGTGCACTGTGCACTGATATGTATATATCTATATATATTTAAAGTGTTTTTATGTTTTTGATTTCCATTACAAGTGAAATAATATAGGGACAATTTGAAATTACTCAATACAGTCAATAGAAGTCATTGTTTCAAAGGAACATAGGTATATACTATAATAGCTTAGCTCAAGCAGGTTCAGTGTTGTGTTGGTCAATATATTACAAAGCATTTCAAAAGTATTTCTATTTTTGGAGGAAAAACTCAAACTTGCCTCATAAAAACATTGTACTGTAATTTGCTAAGGGTTTACCAAAGTGTTGCCACTTTAATCACTTATAGATGTTAGACACATGATTGCTTCCGTTTACACTGAGGAAAACGTGAGAAGACACACTAAACGATTTGACCGTCAGTTTCTCTTGTTGAAGATAATAGGTGGGTGTAGCTCTCTGGATAACCTTATCTAAGTGACCTTTCCAGCAGATTAACCAAAACAATGCACAGTGTCCTGTTATACTGTGGACCCACAAGGACTTCTGTCACTGTACATTGTGTCAAATATTTGGTCATATTATTATATTATTCTCTTCATATCAACCACCTATAATTAATCTTTGATCCAATATAAATGTGTAAAAATTACAAATAACATAATAACTGAATAATGTAATAATCTCTGTGGCACATAGCTACAGATTCCCACTGTAAAGATACAACATGTATTAACTCCTCTGGGTTTGTTTAGAAGGAAAAGGAACAGCAAAGTCTTTTTGAGGTGAATTGCCTTTGTAAAGTTTGTACTGACTGAAGAGGTTATTATAGCTAGTGTATTAGGTGATCTAGACCAAACAAGGAGATGTCTGGATTCTTAAAGAGATGTCAGGTCATATTGAAGAGTAACGGGTCTGCCATGCTTTATTGTCTACCTCCTACTTTTATGAGTGGTGGAAAGTGAAAGCACTGAGACCTACAAAGAACTATGAACTCGGAGTCAATCTAGAAGCAGGAAGAACAGTTAACCTGGCCCTGTCCAAACAATACCTATAGGACTTCTAAAACTCTCCCGATTTGTTTAATCTGTACACAAACAGAAATTAAAAATGACAGGATGTGGTTTTACAGGGAGGTATGTGCTGGACCTAATTCTCATGACAAAGAGGCCAGGCACAATGACTTACTGGAGTCTCCACTGGTTGCCTGGCAACCTTACAGCAATGGCAAGATTCCAGGAAGTCACTGCCTCCCCACAGCCAGAGAAGTTCAAGCACCAGGTACATTTTAGAATGTTTAATAGAGCAAGGCAAGCTGGTTCCAGCATTCATAAGGTTATTCACCTCTCACATGCTGTGCATCATGGCTAACAGCAGTGCTCTCAGGCACCAGTGAGGGGAGCAACACTGCTTAAAGCTACTGATTCATTCAGTTACAGTGGTGATTCAGTGTAGTCACTTCACTTGAAAGATTAGTACTAAAGATTCATTCCTACATGCACTGAACACACCTCTACTGTCTAATACCGTAATTCTCAATTCTTACTACCCAAAATGAAGTCTGTCTTACACCTCCTAACACCTGTCAACACCAAATTCATTGAGAAATCATTAAAAAATATTTATCCTGGTAACAAACAAACATTTAAATCTGCAGTAACTGCTTTTTGGCCACTTGGAGGCAATGGAAATAAGTTGTGAACACAACATTGACATATCATCATATCAATAGTTGCTTATTAACACAACCGGCAGTAACAGACCAACCATTGTCATTCATGTTTGTGTCCATCTGATCAATCTAAGTCTAATTTTCTCTTTCCTCTGGTTGAGTTTTTGGGCTCTAACAAATCTGAAAAAAATATCTGACTCTTTAGCTTTAGCTTTTTCCCTGGTCAGGTTATGTTATTAACATATTAAATAGGTTATCATATGATGTCATTTGCAAGGTTGATGCAAATAGGAGATTGCTTCTTTTTTCACATTTTGTTTTTGTGTTCTGTGTAATTAAAAGATTCTGACTTCACTGTCAGTCTCATATTGTCTCTGACTGCAATTCTCCAGTTGAGTTTATGAAGAAATCCATACTGTATGTTTAGAAATATGACACCGGGCAAGTTTTAATCACAAGTCAAAGTGCAATGTTTGCAATATGTACAATTGTACACAATTTGCACATTTCAGGAGTAGGTAATCAATGGCATTTTAAGAACACATTTTGGGAAATTTATACACAATTACATTGGGTGCATGTACAAATGAAACTTGCCAAACAAGTTTATTGCTGCCACACGGCATAAAATATTCAAATTGAGTGAGTGAACTACACATATAGGTAGAAAGACCTATTAATTGTTTAATCACCACACTACCCCTCTAATATGTAGCAATATTAATAAATTAAACATTTATTCCAATTATAACATAAATATACTTTTAAAAGTTAGATTTCATCTCGAGAAAACTTAATCTTAACATCTGAGCCTGAAACTTCCTGTTTGCCTATTTAATCACTTGATCCAAGGTTTTAACCTTTACTTTAATATAGAAGACTTTCCCTCATTTTCTCAAGTTATATGTTCAATGAACTCTTCTTATATTTTGGCCTCTTAGCAGGAAGTGTGTTTTACCATTAGATCATGCAATATTGTAATATACTGTAAGCCTTGCAATTGATCCTATACCCTGCAAATGAAAGCTGTATAGCTGAGGTATTGAATTAAGTTGTGAGTGTCCCCGCTATGTGGGTTAAAACTGCACGATAAATGATCACATGCAGGTTGAGACCTAGCCTGCCAGATGGTTGAAACACAAAGTACAGAAGACATATAAAAAGTCCTGCTTTACTTCTACACTAATGCACATTGTACAGACCTGTTAACAATTTTCTAAATCAACATTTAGCTTTTATTCTCCTGTAAAACTACATGCACAAACATCATGTCACATGTGTTGTTTGCCCCTCACTTAGCACTGTCAGTTTTGGAGGAGTGTCTGCAATGAGTTCAGTTCAGGCGGTCAGTTGAAGGCTGGGTTGCGGACTCCGGACAGACTGCTGACAGGAGTGCTCTTGCCTTTGAGGAGGGTGAGGGAGAAGATGAAGAAGCAAATGCTCATGACGCCCAGGATTATCACGCCTGAGATGAGCGCGCTTGTCACTGTGTTCATCTGAAACACTGGAGCTTTCAGATGGGCTATGGCAGGAAACACAAAGAAACAATCAAATCTGTTCTACCATCTTTTCAATACTCTTAAATTCATCTCGATTTTGAAGTACCCATACAGAAATTGTTGTGTGTGTTTGATAGTAGAAATGATTCAGCGGCCCAAAGCAGTGGGAATGAAACAATCAACAATCAGGGGGAAGGAGAATCCATCATAACACCAGAGATACCAATTTCTTCACTGTCATTAGAGTCAAACAGGCCAGAATATAATAAAGCCATAAGACATGCTGCGTTTTGGAGCACAGGATCAACTCCTGCAGTCTTTCTCAATGGAAAAAAACATGCTCTCTTTGCTTCGTACCACATTTAATCAATTGCTTTTGCTGTCTCCACCTGTGTGAATTTGCTAGTTTCTGTGGGGGTTTTCAATAGCCATTGAACCAAATGTAAAGGCTTACCCAGCTGAGAGTTGTTGGTTGGTGTTTCATCTGTGAAAAAACAGTAAAGGACATTTATGGGTAACAGCAATAGATTGTATTCAGTACAGTAAACTTTACTTGTGTGTTGTTCATTTCTTGTGTAGTACATAAGTCAGCAGGATGCTTTCAGGTGGTCTCTGGATATCAAGGTCAAGTTTTCATCATCAGTCAAAACCCCAGTGTCAAACCTTGAGCTGACACACTCAAGTACGTTTTAATACACCCAAACAGGAAATCAGTGCAGACTTACACAGCTTGCAGAACTGTTAGAAATCACAGCAAAGAAGAAAAATTGTACTTCTGGAAGAATTAAAAGCGTTCATGGCGCTGTAGTCTATTATGTTTTAGGTAAGCAGAACAGCCTCCACTGATAGTAACGGTACAGTTTGGATAATATCAGGAAGAGAAGACTGGTCTGTGGGAAACAGATGCAGAGGAAAAGGAATAACAGAGGAAGAGGAGTGTTATCAAACTGTACCACTCCGAGTGATGATGGGCCCGGCAGTCAGGACAGCGTTCCCAAATGCGCCATTTGATTCCTTTCCCTCTGAGACGTCTCTCTTTTTCCTGCTGCCACAGATCTATGAAAAAATACATATGGAGATATGGTGGCAGACTGAAACCCTGCTGAGGTGTTCCACTCTGTCATGATAAGGCGTTCATGAGACGCGCTCTGGATGGTTAATGTGTGTGTAATGTGTAATGTCAGCCCAGTGTCTCCTTAGAGTATATTGACTTACTCTGGTTATCTGTTCCATCATGCTGCTGCACTGGCCCAACCATTTTTATAGATTACAAGCAGTTTCCAAATGCTGTCAATTAGGCCCAAATAAAGCATTTTTTGGAAATGTGAGCAGGAAGTCAGACAGTCACTTAGGCTGCAGGAATATAAATCATCTGCTCTGTAAGAACATCTCACAAATATATCTTACATTTTTTTAACTTAACAGAGAAGATCACGAGATTAACTTCAAGGACTGACAAGCCAGCATGTCATTGAAACTTCAAGATATCATATAGACTTTGATGTATGGTTACCAGTGGTGCAACAAGTGTTGCAGTATAACCCCTAACCTTACCCTAACCCTTTACTTACTTACTTACCGATATAACGATGTAAAAAAAAGAAAAAAATCCTACTTAACAAAAGTACAGATGGATTAACAGTAAAACGATCAAATATATGTACTCATATCTATATCTATATGTATATATGTAAATGCATTTAGTTAACTTTGTACCATGATGAGTATTAGTGAATGTCTGAAAACTAAGCAGGTGAATCCAGGCGAAGTCTCTCTGTCACATGCCATCCCTTGTGAAACAAAGCTGAAGATGGGTTTAAAAGGGATGCTGGCAAGATATGTGTGTTATATTCTATCCTAATCGTTTGTCATGTTGGGTGTGAAGGTGTCCTTTGTTAGTCTCACTGGCATGAGCATCGGGCAGTCATCTGCTCGACACAGCTTGGTGACACAGTGCAGGAAGACAGTGGACATCTTCTGGTTTTTGTGCTTAACAAAGCGGAATACTTCGAAGGCAAAGCGGCCCATTTGGCTCTTTCCATTTTCAAAGACAGTGGTCTGGGGATCTTTTTCACAGCTGGCTCAGGGAGGGAAAATTCAAAAGTATTATTAGAAAGGAGAGCAAGAGAAACATCAGAACTGAACAAAAATATAGATCTGTTTTCAAATTGGAGTTACCTAAAGAAAAGATCATAGCGGAGGTCATCGTTAGGGTTTCCAGAGGGTGTGGTGTAACAGTAGTCCATTAGAATGTTCCATCTATTCAGCAGTAAAAATTAGTCAACCCTGAGTCAAGTGGAGTCATGTAGATGTAAAGAGACACTCAGACACTTTGCGGCACATTGCTCACTTCTCCTGATAGGTGAGAAGAAGTACAGCACCAAAATGATTGTATTTTCAATAGAGAGAACTACCATGTGACATCACAACCCGATGTCCTAGAAATCTATACACAGTTCATTTTCCCCATTATGTTTGATAGGAAAATGTAACTGCTGCCTGAAAAATGTTCCCTGGCAAAGTCATTTCTAGTGTAGAAAGTCTTACATCTATCTACCACACAAGTCAAGGCAGATGCTCAGGGTGGATGGAGGAGGTCTGAGACCAGACACCAGTGTTCACATTTCCAGTCAACATAAGCCCTTTGGTTAATGTTGGGAAAGATGGTGGTTAAATGTTAGTAAAGTAAAGTTTAAAGTCTCCTTCTAGTCCAAGTTGTCTTTTGTTAATTTTTCCTTCACTTGGGTGTTTGAGCTCCACTGTGCTGATCTTGATAAAAACTTTTGGATATCCATTGATTCTGTAGTTTTCAGTGAGGGAGAAGGAGCAAGAATTTTCATTGAGGTAATTGAACTTTTTCATGTAGAAAAACGTATGAGATATGAATTATTATTTCAAGGATCTTTCCCAAGACCATCGTCTTTCCCTGACCTTAACAAAGCTGAATTATTAATTGCTAGGGGTGGATATTATAGGAAAGCAAATAAAGTAGGTTGTGGGTGAACATTCTGCTTAATCTATATTCAATATCAACATTTTGCATCTTAGCTAATCCTGTATGTTAACAAATAACTTTTCTTCAATGTATCAATAGAAAACGTAATCCGAGCAGCATCCTCTAAAACTAGATTTGGACATGGTGAGTTTTGACCACTTCAGACATTTTCACTTCTCTGTGCACTTTGAAAATAGGTGAAGTTGTGCCAGAAATCCTTACTCTATCTCTATGTCATCTGAATATCATGTCATTTTACAGCTCTGCATTGCTCTGCACAGTAATTACATATGTGGGTTTGTTACTTTGTACTTGTAGTAATTGCATTATTTCTGTTAAAATGATACAATATAACGTGACATGTTACTCAGTGCTGCCTCTGCTGAGGCCTCCAAATAAATAATTATGTATTTGCTGGTGATTTATTCAGATGGAACGGCTAGATATTGACTGAATACCTCCTGTCCAGGTTAGAAGCTTTTACAGCTGCAAACACCCGCGTCTTCAGGGTCAGTCCTGCCATGGGGATGGACAGCTGCTGAACGTATGATGAGTCCTGTACATAAACAAAGTATTTCAGCACATTTCCAGACTCCTTCCTTTCATTGCTGTTTTCATTGTTGGGAGAGTTTTGTTCAGTTTCACTACAGCTCATAAATTCTCACATATCTGTCATCTGGTTTCCATAGAATCCCATTTAATGGTGTTTGGTTCAAATTGACTTGAGTTAGCACAAGATTTGAAATGAACTGAGAATAAATTGAGTTTAATCTTCTCCAATTACAGGATTAAAGGTAATTTGCTGCCTATTTGATATGCATAAAAGGTTTTGTGAGTCTCTCTCTCTGTCTCATACGTGCATCATCATTCTCAGAAGTCATTGGAATTACAGATGTAAAAGGTGCAGATTGCTGCAGAGCCTCTTCTGTTATTTTATGCATGCTAAGTACAGCTTTGAGATGTAGCTTTGTCTCCAGCGCAACAGCCTCAGCTGTGAAGTGCAGCAACATAACAGATGTTTAGACTCATTTGATGTGAACTTACATTGTACAGCAGTAGATTCAATGTGCTGATGAAAGTACCATTGCTGTCCTTCACTGAGATTGCAGCAGCTGACCTTCAATGAAAATAAAAAAGATTAAAGCTGCCAAAAACCTTTTTGAAAGGTGATTCCAAAATTTGTGAATTTTTTTTCTGATGCAGATATTTGCATCTTTTATATATCAGATAATTCTGTAAACACACTTACTAATATTCACAATACTAATAAAGAAAAACAATTTTTGTATACCTTCAAACCATACCTAAATTCTCTCACATTTGTTTATTCAGCCTGTATTTTTTTGACATACACCATGTTTTTACACCATATCCTGAACGTACTGTGTAGATTCCAGACAGCCTTTTATAATCTTCAACATGAAGTTCTGATTTTAAAAAAACATCTCTATTTTCATTAAACTTTCTCCCTTTCTTATATATTTTTTTCCTCACGAGCTTCAGGTACTGGTTTTGTCCCTTTTGTTCGATATAAAATAGGTCTTGTTCAGATTTGGTTACTGGTCATGTTTATGGGAACATTTTGTGGTGATGCTGTTTCTGAATGCTTTATACTTTGATCATTTTTCACTTTAACATTTTGTCCATTGGCCCATAATTTGTCCTTGTTAAACAAAATAACAGAAATTTAGTATTACTGTACTATACTGTATTTATTATATATTGGAGGCGTTTCATTTATTTTGCTCAGTCAATTGGCAAGATGAAAAAAATGGACATTATCACAAACTACAGCCTCACAAATGGCCGCAGAGACGAATGAACATCCCCCAATACAGTCAACAAAAACTACACAGCACATCCACTTTTTCTAGTCCCACAGCGTAACATTTTCAAAGCCAACAGCAACAACAATTAGTTTTACTCATTTCAATGAATGCCTTGTTGGCCCTCTGTAGCACCCCACTTGAGCAGATTTAACCCAATTTAAGTGGAAGTGATAATGTGAATGAGACTTACGAGGCCAGCTGTGTGTTGTTGACCAGGTATTCCAGCGGATAACTGCAGCTGAACTTATACAGCAGACCTGGCAGGTAGCTAATAATGGTGGGGGGATCCGGTGTGTCGATATACCCTGAAATGTTTCCAATCTGGACCAGTGACAGATTCCCATAAGCATTTGGTCCTTGAGCTGTGGAGACCTGCAGCAAACAAAAACAGTGTGGGCATTACTCCTCCTGGCTCCCTTACTAACCACCATCATCTCACTGTGGGCACACTGGACCGAGGTTGACACCATCAGACATAGCACTGAACATACTAATGCACCACATTAAATCCCCAGCTCAGTCCCTCCGTATCTGAGAAAGGATCCTTCAGGAGCTGTCTCACTTGATCCTGCTCAACCCAGCAAAAACACGGGTGAGAGACAGCTCAGTCAACAAAGATTCTCTTTAAACTGTTTAAAGAATTGTTTTTCACTCATCATCCTGACAGGGCGTGTAGGATCCCGCAGCAGCTCCTTCACCGAGATAACGAGCGCAGGACTTCATTCCCATGCAGCATAAACACAACTTCAACAACATCAAAACACTGAAACTGTGAATGGGACAGCTGGCTGACTGCTGGGAGGCTTTTTTGCTGGTTTTAATGTTTTCAGCTCCAGTTTGTATTTGTTCTGCCTTTATTAGTTAGCATACAAAATGTTATAAAGATAACTGCAGTCATCTAAGACCATGAGTGATTTTATGAATCACAACACAAAACCTCCATTATTCACTTTTAACAGTCATTTAGATAGATAGATAGATAGATAGATAGATAGATAGATAGATAGATAGATAGAGGTTTTTTTTTTTTTCAAATGAACAATATTTTCTCACAGCTACTGATATTATGATATTTCAGATAGGTATTACTTGAACAACAACATTACCTGCTTAAGAACCAAATCAAACTCTAACAACACAAACAAACTTTCTCGACAGTGTGCAGTGCCAGTGATGTTGACCGTAATGCTGTCAAATCTTTAAAACGATTACACAGTTCCTGTTCTTCTTACCACCAGGGAATTGCCACAGGACTCCAGCGTGGCCAGGCTGATGCTGAAGATTACAACGGTGGGAAAGGTGTTGTTATTGATGAATCCGCGACAGTGAGCATCTCCATGGCGACCATTGAGGGCCAGGTCAGTGTCGGTGTAGCCAGAAAAGAGGACGGGGCAGAAGTTGATCTTGAGGGTGATGGTCTGCACCCCACAGTACACACTGATATCCCTCTCAGCTGCAGGGGACACACACGCACACACAGACGGGTGTATACAGACAGAAAAATGAGTCACAAGATATCTTGTTATATAGACTCCAGTCCAAAACCACTATGGTAAATTTTGTTCAAATCAGAAAAATGTCATCTGCTCTTTGGAGTATGTAGCTAGCTTGAGGAAAGCTTTCCATTAAAAAGATAATCACACGTAAATTCCATCCAGTAATTCTGGAAAATGAAAGTGTGAATCTGTGTCAGTTTCTTGGAGTTGCTCACCAGGGAAGCGGCTGTGAAAGTTGGCATCACAGTTGTATCCATTAAATTGAGCTCCAACTGATAAGACCTTACTAAATATTAAAAGAATCAAAAGTATATGTTCCATTTCAGCACCTGAAACAGAGCAGAAAAATTACATTTGATGTCAGAAATCCATTGTATGCACTTTAAGTGAAATCCATCATAATGTGAACATTTTTTTCTGTACTAGTGTCAGAGGGGAGGATTCTCCCAAAAGATCTCAGCTATCTCAGCTATCTCAGTTTTGACCTCAGAGGAACACATGCCTGCCAAGCAGAATCAATGCAGATAAATGTCACACTGAATTATCTTTGAACACCTGCAGCTTTGGCATCAACGTTAGAAGAAATGATGCAGGATAATGCACTATAGATAGTTCCAGTCATTTCATAAAGTATAATGACTTATCTCTGTGTGCACATCTCATTGTCCTGTGAAAACCTCTTATCACATAATCGTTGTCAGTCACAGATACAGAGTCTCAGTCCTGAGGAATCAGCTAAATTAAAGGAACAATTGTAGCAAGTTAACCTCTAGCTCTGACAGCAGACAGTGTTGTTCCTGACACCTTAAGGTAAAAAGGCAGATCATTGCCCTTTTAGAGGTCGAACCACTCACCCTGGTTCCTGGAAGCCAGCGAGTCAGCGGTTCTCCATAAGCTTGGGACAGACGATGGAATGGTCCGCACAGCATCCCTACCCGACAACTAGAAACAGGACTCAGGAGCAGGGGGGGAAAAGGGATCTTACACATAAGAGATTCATTATTTGAACATGTCAACAAAAAAGGGCTGTCCAGAGTGAACATGGGAAAGTCCATCAAATCTGAATGTGTTATACAAATCCTTTCACGTTCGCAGAAACATGAGCAGGTTTTGAAGTTTCCCACTCATATCCTTTCGGCCCAATCTGGCTGTGTCACCGCTCACAAATGGTTTGACGCCGCATGAGGTCCAGTGGCAGTGGGGGGGGAAATTATCTTTTCATCGCTCCAGTGGCCCAAGCCTGCTGACTGAGCCATTCCTTTCTCCCCAGGCTGGCCGGGGAGTGCAGAGCCCACCACGCGGGCCCTTGGCCCCGGGAATCCACACTTTTCATGCTTTGTGTGCAGCAGTCCTCAGTCAGCACAGCAGCAGGCAATCTGCTTGGTGGGGCTGCGAGCTGCTGCCGGCCTCCCACCTGACCCCAAAACTTTGATTCCTGGTTACAGGACACATAAAAAGAGCAAAGAAAAAGAAAGCAAAGTTCATGGAGTTTCAAGGGATTAGCCCGTCCTCACTGTTACATCTTCCATATGGACAGTAGTATGAGACAGGTTTGACACAGTGTGAACCAAACAGAGCACAAACAGGGATCCTGTGAATATGGAATCTGAGATGAAAAGGACATTGCAGTTTCGAGCAAACCTCTCACTTTAGGTCTAATGGAAAACAAAAGAGCCACTTGTTTGCTTTCTCTCTTTTGACTGTTTGAAAACCCACACATATGTACTTTTCCTCTCCACAGAGGACTGTTATCACTGTCATCACATGATATTTCCACACTAGCTTCAGTAAAGGTTTGCCTCTGTCGAAGCTTCTTAACTATCTGTCCTACACTGCATCATCAGCTGTTAGAATGGATAAAGATTAAACAATTTGCATTTTGCGTTTTTTTTTTTTTCTGAATTCATCAGTGTACAGTTTATTTGGTATAATCTGCCCTTACCTTGTTTATCCCACTTGATTAAGGGTGTCTTTGGTGGTCATCAGTTCTTCAAAGCTTCAGCAGTCGCTAAAATCCCTCGTTCAGGCAACATTTGTGATCCTCTGTAGACCAGGGTCTTCCTGTTTAAAACATCTTGTTGAAGCAGCCAATGCAAACCACTGGACAGAAGTGATCCTCTGCAGTTCAAGACATTCGTGTTCCTTCACTGCTCTGATATTCTCTTGGAAAGCTGTCTTGCAAATTGAGCACTGAAAGCTGGGAATTGCAAAGGCTTATCTCTATGGACTTTGCTAATCCAGATAAATTGTAATTACAATAATCTTGGTCAAAAACTGGAAATACTACATCGCTTCATTGCAGACTGATAGCCATCTAGAGTGCCCGAGCACCTCAGTTATCCAAAACTCACTTCACTGCTCCTTATGCCTGATAATTAGAGCCAGTTGGTCTTATCAGTTGGAGAGCATCTTAATCCATAGAATATGACATCCATGGAGGCTACAGATACCATTTTGAAACTTTTCATCACCTTGCACAAACAAACAGATTGACATTGTCAAACCACATCACTCAGGTCTACTTATGGCTACACCCTAAGTGCTCTTTGAAGAATAGGTGAAAGCTTAGCTTCCCATTGGCTGTTTTAGGTGTGTTTATGGCTGGTTATGTTACAGGACCTGCATGGATTCATGGAAATGATACGTTCTTTTGGTAAAAGCATCAGCATGTAATGTGTAATTTCACACTCTGAACCAGGAACAAAGCACTATAGAGCCTCTCTTAAGGAACATTATTTTCAGTCTATTTACATACCCATATGCCAGCGGTCCCTTCCTCACGCTTTGCCCACTTCATCTCCAACACTGACAATCTAATATTGTTGTCTTTCACACACAGACTCAATGAAAGCTTCATCTAGTCGCAGAAGAGGCAGGATCTGACATATGAATGAAATATCAGTTCAAAACATACAACAATTGTGAATAAGAAATATAAATTTCCCCATTTGTCATGTGAAATCTATGCATCCACGGTCCATTTCTACGTCCACTGAAACGATTCCTTCCTATCAGGCTTTGCATAAGGTTGTATGATTTGACCAGTAGCAATTCACACGGTAGGAGATGACCAGGAGAACCACTGTGTGGTCACAGTGTGTAACTAATTCCAATTTAAATTACTTTTAATTAACATTTAATTCAAGAGTTTGGTTAATGCACCACCATACACACCACATGTGTGCAGTGCACCACAGAGGAAGACTTTTAAACCTTCTGAATTGAATGAACTAATTAATTTTCTGGCATATTCTGTGCACCTCCATTTTGAATATGAATTACCTCTTTGTGATAAGGCAGAAAGCAAATAGAAACGCTGTATGTCCTTGTCATCACTCCATGTACTTTACTGTTTGTTTATTTGGAGCCCTATATCTTGCTTCCATGGCAACAACTACTCCTTCTTGGGTCAATATTCAAATATACAGTAGAGTGTTTAAATGTGGAAGATTAACTAATGAGCTTAAAAAAAAAAAAAAAAAAAAGGTCCAAATCAGTCAATCAATCAATCAACAATTTTTTATACTTTTTGCCCCTACAGTAAAGAAAACAGGTACAATATTACCATTATACCCAACCTAATAAAATGACATCAAACCAAACATATGTCATTCAAACAAAATTGGTAGTAAAACATAAATTAACAAAAAATGTCAATGCATTTGCACGTGACTGGTCTAGTTGTTTCTTAAAACCTTTTTTTTTAGGTTCCTGAACCATTAAGTAGGGCAGTCTATTCCTCTGAGTGACTCTATGCATAACTCTTTATTGCACTGCTCTTTGGTTTAGATAGTATAATGAGATATCTCCTCACCTCACTGCTGTTTTGAGAAATTATATTTTTTAACAAAGTTAAAGGTAAAGTTGAAAATTTGAGGCTGGAACAAAATCTACCTAACACTGCCTCTGAGGCGCACTAATTAAAGGATAGGTTGAATTTTTTCAAGTCTGTCTGAAAACAGTTCTCACATGGCAATGTAAGATCTCTGAACTGTAATCATTCCTCCTGTTCATTACTGTCCATGAAAAGATTCCTTCTAATTTAAGCATGCAGGCATGCTTAAATGTTGCTGAAGTTAATATGAGGCTCAGCCATCTGAGTTACAAAATTCAAGTCAGAATCTTCCATAATTACAGTCTTTACAGTGCAAAATTCCTGACTTGGAGTAAGATATGGAGAGCACCATATTATAATAGATGCTCCTCTTCCCATTTCTGCAACTATTTTATTTGCCACACACACACACACACACACACACACACACACACACACACACATATATATATATAGGTTAGCAACACATTTTCAATTCATAGAATAAGGGTTTTGGTACTCTGGAATATTTTCAAGCACCCCTTCCTTCCCTGGTACAAAACACAATGATATGAATCTGTTTCAATTCTACCTGTCTGTCATGGTAGCAGGTATGCTTGCTCCTAGCGATGTTTTGCAAATCATAAGATCACTGTGAGAAGGCCAGCTGTTTCACATTATTAACAGACTTGGTATTCAGACCTGAGCATAAATCTGGTGGCTCACAGTACAAATGTAATAAATATTCATTAGGGTTCCCATCTTGTCCTGGTAAGGACTCATGCAAATGTGCTTTTGATCAGCTTTGACATCTGTAAGCTGCAGTCATAGACCTTGTTTTACTTCACTGCTGATACTGATGGAGGTCTTTCCTTTTCTATATTTAATGTGTCTAAATATGTTACATAGTAAATACCGCATTGCATTGTTACACTGACACAATTACCTACAAGTTTATGCTGTCATTGAGCTTTCCCCTGTGTTCTTTTACTATGTACAAAAAAATCTGCTACATTGCCCTCAGTGATCTGCTTTTCGCAATCATGTGATATGGAAAAGATACTAGATACTCCATCTATTATGGTCAAAAATATTACTTTCATGTGGCAAGAACTGCTGTACAAGTCTTGATTTCAGTCTTATTTCAAAAGTGAAATAGTCCTGATATCACCAATTATCAAATATAGTTGTATTAAACTGTAGCAAAAGTCGGGGATTTTATTCCAAATCAATCAAACAAACAAACTGTAAGCCATTTTAAACATGGTTTGTCTTGTAAAATTAAAATATCCAAAATAGTTCATGCAGTTCCATTACACAAGGGTGGTAACACTGATGTAAATTGTGTCTGTGTATATCTAACCTAAAATCTTAAAATCACTGATCAACTCACAACAGCATAGCTTTGTGGAAGAAAATAATGTGCTTCAGCTGCAGCAGACAGAAAGATAGACCTTGCTCACAATACACACTGTTATGGATGACATTGTAAACTTGTTTGATAAAAAAACAACATTGTGTTTTTCATACTATTGATCATAATATATTGTTTAATAATATGCGCTCCATGAATTTTGATTATTCTGCTCACAGCTAATCAAATCAGATATATCTGGCAGGCTTCTGTTTGTTGTTGCTGATAGTGTAAAATTAAGTTTCCCCAGGGGTTGTTAATGGTGTCCCACATGGATCAATATGAGGACCCCTGCTATAAGTTTTCACATAAATTAACCATCTTGTATGCAATCAGCTCTCCTGGGCAGATCTTCAATACAAACTGAACTTAGACATACTCATTCCTTTGAGGGACTTTAGTGTTCTACCTATTGATGTATAATTAATAATTGTGTGTGTGTGTGTGTGTGTGTGTGTGTGTACGTGTGTGTGTGTGTGTACGTGTGTGTGTGTGTGTGTGTGTGTGGGTGTGTGTGTGTGTGTGTGTGTGTGTGTGTGTGTGTGTGTGTGTGTGCGCGTACAATGATTAGACAGATTTCTCAGCTAATATTCAACTTTCACAATTATTTGTATTCATTTTCTGGGGAAACAAGTAGATTAAATCCACTGCAATTGTAGAGATTCTTACTTGTTTTTTAAATTTTTTAATTTAATCACTAGCATTTCGTAATCACTGTGCCACCTTGCCACCTCAGATAGAAGTTAAACTTAATCTTGTTATAGCATTCATTGTTTATCATTTGAAAAAAAAAAATCATCTTTATATGCATTTATATGGACCACAAACAGATGTTTAATTGAGCTTTGTTCTCACTGTCACTGTCAAACTATATATGCATTGTATATGTTAAGTAATGAGTCATATGTCATTTACTGTGTCCTCTTGTGACAGCTGTATTTGTTGCATTGTACATTAGATCCCTGCCCTGTGCATCACACCAGAGCTCTTGTGTATGAGGTGTAACCTATAGTTCAGAATGAGTTCAAGTTCCTTGACTTTGACAAATTTAGCTTGTATAATGTATAATATAATAATGTTAGTGGGTCAAATGTATCAGTGACTTCAGTTTTGATGGCAATATAGCACTTGAATAAGGTCACAGGAGACAGTAATCCTATTTCTCAAAACTCCTGCATTTGGTTCAAAGTATGATAAAACTAGTAATGATCTTTCTCAGCAGAAAATGATCTGAGGATCCTTTATCTGGACTGAAATCAATCTAGACTGGATGCCGTCACCCAAAGCTCTCTTTAGCAGTTTGATTGGCACACAAATAATTTCGCGTCTTTGACACAATGAAAGGGCAAGTCTCTCAGCTTTTGTTGGCTAAAATATCATCACTTGGAACTCATACAAGTAGCCAAGTCTTTGCATCATTTTCAGTGTCCCTCAGAGAGTATCCCTGTATAAGCTTGTCTCCCTGTTGACATAGCCATTATATACATGACAAATACATTCTTCAGGGGGAGATGCATTCTCTGCCTGAGCAATATGCGTAGCTGTTACAGGAAAGGAAAAGACATTAAATGATATTTTACATATGTACGAAATTAACTGAAATGATATGAACTAATTTTGTTACATTTTTCATGTATCATATCTTTTGATCCATTTGATGGCGTAACGCATTAAATACAATAATAAGTGTATAGGTCAGGTTAGAATATAACTCTAACAAAAGATTTTGTTTGTCATGATGGCTCAAGTGCCTAATTATCGCTGCCCTCATGTATCTGGTAAATGTATATTTCCCTCAGTTACTGACTTGCTGATCAAATGTGGACTTGGTCTGAGCAAGATGAATAAAGGACATGGGTTTTGTTTCAGAAGTTGAGGGAGACAATGATGAATTTAAAAAAAAACACACACACACACACGAATAAATGGAGCAAATAGCAAATTATGATATCCATAATACATAAAAATGATGAGAAAGTAGAAATGCTATGTTAAGCTCTGTATCATAGCCCTATGTAAAATCATTTTAGTTTCCTTCATATATACCTCATCATTTCTGATAGATCATTTTTGTATTTGCATCTTGACTACAAAGGAAACTGTACTTTACCATCTTATTTTAACAGTTGTCCAATTCTAGCATGTTTTAGAATGTATCAACTCCAAATTGAAACGTAGATTATATAATCTTTTAAACCTGAAAAAGGTAGTTTGAGAAACTCTTTCTAGCCTTGAGTTGAGTCTGCAGGTGTTCATTTCATACTGCATTCTGCCCCAACAATCTTCACTAATAAGGCAGCTGTATGTAGCCTGAGAGGCAAAACCCAGTACATCAAATCCTCTGAGCACCAGTTTGTTTCATTGATTTATAGAAACTTGTGGAATCTTGTGTATCAAGAGTTAATCTTACAGCCCTGGGTCAAATTTACTTTTTATAATAATGAAAAGAATTACAATTTGATAATTTCAGCTGATTCAAATGCATTTAATCAACTTTTAACGAAACTAAGTCGGTGAACACTCACCCTTTTTTTCCCAGGGTGTGCAAACAGTAGAAGGCTTATCTAGTCATGGAGTGTGCCTTCTCAGAGCTAAATGAGGATGTCAGAGAAGTTTGTTATCATTGCCAAGCATCCTGAGACATTATCCCCATTCATTTTTCGCTCTGAAAAGATTCAAAGAACATTTGTTTTTCGGCATGAGTTCAGTATGTTGACAATGTCACCTTCTGCATACCTCCATGCAGCTGAAAGTGACATCTCATTTTTTCCCAGCTGACCTAAAATGTTTTTGAGTTTCATGCTGAGTTTCAGCAGACTAAAACACAACAATCAAACAAAACAAAAGAAAACAACAACAGTAAAGATCTACTACTGGTTAGTCGCCAATCCCTAAAAAATGGTTCCTAAGGTCCCTTGGGATTTAATCATTTAAAAATATGAGCTCCCATGAGTCCATTTTATGACCATTTACTGATGCCCCATGCTCATCAATTAATATATACAGTTAATTAGCTTCATTTATAAATACATATATTACTACTGAAATACCTTCAACTTAAACAAGTATATGGCTGCTGTCAACAAGTATATTTCCAGGGTGAATTGAGGAAAACACTGAGAGAGAAAGAGGCAAAGTTAGTGGTCCATGGTGGAAAATGACAACAATTGATCACAGAGCCCAGGAATGTACTGAACATCACAGAATGATGATGTGCAACAGCATCAGAGCACCCTTGTCCTAAACTGCATCCAAAAATGTAAGCTAAGATTGATGTTGGGGAGAGAGCCACAAGATTTGTTTCCAAAAAATGAGAAAAAAAAAATTAAATTTATCATACATGAGGTACTAATCTCAGAGGTGTACACACTGTACATGTTGTGGTACAGTTTCCAATGTTGACCACTAGATGTCCTCAAAGTTCTGCCATATGTAGTGACGGTCTGGAAAAGAGAGCATGTGCATGTGCTAAAAATAAAGTAAAATACCAACTAAGTCTTGACTAAGTGTGGAGAAACCAACAAAGTGTAAACCACTGGGGAGCTAAATGAGGAAGTTTCAGTTTTCTGTGGCATCTGTATTACCAAGAAGTCATTATAGGAAGATGGCGTGGAGGCTGAGTCAGTGATAGAAGTGATTCAATCATTGCACTCTATCAGGTTCTCAGGATTACGCAGGAACCATCCTGTCTGGGTCCCTAGATAACCAAAACACTGCTGAAATGTAAGCTCTTTCACCTTTTCTCTATTTGCACTCTTTGCGGCTTGTTAAAAACAGTGTGCATGGTATGACCATGTGTTTCACTTCATATTTTCCATTGGATCCCAAAATAGCACTGTACCACTTGACATGCAAAGCAGGCCAAAAAGGCCCCAGGAGCAGGCTGCATCTGACAGAGCATCATTTTGGTTACTTTGCATGGCATCAGGTCAGACAACCCAAGGAGGCAGTTTCTGGAGCCAATTCATGTTACCACTTCCTGTAGAGAATGAATGAGTGACCCTGCTGAATGAGTTTCATCCTGATCGAGGTTTTATCAAATCAAATCCTAATCACCAGCCTGAGCTGTCATTTATTGTCAAGAGAACAGTGAGGCACATTTAGAAATTCCAGTTAGTTGTGGAAACTTTGACAAACCCAAACTACAAAAAAAAAAGAAAAAAAAAGTGAATAATAAAGAACACACGTGATAACAAAACAGATGGAGAATGTCTCCATGTCTCCAATGTACTATGTGACTTATAATGAACCTTTGATTTGTAAATAATGTAAATCATCAAAGTTGATCAACAATCAAGTGTCACTGAACTCAATACATCTATATTCAGTCTGTTCCTGAAGGCAGCATGAAGCCCTGTGAAAGGTAAGAATCACAGACAGTCGCAGAGCAGCGGTGGACCAAACACGGCACAGCAGGAAGCTGGCGTCTGTTTGTGCGGTGTATGTGTGCTGCATTTTGTGGAAAAGTTATGGGAAGTCAGGGCTGGTCAGGAAATAGACCCGCCATTTTCCTTCAAAACCCTCAGTCCATTTAAACGATGATTGAAACCTAGCGCGGGGGGAGCTGTAAAAAATTGGACGGGATTCAGCGTGGGAACCAAAGAAAGCGAGAACTAGCTATATCAAGCTAACTGTTAATTCCAACGACACTGTCAGTGGCGTGTACGGGCTCCAAAATAAAGGCTCAAACTCAATTCATTCGCAGTTCATGGTATTAAAATGATGGGTGGTAAGTTTTTCAAACTACAAACTTCCTAAAAGTGAAGTGTACCTACGTTTAATATATAAAAAATAAAGTCGATGATAATTTGTGTCATTTCTCGTTTTTCTTAATTTTCTCTCAATGTAGCTTTTATTGTGAAAAATGGTGTCCGGAAGTATGATCTATTTTTACTTTGTCTGTGTAGCTACGGTATGTGAGAAAGACTTGGACGGGAAGAGGAGAGAGTAGACGTGAGGGATCGATTAAAAGACTGGTTCGTAAGGTTCGTAAGTTACAGTCGTGAAATATGGATGTTTCTTACTGCAGTTTCAGTCAAAATCTTTTAGTAAAGTTGTTTGGATGAATTTATTCCCCAACAGTTAGCAGCCAGCTAGCCTATAAGCGAAATGTAACGCCTGCCGTCGTCTCGTTATGCTCTCTCTCTCTCTCTCTCTCTCTCTCTCTCTCTCTCT